>VXBU01012387.1:634087-756556 GCA_013400315.1 Bombycilla garrulus
AGAAGGTCTCGGGAGGGCGGCGCCGAGCGGTGCCACCCGGCCCCAACCCCCGGGCCCGACTTGGCCGCTTTGTTCCGAATTGGGGTCAAACCCCGGGGGAACCGGGCGGAAGATGCGGGGGCTGTGTGCTCCGGAACGCGCTCACCCTGTCTCGCCGCGGGCGGCCCGCGCCGCCTGGCCGGCTAGGGCACAGCAGGGACGGAGCCGGGTGCCCCCGGCCCGGGCTAGGGCCAGCCATCCCCTCACGGCTGCCAGCTGGGCTGAGCCGCAGCTGTGGCACCTCGCCGGCGGGGCAGCCCTCAGGCTCCGTGTCCCGGCGCCGCCCGCGCCCCCGGCCGGTCATAGCCGCTGGCACCGCCGGAGCACCGGCCTCCTCCGCAGCTCAGCCCCCCCGGCGGCTCCAGGTCCAAAGAGGGTAGGGGAGTGCGGGTTATAATTAACAGAATTAAAAATAGGCTTTGAATAAACTGAACACCCGGAGAGGCTAGAAATTTGTTGTGCAGTTGGCACGTTAGGAGGAAAGTGAGTGGTATTATTCAAACAAAGGTAATCCAAGACACCGCAGCGCGGGAGCTTCGACTAGCAGGCAAGTACCTTTAAGCTTATTTCCACAGCAAGCCCCAGGGAGGTCAGCACCTGCAGCGAGCAGTGGAATCCCCCCACGGCCAGCTCCGCCAGCAGCGAGCCCCCGGCAGGGCCGGGCCAGAGCAGCGGCTGGGCCCTTGGCCTCAGCGACTCCAATATTTGTGAAATTCGAGTTTGCTTTCCAGCTGGGCTTACAGGCTGAGGATCTCTCGCTGAAAAAGATGCTTAAAAAACCAAACCCGTTTTATTTAAATACCAATCTGGCTTGTATTTCTTACAGATCTAGCTTTAAGATAATAGCCATGAAACACTGGATGTGGGTTTCCTTCCTCTCAGCTGATGTTCATAAGTCAGTCCTGGGAAGGGAGAGACTGTCCAGCCAGTTACACTGGAGAAAATGTGAAACAGACTATGAATAAAATGCTGTGCAGTTCAAAAACAAAACCTGGGAGAAACAAAATGAAAGAGTAAGAAGCTTGGGGGGAAGAAGGGGACACGTTCTTTTTTTTTTTGTTGTTTGTTTTTAATACTACCTCTTTATAGTGTGGGGGATTTATGGATTATTTATAACTAAGATAGAATTTTCAGACAGAATTGGGATTTTTAATATCAGCAGTCTTCCTCAGAATATTTTTATTGAGGAAATATGCTTGTATAGCTGTGGAATCCATTGTGATGATTGGAGTAAGACAGTATGGAAGGAGAAGACTGGGTTAAATTAATTCCTGCTAAATACCTACCAGCAGACTTGCTGTCTGTATGGGGAGCTGGAGACAGAATTGTACCAGGGTAAAAAGGATAGTGTGGCTATTTATAGTGCTGCCTTCAACACCATTGGAATTCAAAGGAAAACTCCAACTCAGCACACAGTCTTCTCATCATCTTCTTCTGTCAAGATTACATGGAGCCCGAGATAATTTCCCCTACAAATTCTTTCTAGGAAGGATCTGTTCCTTTGTGCAACTACCATGGTACAAATCGCTCCAGAGGCCAAGTCCTCCTCACCCAGCCAAATGTCACCACTTTCCTTTTGGTTGTCAGAGGAAGAGGAGAAAAACACCTTTACAAACCTCAGCCCTTAAGCAGGAAAGACCAAAAACGTTTCACCTGCCATGCATCCTTGCTCCCCATACCTTCCCCTGGCCTTCTTACACCAGGTGCTCTGGGGCACTCGCAGACAGAAGGGTAAGTGTAGCTCCAGCACAGTCCCGGTGCCAGGCAGCAGAGAGGAGTAGGAACACGGTACTGGCACCCAGTCCTGGTCATTCATGGTGTCACTGGAGATGAGCCTTACCCTGTGTGCCCTCTGCCACTGCAGAACCATCCATCTCTGCATCTCTGGGAAGGAAGTGCCCACAGTAGGTGTGTGGGGCACCTATTTATGAGTAGAAATTATCTCTAGTGTTGGGAGTACAAATGAAAGCAGCTTTGGAAAGGGTACTAGCAAAAACCTGATTGCCACTCTAAAAAAAAGGGTACACTCCTAGAATTCCTTAGCTCCACTCTGCTTAGCATCATGGTGCCTCAGATCTTTCCTTCTCATCTTCCACCTTCCAGTTTCTTTTTAATAAGGGCTGCTTTTTCATTCTTCACAAAGCACTACCTACTCTGTCGCAATGCTCCTCTTTTGTAATTCTGTTACCAAGCTGTCTGCTAGGTGGGGAGCAGAAGGTGCAGGACTTGGTGCTGCCTTTGAGGTACAGATAATTATTATGTGCATCTGTTATTGTGGTTGCTGCCTCAACAGGTGGAAAACATGCTGTTCTCTGATAGATTTGCAGCACTCCATGCTCCTGCCTTGTCTTTTCTCTAAAGCCAGTCATGTAGTGCTCCTAAAATAATAAACACAGCCTCACTGCTGCCACAAAAACCCCTGGTAAATATATTTTTATAGGAATGAAGTATTAAAGGATTTGAACACTTACTCACTGAAAGCAAAATATGAGCAGTAAGGTTGGGTAAAGATTCAAAGGCTGGTTTGCTTCCTTTCCCTGGGGCACATCAAGGCTGTACTGTTTGCACTTTAGAGATGGATAGTGGGGAATTACTTAACCCAAAATGATGGAAACAATTCAGACTATAATAATATAGCATGAGAGTTTCTCATATTACATCTATTCCCCATACTGCTAGCTATACTCTGCCTTCAGATTCACGTGCACAACTCTCATTGGAATCTGAAGGAACTGTATTTGAAGCCAAAATGCATTTCATTGTCTTTCTGAAGTCTCTCTGCAGCTTAGTGGCTAAATTCTGAGCTCAGGAACTGGGAACAAAGCTTGTCTATACATTTCCCAGTGTCTCTCTCTGTGAGATTCCCATCTGTTGTGTTTTATTTTGAATTTCATCTTCCTACTTTCCTAAAAACACAAAGCAGAAACACACATTTCCTCTGCCCTGGAGTGCAGGAGTCACCTAATTTCCCAGCAGGTTCTCTCAACAACGTACAGTGGATCCAAGTTTGTCTAAAAATGCTACAAGCCCTTTGTGGAGAAAAAAGGGAGGAGGCCAGAAATGTGGGCCAAGTTTCTGAGTGTTGTGAAAACCCCCTGCCCCCCAAAGGGACTCCATTTCCTGTTTCCTCTCTCCCAAAATTGTCACCTGGGTTTGGGTTTCATTAAGAGAAATATACATCGCTCAAGTTCAGCCTCTAAGTTTTTGGTTTGTGCTTCCTGCTGACACTGCAGAGACTACAAGAGGCACAATAGCCGAGTCTGACTTTGGGGCTTCACATTTGCAATAGCAGAGCAAATTAAATGGAGATCATGTTAAGTGAGTTGGGAGATTGTTGTTGACCAACAAATCTTCATTAAGTTCCCACACCAATCTGTGCTGCACTCTAATGAAACTGATTATTGTTTCTCCTTCTATGTTTCAACTATTTCACCACCAGGTTTGAGGGAAGTTCAGACTTGCTTGAGGTTTAATTAGAAATAAAACACAGTATTAATTCATCTTGCTCCATACATGCACCCAGTTTGGTGCTGTTGGTGCATCGTTCAAAGACGCCAAGTTTCACTCTGTTCTCCACCTGTTACTGGTTTTGCTAGTTCATTTGTTTACTGCCAGTGACTCACAGAGACTTTGTTCACTGGTTTATGGTGACTTTCTGGATGACTGCTTTGCATCACCATTACTGGTTTGCATCCCCAGATGTTTCAGTTCAAGAGTTGCCAGCATGAACCCCAAGAGTTCATAAGACTTGCACCTCCCAAAAGCTAAGCCTGTGCCCAGAATAACAAGAGCCTTTAGCAGCAACCATACCATGGCTAAGGCTCCATAGGTATAACTCATGTGCCGAGTTACTCTGCTGTATGGGCTTTAAAAACACTCTGTCCAGTTTAGCACAGAGGGGTTTAAGGGAAAAGTGCAAAGTAAACACGAGGAAGTACTCAGAAGTACTGGGAATGACACAGCCTAAGCAGAGCAGGATCCTCTGCTCCAGACTGTCTTTGCCATGAGGGGAGAAACACTTACTGCCTCTTTTAGGTATGACATAAGAGACAAAATGTACATGCAAATACAGCATAAATAGGGAGGTTAGCCTTCAGTATTATTCTTTGACAGATACCATTTATGGTGGCCAAGTGATTTGTTGGCCATGGAGCTTGGCCATACCCTATACCATGTTGTCCTCAGAGTCAGATAACTCAAGAAATTTAGATGGCCCTCAACCTTTTCCATATAGAAAAGAAAGCATTGATTATTTGGATTTATGCAGTAGCACCCCAGCACACAAATTTATGGGTTCCCAGCATCTGGGCAACACAGCCTCCCCATCACAAACGTTCCTGCTGTGTCCCAGTTGCACTCTTCAGTGCAACCACAACAGCTGCCTTCTAATGGGATTTTTTTTTTTTTGTATTAGAAGTTACCTGTTTTCTATGCTATAGAAGAAAATATGTTCTGTTTTTGTAGCAGGTGATCTATGACATTTGGATGCACATATTTTTAACTGCTAGTTTGTTTTAGAAAAAGTTTAAGAGTTAACCTGGAGCACAAATGATGAGAAATACCTATAATCCCAAGAGCTAACACAATTGCTGGGAAATTCTAGACCTCAAGTCAGCTCTGCTACAGAATATGATGAATTACTATTTTTATCCCCTCCACAGACTTAGTAGCAAGATTTTACAATGAGAAGAAAGCAATTTGCTTAGTTGACTTGGGATTTCATCTCCTTCCCTTGCATCTTTTAGGCTATACTCACATCAGCAAGCAAGCCTCAGCTGTGTCCAGTCTCGCTCTGACCTCTGTACTAGCTTGATTTACTGTTTTAGTTCTCAAATAGTGTATTACATTATAACTCAAAGGATCTGATTAGAACCAGCCAGTATTTTAATGATTTATGAGGGGCATCTGGGACTGCATGGGTAGCATGCACATTGTGTCACTGCTGTAGGAGCAATCTGCATTGATCATACCAGCATGCTCCACGACAAGAGCGTGTCAAATTCCTCTAAGCCTGACTTCACAAACTTGATCTGACAGGTGGCCAAGCTTACACTGGGACTGACCATAGTTCTCATGGTGGGAATAAAACAAACCAGCTGGATTGCTTCTAGCCATTGCATTATGAGAGGATTTCCATTCTTTTCTGTTGTTCTGTCTTGCAGTGCTTAAGAAGGTGTTTATCCTTCCCAGTTTTGTAGCCAGAAACCTGGGCCACAGGAACTTACAATCAGCTCTGTCTGTGTTTTTCCTTTTGCCAGAAGACACTGGTGTGAAATACAGGCTACTGGAACTAACCTTCCAAACCTCTCCAGGTCCTGCCATGGCTATTAAATTGCTAGCAAATCTCAGATCAGAGAGGCTGGGGTGTGAGAAAGATAAAGAAACAATTAGACAGCACAGTTGGTTTAAAACCATAATGTCACTGCATTTAATAATAGATCATACTATTATTTTTTTAAATAACTGTAAGAAAAGGACTTCACAAGCACAGAAAGAAGGGTATCAGGAGCACAGTAATAAAAGGGTTTATTTTCCTTGGTTTGATTTTTTTGTGTTCTGAATTTTCTTTTGAGCATTGAAGCCGACATCTCCCAAAGCATTCCTAAAATCCTTGTCCCCAAGAGCATGGAAGTCCAATCTTGGTGGTTACTCACCTCCTGTTGTAAGCTACCTTTTGCTCACTAGTGGTGAGTAAAAGCTTTTGGCCCACATTAAACCTGAGGGCAGCTCTTTACTCAGGTCCAGCTATCCCTACCAGTGTTTGGCAGCACTCTGCCCCTGGGCTGCCTCCCAGCTCAGACTTCTGCAGAGATGTAGAAAAATCATCAGGATTAACTTTATTATCTCCACCTGTGTGGTGGGAACAGCACTGTTCCTCACAGGATCACTGTAATAACATGTATGAAAGGCATTCCAGTACCCAAAAAACACCAGGGAATCTTGGCTGCCTACCTCCTGCTGTTTCCCATCTTACTTCCTAGCAGGTTACTCAACCCTCCTGCTTTGCCAGTGCAGTGTCTGTTGTCTCCTCTAAGTCGGGTAGCACAGAGCTGTCTTTGTGGTGCTGGTAGAGACCACAGGACAAGAACAAAGAGCAGTGAAACTTTTAATGCCCTCAAACAGAAGAGACACAAGAAAAAAAGAAAGAAAGAAAAAGCAGCAATATATTGTTTTTAAGATAGAAGAACATACCAGAGCTAGTCACAGGGGAGAAGGGCTTTGCATTGTGCCATCCTTTTGGTTAGATCCTTGGGGCAGAAACCATTCATTTGTAATGGGATTCTTTGAATTCTGAAGCCTGATGGTTTCAGTTCTGGGCTGGAGGACACTGCTGTATTAGTTATTGTTAACAGCAGCCTCATTCACCTTCAGATGTGGGCTGCTAAAACTTTCTTGGGCCTCAGGATGCTGACCTAAGGGACTGCATTCCAACTGGGGTTTTGTGCAAGGCACAGCACAGGAAATCCTTGGCCTCTAAACCTTGCCAGAGAAAGAAATAAACATGACTTTAGGTCATTTAGAAGATGACCTGGGAAAATTAAATGAGGCTAGATTAGGAATATGCAACATGGAGTAAATCTGAAGAATAAAAACCATGGCTGAGATACTGGAAACGACACCCAAGTGACACTTTGTCCTTCTTTGAGCAAGCCTGATGCAGCATGCCCAGCAACCCACCTGGCTTTCTCATGTTGCGTTCAGTAGGACGTGTGCTGTCCAGATCAACACCCCTCGCACAGCAGGCTGTGTACAACAGAGTGCAGGACTTGGGCTGTGTGGTAGTCGCAGTTTCAGCCAAACAGCCATGGAGATGGAGCAGAGAATGTGCCAGTGCTACAGCACGAACAGGCTCTGTCTCCCACACAGTGACAATGTCAGGCTGAAGTGCATCACAAAGGTGAGCCTCCAGGCCACCAGGTGTGTGTCAGAGAACAGGCTCAGCGCATTTCAGGCCATCTGTGAATAAATCCAAGCTTGTACCTCTCCCCAGGGTCATGCTGTACTAATATCATCCAGTAACGAGAGCAGCACACGCTCCCAGCAACTGCAGGCTGCAAATACTGGTAAAGCATTGCTACAAACCATGAAAAAGCAGCTAGGATTTCTGTTGTTCTGGGAGGGTGAGGGCTTTGGAGTAGTTGTTCCAAAACCCAGTGTCAGCCAGACAACCCATCTGGTTCCGACTGGCAGCTCCAAGAGAAAATCAAAGTGGCACAGTTGCTCCTGATTTAGAGCAACCTGCATCAACTTGCCAGCCTGTCTTTCAGAAATGTTTCATCCTTCAACTTCTCAATAAGCTTGTGAGGGTACTTCTGGGAGGAAAAACAGACCTTACCAATTCGGAGAATACCAGTTTTCACCCCCAGCGTGTTATTGCTGGAGGCAAGAGAGATACAGTGATGTAATAATTCTTGGGCCCAGAAGAAGAGCCAGCCTTAGCACAGAACAACTAAATTTTAGGTAAGCTTGTCTTCAAGTGCAAGCATAGTGATATCAAGAGTGCTTCATAAGAACTGTTTGGTGCTATAATGCTATAGACTGGGATTTTTGTTTTCTCAGGAAGTAGTGAAAAATGTCAGTACTAAAAGGAGGAAGGAGTTAAGAGACTGTCAGAACTGACAGTGAAGTCTGATGGCTGAAGTCCATTGCAGGAGAGGACACCAACAATAATATTTGATGTAAGAGCAATAGTCTGTCCGGAAGCTAGAGAGACTGTCAAATGTGGGCATGGTGCTGCAGTCATAAATAGCGTGGAGATGGGGTGGATGCATTTTGGACCAGCTACTGTCTTTGGGTCATATGAACTGTGTCTGCTGGTCTACCAGATCAGGTTGGATTAATGGGTGGTGTAAAGATGCACTTGGCAGCTCAGAGTAGAGGTACCTGTGGGCTCCAGAGGGCCTGGTTTTGCAGCTGAACTCTGCTCACAGCCAAAAGCCACATCTTTGCTTGGCCTAGGGCTGGAAGGGAACTGACTTTGCTCTACTTGCTTGCCCAAGAGCCAAGTTCAGGTCCTTAGAGCTCTACAGTGCTCTTGCTCCAGCTGATGACTTCATGAACACCTAGTGCTGGGAGGAACACAGCTCCCTGTGCAGCCTTAAACTCTGTTTCCCTGCATTTGCAATGACATCATTGCCACCTGAGGGCCCAAACTCTGGTCTTGGCAAGTAAAAGCCTTTTGGGTCACCTTACATTGGAGTTCTTAAGGCTCTCGATGCATATTTATGTAATGATTGCTGGATGGCTGTAATTAAGTGACTGTAAAGCACTACTTAAAATGCACCAGTAATAAATTCTTAATAGCTGATGCTATAACAAGCAGTTACACAAAAAAATATATCGTAACATGCGGATTGTTAGCAGTGTCTGGGCCTGTTTAATGCTCAGCTTTAAATAGTTACAATGCACACTATTAAAAGGGCATGTAAAATTTGTAACTAGTAAATAAAAAGTCCAGTTCAGAAACAAAATATACCCAAGCTTCAGTGTTGAAGAAGACACAGAAGATCTTGGGGTGGATAAACTACCTGTTATCTCTGCAATCCTTGTGGTGGTGCTACCTATCAGCCATGGTTTCTGCAGAGCATGCTCCATGTACATTCCTCTGCCTGGCACAGATTTTGTCCATGCCTCTGTCCTGACTCATAAACATGATTAGGATCCCACTTATATTACAAATGTGCGACTAGGTACAGCAACCCATGCTTTTGCATTTTGTGAGGAAGGGATGGGTCAGGGAAAATTATTTTGCTGCTCATATTTTTAACTTCTCTTATCCACTCAAAGCTGCTGTATGGGCAATAACTCTACAGAATAGGTTTCCCATGGCTAAAGAATAAAATAAACATAACGTTCAAAACCCAGAAGAGTTAGCAAAATCATCAGGTAGCCAAGTTTTGCACACTTGGTACAACATTGCTGCACATCAAAGGATGGCTGCCTCTGTCTAGCCACTGTCAGAAACTGCACACATGGTTGGTAAATAAAAATGTACTAACCATCTGATGACAAGAGAATATTTTATACTACAGTCACAGAACAAAACTTCAAGGCCACCCTGCCTTTGGGCCTGCATGCTAATGTACATCCTGAAACAGTCAAGACCATTAGGTTTGAGAACTGCAGCCCGGCCCACAGACTTGCTCTGAAAAAATTAGACATTTTTGAGGCTTCTGAGGCCTGGCAATCCATAACATCAGTGGAAACTGTGGTAAATTCAGCATATTTGAGAACCAAGATGGGTTGATTAATTTCTTCCTTACATTTGAGTAGTGCTTTGTATCAAAAATGTAGCTGCTGATTTCCCTGGATGGCACACAGAGAAAATTTAACTTGGACAGCAGGGAAGGATCACAGTTCCTCTAAAGTTAGGATGGAAAATGTTCATCAAGGCAATACTGAGAGGAAAAAAACCATGAAATGTTTTTGCCTTGTGCTGCTCAAAGCTGCCCAGTACGAAGATTTAGTCTGCTCTCAACATAGGCCTTGTGTGATCTGTGGAGAGCAAGTCCACCTAATGGATTTTGCCAAGTCCCACCAAGTGGGTGCCTTGCCCTAAATGCATAGCTGGCTTACACTTGTGGGTCTGGAAGCCTCCACTAAATTTGGAAGTGCTGTTCAGATTACATCCTCCAGCTGCTGAAGAGATTTTCTTACAAACAGTTGGCTACTCAAATACCTTGTGCCTCCCTAGACACTGCCTCTGTCTCAGCTTTCAAGTCCAGCCAGCCCTACCTCAGTCATTGCTGTGTTTGATTCATACCATCTATATCTCATAGTGCTCCTAGCAATTGATAAATTATGACTCCAGTGAGACTATTGGGTTAAACGCTAAGGAAGAAAGAATGATGACAGTAATACTTGTCATTTGTGTGGCAATGTAGCAACACAAAGCCCTCTCTCAAACATATGTTAAATTGGAGGAACCTTTCCAGGGGATAAGCTTTCTGAGAAATGTTTATGGCTTTTGAATACATGATAGGCATGAACTTGACACGACCTACTTGGCCAAGCCCTGAGCTTCAGCCTAGTCTTTTACCACCACAAATCAGTCTGTTGGAAGTATAGTCAGACTGATATCTTCACTGGGATGGCAAGGTTATAGCACATAGCAGCTTGAGAAAACACAGGTCGGAGGCTACTTTGTTCTCAGGATTTAAAGACTCAGAAATATAATAAGAAAATGGCTAAATTCTACCCATACAGAAAAGCCAACATAGGCCCTGGGATGATTAAAATATTTGACACTTGATTAAAATGAGCACATTGACATCCTTCTAGTATACACAGATCCCTTCTTTATCTTGGCATTGGAAAATGCAAGCTAAAGCAGAGGTTGTAAAGGCTTTATACTAGATGTCCTAGACACAAGAGTTGTTTTTTTCCCCCTGAGTTACCACAGTATCATGCAGCAGGATTTTCTGCTGTTTCATCTCAGCCTTCATACCACCCTCTCAACTTCATCTCATATCAATGTAATGTCAAATTGTCAAATTACACTGACTTTTCATTTTGTTGTTTAATTAAACATTGTGGGATTGGAGAAATTGGATAAAAGATAGCATATGTTTCCAAGGACTGAGACGCCTGTAAAGGAACCTAAAGTCTCTAAAGGCCCTCTCCCCAGCATGGCACGGAATAGCACCAATTATGTTACAGATAAAGCTGCAGCCACTGAATTAATTGAAACCCAACCAAAGCACCCACAGCATATGCAGTCCATAGGGGCATTCCCTGCTGGGCAGACAGGAATCCTGAACAGTCATGAAGGAGATATTATCTGGGACCTCTCACAGGACCACTTTCCTCTCTTCCTGGGGTAGTTGATATATAAGAAACCATTGACTTGGCCGCTCTCATCACCTGACTGCAGCAAAGCCACCAGTACACCTCAGTTTGGGGAGGTGGCTTCAGGTGCAGGCAGGGATGGCGGCACAAACAGCCTGTGTCATACTCTGGCTCACTCTGCATCATCAGAATGACCTGCTTGCAACAGGCCTCTGATTGCAATCCTCCTGCTAGTTGTAATTAAGGAAAGTCTATTGCATAGTACAAATACTATTACAGTTGCGGTACCAGCCTATTCAAAATTAATATAAATATCATGGCAAAATTTCTCCTATGTGATGGAATAATTACCATAATACAACTCCAGTAGAGCAAAGATCAGGAATGTTTCATGTCATCAACATTCAGAAACCAGCATTTTAAAACTGTAATGCTCATTCATATAACACACATCTCAGAAACAGATCCACTACAAAAAGTCAGTACAGAGGAATTGAGCTGAGAATCGTTAAAAACATTTTTTAAATGAACAGCTGTCATATTATTACATATAATAATTTTCACACTAAATTTTTAAATCTATGTTCCTTGTAAAACATTACACAAAATTCTAATCATAGCATTATTTTCCTTAAATACGTGCATTTCGGTCATGACTCTTGCGTGTATAAATTTAGTGAGTTAAGATGTTAGACTGATGCCAGAACTGAGTAGTCATTTATTCAGAAAAAAAAATATCTTTTTCTGTCTGTAAATTTTCTATGGAAAGCTATTATTTTTTTCAGTGCATTCATTATCCTATGTATTAATTGAATAGTTCTTCTGAGGCTTCTCTGCTTTTGAATATTTCACAGCCTGTTAATTGCAGTTATTTCACATTTGAAATTTGAACTCTAGTCCTTCCTTTTTATTGGATGTAGAGTTTACACAAACTGATGCTATTCTCCAGTTAAAAAAAAGTGACCAGAATGAAGATGAAATAAATTTTGCACACACCATCAGCAGTTTGTGTGTCAACAGGAGTAAACTCCTTATCTATAAAACAATATCCATATGAACACAAGCTGAGAGTCATCTTAGGATAATTCTGAAGCAGTCCCATCTTAAAAAGACTGTTATTCCACAGCTTTAAATATCCATGTAGCACACAGTACCTCCTTTTGTTCAG
The DNA here is from genome assembly GCA_013400315.1 of Bombycilla garrulus. Lineage (NCBI taxonomy): Eukaryota > Metazoa > Chordata > Aves > Passeriformes > Bombycillidae > Bombycilla > Bombycilla garrulus. The sequence goes on from VXBU01012387.1 coordinate 646,083, forward strand.
CCTGTGCAGTTATGTTCCCTCCTAGAAACAATTCTAACAAAACCAAACCAAACCAAACAGTCTTTGAAAGATCACTTTTCCTTAGGTGCACTATATGTCACAGTTATCTGCCCAGCTCCTGCGAGGCTTAGGAAAGCAAGGCTGACAGCAGCCTTCAGTCCTCTGAGGTAATAGGAAAATCAAAGTATTTACACAGTGGAGAGGGCAAGAGAAAAGCATCACAGGCAGTACTGAATAAGAAAAAACCAAAACAGTTTAAAGCAACTTTACAGGGAGTGAGAAGTGCCCTAGAGTCATCATTAGGCACACTGCAAGGAATTGGGTACATCAAAAAAGGGGAACATTTGTTGCAGATATTATGAGGTGGGAAGGATTGGAGGAGGTTATTATCCTTGAAAGCACTTATTGAACTGGCAGATGGCCCTGTGGTCAGGGCACAGGAAATCCAAGTCCCATTTCTGCTGCAGACCTCCTGTGTGGGAACAGAGAAGTGTCCAAGATTACCAGCAAGAGACAGGCAGCACTGGCACAGGGGACACTGGGGTGGCCAGTGTCAAAGCAGCGATCAAAATCAGTGGGAAATGCCTGGGAATTCCTCCATGCCTCCTCTTGCATAAAGCTATCCAAAATGGGCAAGAACATCTGCTTTTGTTTTCACAGTAAAAGCTGACACTGGAGAAGATATGCACATTTGGGAGGAGAGCACATTCCACAGTGGAGCTCTTTGTAATGCCCTTGTAACAATACAAGACCGTTCTGGGAACATCACTTGGTGAAAACTTACTGTATCCAAGAGGCCAAAGCTGCCATGAGGGTGGCAGGAGAAGGTGTACTGAAATGACAGAGCAACTGCATGGCAAGGCAGATCACTCCCCGTGCATGGCAGAAGGGTGACTTGTAGCCACCATTCTGTGGCCTCACACTTCCCTCCTTCTTTTTTATGGATATTTCATGGAATTAATTGCTCCATTTGCCCTTCAGCAAAGTACTGTATTAACATGAAGGTGAAATGAGCTCCCACAGCAGGCTAGCCTTCAGATCCTCTTGCTCAGTCTTTGTGCATGCAGAATAAGATTACACCAGAACGCAGACTTCGGGCTAGAGAATAAACCTGGGTGGGGAGCTAGGAGAACATTTCACCACAGTCAGTGTTTGGAAAGAAATGGTCAATGAAGATGCTTGACCTTAAATACAACCTATACTTGTTAATGATAGATATGTTCAGCAGAAAGATGCAAGATTTCAGGTTTTTTGTCTTGGACTGTTCTACCCCAAACCACTCCTCAAATCATTTATGGAGAAGACATGCTTCAGGCAATGCCAGAGCAAGACTTTGACTCACTGACTACACCCATGTCCTGGACAGGTGCTTCTGTTTTAAGGCTCATGAGTTGACAGACTTCCTACTGTCTCTGTAATGTAGATGTTTGACTCATTTTTAGAACATACAAAGAAAAAGTATAATATTTTCTTAGAACAGAACTCTGGGAAAAGATGTAGTTTCTATTCCTCTCTTTAAAAATCCTCCCAAAAGCTCAAATCTGCAGCTAACACTCTAGAGGAACCACTATTTCAAAAGAAATGTACCATATGGAAACAGAGTAATTCCAGAGATAAAGTGATGCCTAAAAAAAGTGTTTCTCCTTGTAACTGAAGTACTTGCTTCAAGATTAGAAATGGGATAGTTCTTGGAGGGAGCAGAGAGGAGAGGAATGCAAATTAAAACAGCTTACTAAAAAAATTAGTCAATGCTCATATAAATGTCAGCTGGAATCACTGTTACTCATCCAGATTTTTCTAACATGAACGCTTGTCATGAGGACAACCAGCATGGCCAGTAAATATAATTGGAAAGAACCAAACTACTCCTTACAGAGTCTTCCCCATTGAAGCTGACAATTAATAGCTAACCAGTGAATAAAATTTGCATGACTGATTCTACTCAGTCCAGATCAGTTTGTTGAGCAAATTAGAAGACAAATCAGATTAAGTATATATAAGGAAGCCGTAGTTACCTGGTTAAAGGAAAACCTCAGCATACCATGTCAATACTTTTTTTCTATACCTTTTAAGTAGATATATTTACACAAGACATTTTCCATAGCATTACCTCCTTCCATGTGAAAGCAGAAGTCTTGTGCTGGCATATCAAAGGCTGGGCTTTTTCACTGTGCTAATAATAGCATAGTGACATGAATTCCAGACAGTAGCAGGAATTTCCCCATTTCCTATGAAGAAAATACTCTTTAAACATATAATGAAAATTTAATCAACTTTTCCACAAGGTGAGAGGAAGAAAGGGGCCTGTCAGAAATACCTCTGGCTGGTGGTGACGAATGTCTACTCTCCCCTTTCAGGATGGCCTGGGACTCCTTGTGCAGCCAGGATTTACGGCGGCCTAGGATAAGAAGTGCCTCGAGCGGGCTGCCCGGCAGCGGGAGCAGCACTGGGACACCGTCCCTGGAGGAGCTGCGGCGCCTGCTCTGCACACGCACACAGCCCGCAGGGCACGTGGATGAAGTCTGGCCAAACCTTTATGTGGGAGACCTGTAAGAGACAGGAAGGGCTGAAGCTTATTGCAACTCTTCCCCAAATCTTCCACTCTTTATTTAGAAACAGAGAGCTAGGCACTAATTTGGGGACCTCTCACAACCGGTCTAAGTGTTGAACAAGATTGAGCTGTGCATAGGATGCTGTAGCACAGAGAAAATCCACCTTAACTGACTAAAAAGAATATCCCCCGCCTCCTGGTTTCTCCTCCTGCATTAGTGCAGGAATCACACACTGCAACAGCCCACTGGAGCTGTGGCATTGGTACTTCAGGCAGTCGTGCCAAAGCTGGGTAAAACAGGATCAAATTTATTTTCTCCTCGCTTTGCCAGATGGCATCAGTCTCTGAACTGATGAATACTCAGCAGAGATGACTTGGTGAGAAAGTCCTTGAAATCAGAAAACTCTTAGCTTGTGCAGAAATATCTCCACTACAACCTTTCATCAGTTGAGAACCATCTAGACATATGTTTGGGAAAAAAAAACTGAGGGAAATCTAAGTTTCTTCACAAGTCACTTCTGTCTCAAAGCATTTTGATGGATACTTTGAACCTGTCCAAAAAGTAGCCCCTACCACTTCCTACAGCTGTAACAAACTCACCACCAGCAGCACAATCTTCCCTGTGTTGCAATGCAGCAGGAAAATGTAATTCCCCATCTTTCTTCCAGCTATGTCGCTCGTGACAAGGCACAGCTGAGCCGCATGGGCATCTCCCACGTTGTGAATGCCGCTGCCGGGAGATTTCGCATCGACACCGGGCCCAGGTTCTACAACGACCTGCCTGTGGATTACTATGGAGTAGAAGCAGAGGACAACCCCAACTTTGATCTCAGCGTTCACTTCTATCCAGTTGCTCAGTACATCAGAGCAGCACTGAACTCCCCAAGAGGTAACTAGACCATCTGTGCATGCTGCATATCTTCCGCATAGTAGACAAGCAAGGCAAGTTATCAAATACTGTTTGACATAAACTAACACACCTGCATGTGGGTAAGAATGGAGATACTCAGAGTAGCATCCTACCTGCCTCCTGAACCCCTAGTGGTAGTTCTCCTGTTTCCCTGAAACAGGGAAGGATGCACTGAACAGGCTTTTGAAAGGGTTCTCCTATGCCTAGTGTTATTCATCAGCAAATGACAAAATAGCGAGTGCCCTTTATTACCTACAAGGACACACTGACCTGGGAGGAGGCACATTATTTCATCTTTTCAAATTATTGATGGGATTTAAAATAAAAGACAAGGGCAAGTGTCATATTTGAGTAAGAAGATTCAGCTATAATGCTACAATCTGTGCAAGTCCTACAAACACAGAATAGGGAAGAACTTGCTAGAGAGCAATGCTGTAGAAGGGAGATCAAGCAACACCACTAGCCAGGAATAATATCAGCTGTTGCTAGAAAAAGTATAACTTTGAAATAGGAAGACACAAAATCCTCAGATTCACTAAATACATGCCAGGTACAACACCAGAGGCTTGGAGGCAATGGGAGATCATTACTATTACGGGCAAGCCTTCATAAAAGCAAGTCATCACTGTGCCACAGAGTTGTACAGATACTACTCAAAATTAAGTGATTTAATAAGAGAACAGTTGTACACTCAGCAAGCTATTTTGCTTGCATCATGGTGAGCTGTAATTGCAATCAGGGTCCTGAAATGCTAACTACCCAGCTTAATTGTATGCATTAGTTGATCTGTTCCACACCATACTAGCCAGGAAGAGGAGGCAGGGTAACTGCAAACAGTGTACCTTCATGCTAGGTACCTGGGTGTTTCCTGCTCTTTGGAAGGCTTGTTCTGTTCTGTTAGAAAATATTTGCCTTTGTGCAAGTTAGGGCTGCATTTGGGGAATTTGGAGTTTCACCCATTTTTATTACAGCATATGGTATTTACAATTGAAGTCATTATTGGCAGTGCTCCAGAGAAAGGTAAGATCCAAAATCTATTTGTGTGTGTAAAAGCAAAGTTCTAAATCAATTGACAAAAGACAGAAAACAGCAGATGAACTGTAGAAGCCACAATAGCAAACAAAACTAATGCTTTGCTAAATGCATGCCGAAATACTAAGTTATGAATGCAGAACAAGTTACAGCTCAAGGCATATTTATCCCCACTCCCATGCTTTTAATATTGCTTTACTGAACTCCATATGGAAGCAGAGTTCTGGGAATGGAGACAAGGTGAAATTTAATCACATGCTGTCCAGCTGTTGCTGACATTCATCATTTTGAGGAAAGCGCAACAGTTTAGAAAATATATAAACAAGATGTTCTGGAAGCATAACTTCCTGAAGTATAGAAATTTAGCAGCTAAATACCCATGACCTGTGCAGGGATGAGACAGGGAGGGGATTGTTACTTGCATCATTTAGAAGAAGAAAAAAAAAGTAGTGTTTATTATAAGCAGTGAAATTGAACAATAAGAAAAATATACCAGGTGACAAGAGGCCTGTCCATATTAAATACAGGATGTAACAAGGTACTGCTTTTGGGTTGAGAAGTCATTTAAGGCTGCTGCTTAACTCTTACAAGCAAATATAACATCTTTTTTTTTTTTTTCTTTAATGGAAATATATTATCCTTTTTACCTAAGAGGACAAGTCAAAGTTAAGACTGTATGAGGCACAAATATATTTAAAACTAAGAATCAAGTACTCATTAGAATTAGGTAAGAACTATTATTTTCATCATGCTTGAAAAAAGTCTAATGCTTTACACCACAAGTCCAGAAAACATCATAGGCAGATTTATTCCGGAGTTCTACCTTAGCTGAACAGAATATTATCTTTGGTGATGTAAGGAGTTTGTTTTTAAAGCAGTTTCTTAAAACTCAGGTGCCAGAGTGTGAGCAAAAGGAAGCAGAGGGGTGTGCACTTACTTGCTCCTACTTGGGAGCTGTTCCTGTCACAGTGGTCAATGGCTGCATCACACCCTGACTTCCTTCATGGTCTTTGTTGCAGAGATTAGGAAATACATGCACTACTATTGCAGCCGTGCCACATAAGCATTATTTTATGCTTGACTACCTTGAGTGCTTTTCCTTCAGCACAGCCTGGCAGTTTATTTGCTGTTTGGGAAGGCTCAGACAAGTGTGAGCAGATGCACAATCTGTCCCCTTCCCTATAAGGAAAAACTTGGAGTTGGAAAAGTACTGGCCTTCTCCCTCATGATCATGCTCAAAGGACACCACCTTGAATATCAATCTTGACCCTTTGTGTGGCCACCTGTGCAATTTGCATTTCTCTGGAGTGCAGCTAACCCTAAAGTAAATCACCAGGGTTTTTGTAAAGTCTAACAGAAGGAGGAGGGAAAGAGAGCTTGATGAAAGTGTGTCATGAAAACTATTAAACTAACACTGTGCTGAGAGAAAGATTCACCTTTTATTGACCTCTGAAGTTGTTTAAAATAGCCAGGTTAAAATCACCCATTAAAATCTTGAAATGGCAGACTCTTTCCAAGTCATTTCCTTTCCTTCACTTCAGTGGAGCAAATGAAAAGCTAGGCTCCCTCTCCTGTCACCTTCTTGTTGGTGGGATTTACAAAAGCTGAGCTGCTTTGGAGAAAAGGGTCCTCTTGCTTGACTCCACCATAGGTGCATTACATACATCAATCTGACCTCCCACTCTGCAGCAGTGACAGCTCTTACCTGCTCTGACTTGCCACTATTTAAAGCTCTCTGTAGGCTTCTTGCTATTTTCAGCTGTGACAAAACAGATACTGGATTAATCAAGAAATACGCAGTGGATTCTGCACCTGGCTAAAACCTAACAGGAGATGAGAAAATCATGGAACGAGTCCCTAGGGCCCATTAGCCCAGCTGAGCTCTCCTGCTGAGCAGAATACTTCTGCTGGATCCAATGGAATGAGGGCAGCTGGGACATTGACTATGGGTGACAGATCTGGAGGCTCATCTTAAGCCAAATTGAATCCATCCTGCAAGAAAGCAAGGGCTAGTTTAGGACATTTAGCTCATTTAATGATGATTAGGAAAAGGACAATAAGTTATTATGTGTTTTAATGACTGATCTTGTTCAACAACATTGAATTTCCCAACTTGAATTTGGCCAACAAAGTTGAATGTGCAAACTTTATCCCTAGTGCAAACCCTTTGATGTTAGTAGAGTTACAGCAGGCATGAGCTGGATAGAATATCCATAATCCGCTGTTAAAAACCAAGTGTTATTGTTCTGCACAAATCCCAGACAGATGACAGTTATTGTCTGCCTCTGCAAAAAGTAGCTTGAGATGTGTGGTGCAAAATTTCAAATAAGGATTGCAAGATTTAATAATGCCAGAAGCTAAGTGCCCCTACTTCTCCTCAGTTAATCCCATTATTCCTAAGAGATCCTGTTTCATGCTCAGAGAGAAGGTTGCAACATGGTCCTCTAACGTGGGACCAATCCAGCTTCTCTTTGCACTTTATGTTAAACCAAATGGGGGTGGGGAAGGCAGAATTGTGCAGCTCATGGCACAGACTCTGTGGTACAAGAGACGCGGTTACAACCTACCACACAACAGGGGAACACACAACTGCCTCTGCGAACGCTGCTCTCCGTGGCTGTGCTCCCGCCAGGAATCCGAGCCTGAGTGCTGGGACGTCTCAGCTGCGTCCCACGAGGGGCTGATGGCACGGCTGGGATCGCCCGCCGCGGTCAGCCCGCGGAGCAGACGTGCTGCAGGCCCTGGTCACGTGCAGGATGGCACCAGGGGTCCAGAGTGTCACTTCACCCATTTGCAGCCACTGCTAAGAGACAAGGGTCTGACCCTGTAAACAGAACCAAATAGCAACACAGCTTTTGTTTCCTTACTCAAGTTTAACATTCAATTTGTTGGCTAAAAATAATCACACCGTAAATTCAAATCTGCTTTCATCAGAGCAATTTTACATCAATTAAATCATTTCCTATGACTGATTTATCTGCAACAAACAAGTCATTTTATTGTCAATGTACCAGCATTTATCACAGCCTTTGTTTCACTATGCACAGAGGTCAACAATGTTGGAAAACGTATTGCACGTATGAAAGAGATAATATACCTACATCCTCATGGGAAGAAGTGATTAGAGAACCATGCAGATTAGGACCAAGGTCAATACTTGGGGCTTGTTCAGGTTTTTGTGAGACACCTTCTAAAGCTTTTTGCTGATACAGGAGGACTCTTCTGAAGTGCAGATAAACAGGGAAGAAAATTCCGTATATTCTTTCTGGACACGGTCTTCTTTCAGACACAGATGCAAAACAATAGAGAGCCAGCCTGTACAAGCAGGAGCCTGGCATTTGTTCTGCTTTCTGTGCCTCCAACAAAAACACAACAGGCAATATTTGACAGCAGCAAGTATACCTGTGCTCAGCTTGGTCTTCATTTCAAGACTGCTGGTAGGGCAGAGCATTTTCAAAGACAGAATTCTTCATACAGGTGGGGTGAGTGGGATAAAGGACTCAAGCAATTTTACAAAAATTAGATTCAGAACATCAGGTCTCCTGTCCCCCATCCAGTTTATGCACAAATTTATATTTAATTTCAAAATATATAGTGATGTGAAATCAAACCTAACATCAAGGCCATTTCTTTCTATTTTTTTTCTTGTTTGTTTTTCTCCCTTATGATGCAGTTCAAATCATAAATTATTTTTCTTTTAGTTGTAGAGTGCTGGTACCTCAGAAGTTTTCAGACAAAGCAAAAAAAAAAAACAAAACAAACAAAAAAAGAGTGGTTTTGAGTCAAAAAAGAAATTTCAGAACATTTTGTTCCTTGGCTTCTGTTATTTGGGGAGCACATTTGGGTGCATGTCTGGATTTCCCATTCCTGCTACTACACTGAAGTTAGACCTCCTGCAAACTACTGAAGCAAAGATTTTTCAAAAATCTTTTGCCATAGCCCTATTTGCAGTATTTTTCTGAGTGAAATTTTGCTCCTGATTTCTTTATGCTCCTCTGAAAATCTCAGACCAGGGTTATTTGGATCCCAAGTGCCTCCTCTGGGGAAGATAATACAGCATACATACCCTACAAGGTTGGTGGGAAAGCTAATGGAAGTGCAGCACATTGAAAAAGAAGGCTGATGGAAATTCAAATTAGCATTATCTTTTAGCAGGGGTGCAAAACATTTCTCCATATGCCCATAAAAAGCAGGACTTCATTTCCAAGAATTTTCATGAAGTTAACGGCATTGACAGATAGATGCAATTTAACTTCAATAAGGGCATCAATATCTCAGTAAATCCTATGAAACTGTATCTGAATGAGAAAACAGAAATAGAAATTCTGCAAAACTGGCCTTACATTGGAAAACCTCTTCCTTCCCCCAAAGGTTTTGATGCCTGGTCCAAGTCTGCTGTCACCAGAGCTGTTTTTGCCACTTCCTTGGAGACTATATTTGTCCCTTTATTTCTACTGAAGACACGTCTATCTTTAGGGCTGTGCTCGGATTTCTCATGCTGGGATAATGAGAGGTGGCTGTGTCACATACATTGTGGAATTCAACACTTCTCTCAACCTGCTGGCCAGAGCAGGTTTTCACAACACATGCTCACCCTCTCTGAGCATGTGGCTATGCCATCATCATTAGTCAGAACTAGAATAGCTGCTAAATAAATACTTTGTCATAAACAAAATGTATTTAAGATTAAAAGCTGTGCACAAAGTACCCAGAATTAACACCTGGGGGGATGGTGGCAATCAGTCTGAGGTTTTTGTCTGGATCTAGGCTCATCATCCAACGAGGATATTTTGGTGTTACTCCCTAGTAATAGAGAGATTAAGATGCTGTAAGCACAAACAAACAAGGAACTCGCCCTGAAAAGCTGTCTGTTCTTTCTACCCCTCCTTACATTTTGCAGAGAAACTGGATCTGAAATAGTCTATTCCATCTCCAAAGGAAAAAAGCAACATGGGATTGTTGCCGCCGATCTTTCATCTTTTCTGGATATAAATTATACTGCCAATAAATTGCATTTTGTACAGCTATACAATGAATTAACAAGAGATCACATATGTGACAGTCAAAAAAAAAATTTAAAAAGGTAGGACATACTTTGTTTCAAACTTGTGAAGATTTCCAGTGAAGAACTGTTTGGAAATTTCCATGCTAAAAAGACAGTTTCTTCAGCTGCCTTAATGGGAGGCTGTCCATTAGGTGGTCAGAAGTTCATCTGCTTCTAATCACTTGTTACTCTAATAACACTGAGTTGCTGGGTCCCAGTCTCTGTGAGAAAAATAGAACTGACTGCAGCAAAGGACAAGAGAGCTCGAAAATGTTCAGGCATGTTATAATTGAGTAGAACAGTTATACAACAATTGAGTTTCGCCTTCAATTAAAAATTTCTCATTGATCTTACCATTTTTGTGAAAGTTGAAGCATTTCACAGTATTTAACAAGATGCAAATTTTCAGGTTCCAGAATGAGCTCTTTGTTTACATCTAGAGGGAAAGGACCACAAACCTGAATTCTTCCATCCGAGAGCAAAATTTAAAAATTTAAAAACTTAATTTAATTTCTAATAAGACCACTTAAAAATGTTCATCCCTTCTAATGGGTCAAAGTCACACATTAGAAACCTAGGAGGCAGTTGCAATACAGAATGGAGCTTCTTAGGCTGCTTCCATTCACGATCACAGCAAGAAAACCAAAAGCAGAACAGAGAGAAGGAGGGAGTTATACTGCTGGATCCCTGGAAGGTGTTCCCTGAGGCTTACTTACAGCAACAGGGGAAGCACTCATGATGTTACTCTAAATGAACTCCTAACGAAGATGCACACCTTGCACTGAAATCTCTGGAAAACTAAAAACATCCCATAAATTGTCTTCCTACTGGTTACTTAATAAATGGGAAAACAGGGACATGAGGAAAGGACAGTGATTAGTATGGAGTAGGCTATAGAAATAAAAATGTCTAAGTGAGCTGGTGCAAATGCCATATACAAACAGCTGTTCTTAATGATAATGCCCATTTTCTTCACACACTTCCAAAAAAGCCTGGGCAGCAGTCAACACCCTCAGAAAGCATTAATGCCCTAAGCAAAGAAGAAAAAAGACTTTGTGAAAAATCAGGAGTGTTACTATAACATCAGTGAGCAATCCTGAGCATTGCGCTTCTGAAATCCCAGGTTTCCAAGCCCTCTGGTAGTAAGTAACCTGCCAAGGCTGCTTCCCGCAGCACGGCCTTCAAGCGTGAACTCTTGAAATTTTGCCAGCAAGTACATCACTCCCAAAACCACACATGAGCAAGCAGGGACACAATGGATGGCAGGCTGGGCAGAAGGGATAAGGGTGTGCTGTCAGGCTGACAGCTAAGCTCAATCAAGCAGCCATGGATCCTGGAACACAATTATGAATTTTCTGTCTCCAGCCAGTAAAAACCCCATGTTCCCCAACCAGGGGAACTGCACCAGGGCTGCTCTGCAGGGCTGCACACACCTGCTTGCCCATCCCCGGTACCAGTTTCCGTCCAGCACAATAACCCCCACCACGAGGCCTGCTGGCATAATTGCAAATCTCTCTCCTTTTTCCAGGCAAAGTACTGGTTCACTGTGCAATGGGAATCAGTCGGTCTGCAACTCTTGTCCTGGCTTTCTTAATGATCTGTGAAGGAATGTCCCTCACCGCCGCCATTCAGACTGTGCGCGCCCACAGAGGGATCTGCCCCAACTCTGGCTTCCTCCAGCAGCTTCGGGACTTGGATCTCCAGTTAGGAAGGGGCACAGGGAGAGGTGCAGAGGCCTGCTAGTGCCAAGAAGCTTTGTCTCCTGGCACCAGCCCAAGAGATGCTGCCCTCACTGAAGAGTGCAAGGATGCTGTCAGGACTGCTCTGTAGCTGCACAGAGAAACTCTGGGAAAAGGCTGAAATGAGCAAACTGTTAGGAACTGTTAGGCATGTATTTTTTGCGTAAGCCCACTAATTGGAAAGAAAATGAAATAAAGAAGGATTCAAACTGGCAGTTCTGCTCACCTGGGCCTGTTTATTTAACAACCTGTTGGGCAGGGCATAGGGAGCAGTTGGGTTTTCGTGTAGAGTTAAAAGACAGCACAGTCAACTTGAAAAAATACTTTTTACTTGCTTATAATTGCATTTATTTGGCAAGAGGGAAAATGACTAAACCAGTAAAATAAAAAAGAAAGCATGAGGCTTTTAAGCAAATCTTCAACATTTCACATCCAGCTGGCTTAGGGTGAGACTGCAGGTTTTGCAAGCTGACACGGTCCTTTGGTCTGACGTGGTGACACTCACCAGTCAGAATCCAATTCAGACCATGGGCTTCCTACGTTACAAGCCATAGAGGCTCTTGCTGGACCTTCACAAGTCTTTTTTGTTTCAATTCTATGGCAAATACTCAGAACTTAAGGACCATGAAATCCTCAGGAGCCAGCTCTGGAGCTCTCAAGCAGACGCTGCACCCTGGGGCCCAGCTGTCAGCAGCCTTTCTGCTGGTCACAGAGAGGAAGGTGTCCCCTTGCATGCAGGGAACAAGGAGCATGCCCAGGGCACGCTGCCCGCTGGCACACTGCAGGGCAGTGCGGTGCCAGACAGAAATGTCCTCCTCTTAGCTTGCAACACGACGCTCAAAATCACATTCCCCAAATATCCCTATTTTAATGGAAAGTCAGAACCTAGTGTCGTCATGTCAGAGCAAAAATGAGCGATGCTTCTAACAAATCCAGAGCAGCAGCTCTGCATTTCAATTACTCTTTTACGCCCAATTGGCCACATTTAATCTTGTGAAGAACTCGAAGCAGATATTTGCTTCAGTGCAATTACAGCCACATACAGAACATTGGCAAATGCAAACAATATAGAATTTCCACTTGACGGCAGATTAATTTGGTGTGATGTTTTCCCTCGAGAAGTCTTAAAGGCTCTCAGTTCTGAAAGTACCCTGCAGTTTGTATTTATAGCAGCATGGATGTTGAATGGAAGGAGGGAAGCATATACTTCTGAACTGAAGTTTCTTTTACTTCCATACATTAAAAATATTAACTGAGCATAGCACACCTTTGCTGCATTTCTCATAATGCAATATGGAAACATGATTTCCCTGCAGAGTCTATAGAGGAATTCAGGTGGCGTTTCCACTTTCATAAACATATTAAGTAAAGCATAGCAATGCTACAGACTAATTTCCTCTCAGGGAACAGAGGCACAGGTCTTCCCTCCAGAAAGTGTCCCATCCTTTGAGACTGGAGTAAGCAGTCAGAAGCGAGGTCATAGCTAATGATGGAAAAAATCCGTGAGGTTATAGTTTTCACAGGCCTCTTATTGCCTGCCACAGCAAGGAGATTAGATTTCAGTAAGCATGGTGACTGAACCACTCCTGGCACTTGGGTCTCTTCCACCTTGTTCTGTCTGGGGTTTCTTTTTTATTGCAGACCATGCTGAAGCTCTTTTGTGAGTGGTATTTTCAGTTGCCTTACTAACCACTCCCTTCAAGCCTCTGTAACTTGACCCATGCCAATCCCTGTGTTAAAGCACAAGGGGCGTATGAAACACAACAGTCCAAAATCTCCATGCATTGAGCCCATCAGGACAGGTTGTAATTTCCAGTGAGTTGCACATCTGGAAACATGTGGTTGCAGGACAGTACTTTAAAGTGAACAACTTGTGAGATTGACTGAGCCTAAAGTTACCCCAGCTGAGGCCTGTTGGCCATTGTGTGACTATTTTAGCCTGCCAGGGCAGGGCATAGATTTCCCTGCCATCCATGACTTGCAGCTGGGATGAATACATCTGCCTGGAGCTGCAGCGTGCAGGTAAGCTAGGGCACTAGCAGAGCAGGCCTTCTGACTCTTGTCACCATTACAGGTGTCTAGTAGAAGCTTCCTCTTTGACATGGGGAAAAATCCCAGTTAAACAATAATAACAAGAGGTCAAAAACACTCAAAAAGACCCAAAGGGAATAATCCAATCATAGGACAAAAAAAATCCTTTTCTAGAAGTGCCTGAGCTATTCTGAGTGCTTCGCATTGCTGGGTTCTCCTTCTGGGTTCTCCACCTTTCAGTAGACAATGTTCCTGAGCCCACCATTAGCTCTCCTCTCTGTGAGGGCTGCAGCACCATGGAGGTGGCCTGGCAGGGGCAGAGGGGCAGGCTCCATGTTGATCACAGTAAAGTCCTAACCTCTCACCCACATGTCCTGCACACCGAGGCTTACTGACCCTGTGCTTAGTTAAACAAAAGCTTCTTAAAATTGCAGCTGAAATCAACGCAGAATGAAAACAATATTGAGGGTGGTTCCAGATATATCTTGTGGTATAATTTAAGATCCAGAGTTATAAGCCACCAGCTCAGCCTGAGAAATGAGGAATAACTTCTTTCCCCCACAGCCACCCTCGCTAACACAAGGTGTTTAGTCCTGGCTGCAGCTGTCCATTTCAGTGCTCCTGAGTTAGCTGAAAGGAGTCACACTCAGGACTGGCAGGTTTGGTACCTCTGTGGCACTTGTCCAGTGCCCTGGTTAAACATTTCCTGCCCAAGCCACATCAGTTGAGGCCACATGGCAAGGTGGAAGCAATCAGAGGAACAGCAGAGATGGTAGTGGGCAGAATGGCAGCGACACCGCCACATTTCCATGAACTCCCTTACCTGGTGCAGAGCAAATGCTCAGGTTTATTTATGAACACCTGTCCATTCTGTCCTTATGAAGGAGAAACCTTGAGCACTGTGGTGGAGCTGGTACACCTCCTTCACAAAAACCGTGCCAAGAAGATGGAGACCTTACCCTTTTTGCAAACAAAACACTTGAAGTTTGCCTGAGCTGCAGCAAGATGTTTGGGGAAAATCACAAGAGGATTGCTTTCCAACCTCCAGAACTGGCACAAAAGTGTCAGAGGAGTTCTCTCACATGAGATATCTTGCCTTCGCTAGCTTTTCCTGTCAGACTTTCAGCAGTGATACAGAGAACATTGCCGTGGGCATGTCTGCACTGTGTTATTTATCCTTTGGATTTGCACTTAGGGTTTTATTTGTAAAAGGAAAATGAGACCATAAATCTGCAGAGCAAGGAGCCAAGGGAAGAGAGGACAGAAATTTTCAACAAGTTTCATGCAAAGAGATGGTGCCAAGGACAGGTTTCCCATGGAAAGAAATTCTAGCAAAGATATTGTCCAGGTACTCACCATGTGTGGTGGCAACAGCAAAGACTGTCAGCCTTTTTCTCGCAGGTGCATTGATTCATTCCTCCTTGCACAGGTAGCTTTGGAGTTGTTGCAGCAAGGATGGCTCTCCTATGGGAGCATCTTCATCCATAGCTTTTGCTTCCAGCACACACAGGACCACTCCTCAGGTACAGCGCCCTGAAGAACCCCCCATGCCTGTAAAGAAGGGAGGAGGGAAGCAGTGTTGGGCAGACCCCAGTTCTGCATTACACTGCCCTGTTCCAAGTTAGCCCGTGGCTCCAATTCCACTTTAACCTTGGCCCTGCCCACCAAGCCCGGCCGACATTCTTCTGCATAGCCCTGATGCTTAGACCAGATCTGCCCAGCTCCTGCCAGCCCCACCAGAATTGCAAAGCACTGTCAAGCCCACTTGCCAGACTTGATCCTCCTCCCATTGTCTTTTGTCCTGTATTTTTCTGATAACAACGCTATGTGTTACTGTGGAAAGGGGCGTCAAAACAGCTTGTGCTTTGCAAATTTATTTCATAGTCTAAGGTTCAAACAGTATGTGCAGCTCCTGAAGCCAAGTCAAACAGGAATCTAGGGCCTATGGGACTTTCAACATTTAAGTTTTCTTTAGGCTACAGTTATTTTGCTTAGAAACTAGACCCTTGATCTGTTGCAGGAGGCTGCAGTTTAATAAAGTCAAACAGTTTGCTCTTTGCAATGTACTATTTGCAGTAAAAGTATCATTGAGTTACACTGCTCCCCCTCACCACTGCCTCCTGGAACCTCGACTGTTTATATACAGAAAGCACTCTCAGGAAGCACTACTAAAAATACCCAGCAATGTTAGCTGAGGATTTGGCTCTCTCTCTCCTCCGCCTCTTCTGCCTCCATAACATCCTTCCATCATCTTGATGCTCAACAACCCCAGCTGTTCAAGCAAACTTTTCCCTGCCTCATTCTCTAAAAAATTGTCCTTTTCCTTCCTCCTCTGCCAGTAGCTATTCTCCACCCTGCCACAGAGCAGCTTCTGTGATGTTGCCATATCATGTCTTAGCTAGAGTTTTCTCATTTGATTACTAAATTAAAGTGAAGTCCATGACAACTTCCTCAAATCTTTGAGCTCTACCCACATTTCAGACAATAAGGTGGTGGCAAGTAAGGATGATAATAGTACCCAAAAAAGAATAACATCTTTACTTTACTTTGTAAAGGGGCGTCTGAGTACTGCTAAATAAGATGCAGTATTCTCCAGAGATTAACTTTTGAAACCACTCTCAGAGAAGCTACTCTGAAGACAAAGGCATCTCCCAATGGAAATACCATGGCAAACAAAAATATTTTCACAGTAGTACAAATAGAAAATCTGCACAAGCAAGCCCAGCCGGCCGATAAAAATATCAGTTCTTAAACATTAAATTCAAGAGCAAAACTGGGATTCATCATACACTTCTGTCTGTTGATCAAGATATAAGCAGCCTCCCCTCACACAAAATGTTACTTGTCAAGGAATAGGGTCCCCCAGTTGCTGCAGACTGGTGCTGCTTGTTGCCAGTCATCTTCATGACCTCAAAGATCTTCCAGCACATTTAAGCTCACATCCAGCACAGACCAAGTTCATAGCAGCACAAAGGATCCTCAATGCTGCTGTCTGTCCAAACATCAGCCACTGAGTTGAATGTTTCTCTTCCGTAGGCGTTCAGCAGACAGACACTGAAAATGGAAGTTCAATAATTCTGCTGTTGTAGTAGATAAGATATAGTGTGGTTATTCCTGGTGTAAAACACTTTTGACAGTTGCTCTTCTACGAACCCCTTCTTATGAAAGCAAAGCATCTAACTCCTCCTAATTCAATAACAATGCATCAATTCATCTAATATTAAATATCAAAAATGAAATATTCACAAACATTTACAACCAAAATTATCCATCAAAGCCCTTAGGATTGCTTTTGGAAGATCAACAGCTCTTCAACAAGAATTCCCAAGAAGCACAGAACTGTAAGAAGTGAGACACTGAAAAATTTTGCATCTACATTATTTAGGTTGCATACAATAAATAAATAAATAAGTAAGTTCCTTACAAAAACCCCACCTACCACTGGAAAACCATCAGCCAGTGAAGACTGGCAAGCAAGGAATTATTTGCTCAGCTCTGGTGACAATTGTCTGTTACTAGAGTTATTCTGACACATTGTTTTCAAGAACATCTGTTTCCACTCCGACTCCTTTAACTTTCAGATGTGAAAAACAAAAGCTCATTTTCAATCCATGTCTCCCATCTTCAGCTGGCAACAGTTGCATGATTATGCAGTTATTGTTGTGTTGGATGATCTGTTTGTAAGTTTATGTTTTCCTATCATATCTATTTTTAGGTATTCATTAGTATTATTTGGAGCCTCTCCTATAAATCTTAAACATTTATAGCACATCTCGACAATTCATCAAATGGAGCCAACCTCCAAGGAAAGGAAACCCAAACCACTTCCCCTGCTCAGCTGAATGAGATTCAGATCCTTGTCTTTTAAACTTGAAACTCAACATTTTCCCATCTGCTCTTTATACACAACAGCCCTTTTGCTCTGCATCAGTATTTTATTCTCCATTCATAACTTTTTACTTCCCTCCAGAGGTTTCCTGATGCTTTTAGTCTGCTGGACTCATACAAGACTTGGATTTTGGAGGGTTTCTCCCCCCACACTCCATTGAAGGGGAAAAATAATCATTCAGCAATGAATGGCCACTTTTCATTGCTCATTCACAAGAGAGACGCAGCAGGACCCCAGGGCTGGACTCAAAGACAATTTTCTTTGCTATTCTCACTTGAGGGAAAAATATTTTATCAGAGACTATTCAAACTGAGACTATTTGGAGAATTAAATTGACTTTTTGTTTTTTTCATTGACTTGCATTTCCAATCCTCTGTGTTTCTATGTGTAACTGTCAAAAAGCTGCACAATTTTTGTGGCTATGGCCACGCTTGGAGGTACCAGTACATGTGACTTGGCCTGGTCACCCATGCATAAAACATTTCTAAAGGGTTCAGTCTGTAATGGCCAACAACAAGGTGATTTAAAGAAATAATAACCAGAAGATGCTACCTAGCCAAGGGTTTTGCAGAAGGAAAATCTACACTGGTGAAGACCCAGCGTCTTCAGCCAGGTGACACTTGGCTGCAGGGAGAGGCTGCACCCCAGCTCCTGGATCCCGGGACCAAATACCTTCAGAGACCAGGGGAGACTGCTCTCCTCCTCCTCAATTGTCCTGTGGAAGTCCCAGCCTTGCAAGCCCTGCACAGGTGAAGGCTAAGCAACACATTTCTCAGATGAAATTGCTAATTGTCTGCATGTAATTACAGCTGGTAGCTGACTAGAATACACAACTGATTAAAAATCAGTGACCATCTTTTTCATTCCCTACATATTTTCATTAGTCAAAGGAGACATAATATAACAAGAAATGAAAACTCTTCCCAAGAAAAGAAGTATGCCAAATCCTTGACAATGCTTTCAAATTAAAACAACAAGATTAAATTGAAGATTTACACAAACTACAAGGTTAAAATCCTATCCAGATTTCCCTTACCACTAGACATTTACAGCTCTGGATTCTTAAAAATTTATTCTGGTAAATAGCCATCTTGTATCCAGAATCACAGCTAGATTCAGACACATGCAAATGACCCCTGTATCTACCTAAGCAAGAACTGTATTTCTGCCAGTCCCAGATGTTTAGAACGCTTGTATCACACACTTAAACACCCTTCCTCATTGTAAGGATGTCTTTATAAAGCATGGGATTTTATTATTTGTCTTAAAGTTCATTGTTTTCATTATTTTCTTGACAAGGGCAATAAACTTAGATTCCTCCTCCTCTTCCCTGTCAAAGAAAGCTGAAATCCTCTGGAAGATTTATGAGTATGTACCATGTTACTAGACATGGAAAAAAAGCTACAAGAGTAGAGTCCTGCCACCTGGCACACCGTGTCCTAGGGCTAAAGCAGCTGGGAGCATATGCTGTTTCATTGACTGGACTATGCCTTATAATGAGCAGTGCCAGGGAAGGAGGTATACATACATATATATTACAGCATCATCAACATCCATGACATTGGGACATTTAAGAATTTTTTTTATTTACCAGCGCCTCCAGTCCCTACTCCGTCAGCTCTGGGAAGGAGCAATCCTATGTGAGCTGTTGGTCACATTAAGTTTCCTACTCAAACCAGGATGATTCCCACCAGAAAGTGGAAATTTGACCAGGCCCTATGTTATCACATACAAACTGATGGAAGAAATCTGTGTTTCAGTTTGGAGGGGATTGTTTCCTAACAGAGCCATAGCCAATTGATTTCTATTTTTTTAAACAAATGGAAAGACTGTACAATAATACAATTTATTCAAGGCTTTAGTCTTCCGCTGGGAGATTTAGCTACGTTAGCCCATAAGATGCATGAATTGCCCAATTTTGGAGCTATCCTTTTAGCAGTGTTGTTTGAACACACTCGCATGAGTGTTCGGCTGCAAAAGCAGAGGGAAGGTTTCATGTCACTAAAAAGGAGAGGTTGTAAGATGAACCACTGCATAGTCCGAAGGAATTCATCTGTAACAATGAAAACATTGTTATTTGGTTTAGTAACTAATGGTATAAATATTCCATAGCATCCGGAAACATAACTCAGAAACAGAAAACACTTGCAATCACAGTTCACACTAGCAGGATGCCAGAGCTCAACCCCAGCACTGGTGAGACCACGAGCTTGCAGCAGGGGCAGGCACCCAGCGCATGCTGAGCCACCCACCCCTCTGTGCCGGCCTCGAGAGGCTCCTCAGGTGCTCCTGCTCACCCCCACGGCCCTCAGCACAGAAACAACAGTCACACAAACGCAGCAGGAGCAAGAGAGAGGCAGGAGAAGGGGGCAGGGCATAGCGGGGACCACGGGAGGACAGAACCCCTGAGTCATTCCCGTGAGTCGCAGCCCATCTTCTGCCAAGGCCT
Source organism: Bombycilla garrulus (assembly GCA_013400315.1). Taxonomy (NCBI): domain Eukaryota; kingdom Metazoa; phylum Chordata; class Aves; order Passeriformes; family Bombycillidae; genus Bombycilla; species Bombycilla garrulus. Next base: position 665,728 of record VXBU01012387.1, read on the forward strand.
GAACCTGCACCCGAGCATTGAGGTGCTTTGCCCAGGTTGCTTCTTACAAATATTAATACAAACTTGATGTTTTCACTGTCCTGTCATGGCTGCCCGAAGGATTTAGAGTTCAGGCTGAAGACTTTTAGTAATTTCTGCCACAGCAGCAGAGCAGGGCTCTGGAGACACTGATGGTATTTATAGCAGCCTGAAAATTGTACCTCTTCTCACCAGCTGAACCAGTTCCCTGAGCTGCTACAGCTAATTGAGAGAAGACTGTCATGTACCATCAGCTAAATTTACTGCTGGTCCTCACGACTGGGTTGTGCTGACTGCATTGTGACAGCAGTGTCTAAAGGGAGGTCATCTTCATTTCTACATTTTCTCTCTAGGAACAAGAGTTTCTTCTGTATCTGCACTGCTAGGTTTCTATTTATAGGCTTGAACCCTGTGATGTAATCTTCCTTTTTGTTTCCAAGGAAACAATATTTGATGTGTTCTACTTTCAAGTTTTTCTTCCTTTAGGTTTTTCCCCTTCCACCTGCTCTCTTCCTCTCTCTTTAAAGAGACAAGTCAATAGGTAAAACCTGTATTTATCTCTAGCATGCCATGTAGTTCTCTTTCTCTAAAACCAGGCTTATTCATAGCACTAAACAATTCAAGACGTTTAAAAAATATGCTTAGCCATAATTATATGCACTGTTTATACATATTAATTTTTGGATAGCAAATGAGCTATAATTGCATTAGGCAGCAAGTCCTGTTGATAGCTCAAATTTTTCAAAAACTTAGGGTCTGCATCTCAGCCTCAAGTCCTCTTTTATTGCAAAGTTTTTTTTAAAATCATCTCACTGACCATCCAGCCAGTTTTCCCACAGTTTTACTCCCTAAGTAAGTGCTCCTGATGGCCAGTCCTGTCCCCTGACACTCCCTTTCTGGCAGCAAAGCATCTCCTGATGCCCCTTCCCATGCTCCTTTTTGCCACTCTGTGGTTTTAGGTCTGCGATGGCTTAGAGGTAATTTTCATTCAAGTGTAAATCCTCTACATTAATGTTCTTTTAAAATAATTGGTTGTCACATCACTGTCTGTAAGTCAGGAAAATGCAGAGGACTGAATCCATAATTTACAGTGAAATCAGCATTTGTAAGAGCTGGAATAAGGTGTGTTGAATGGATATTTGCACAAATGCAGGTGCTTTGGTGTCTTACTGGGAAAGCAGTGGGTCAAGCTAATAACTTGACTCAAAATTTTCAGTGTTTATGGATTGAAAGATGTGGGAGAGACTGGCTGTTTTTACAAGAAACTATTTTAACACTGAAGAAAAATTAAGAGCAACAGTGCTCATAAATGTAGTTGATTAATCCTGACTGGGAAACCTACTCTCATTTTTATTACTACTGCCTGGTGCCTCCATTATATAAAAGCAATAAATGAGCTGGACTGGTGATATTCTGCTCAAGGGACAACAAAGTAACAGACAAGATTTTTTTAAGGACCAGCCACTTCAGAACTTAGAAGAGCAGGTAAAATTCCAACCTAAAGAAGATGAAGTGGACCAGGAACATTCAATAAGAATTTATGTGGTGAGGGGGAGAAAAGGTGTTAAAGCATAATAGATATAAAGTCAAATTATCAAAGTAAGCATGGAAATTTTCTTTAGTCAGCATCTTGCATTTTGGGTCATAGACTAATACCCATCACTTCCTGTATCAGTTCCAAAGAAGGCCAGGCTCTGTTTAAAGGTATGTGATCTTGATTCAGAGGCAACAGGTCCTTCCACAACATCTGACTCAGCCACAGAAAAGGATGTGCAATGGGAAGACTTACATGGTCTAGACCTCTGCCAGTATTTCTGAATTATTTTCAAAAAGTCAGCACAGTTTTTCCTCAAGTCCCAAAAAAAAGGGTTTCCTATGTTCTGCAATCCTACTGGAAGCTATTCCAGGAAGCCACTTGTCTCCTCCTTCCACCTCCAAAGCTTTCACAGTTTTTTTCCCAGAAGACCATGGTTGTTATTAAGCTTCCATATCTCCTGATCTGGCCATGACTTAATAACCTGTCAGTGCTCTCTCCTTCCTGATGGTGACTCAGACTCAAGAATCTTAGTAAAAAAAAAAATCACATTTGACAGGCATAGGAAAAGTACCAAGCTTCAGGTGTTTGTCACTAGGTTTTGTTAGTTTATTTCTGAAATAGAATATTTATTGTAGCTGAAATGCAGAGCACATTTCATGGTCTGGCAACACATTGCTTTAGAGATTGTGGCTCTGTAAAAAAAAGAGCTTTATGAAGTTTGTTTGCTACTCAAAGACAATCCTTGGCACTGGACAGGTCCAGTTGGGTCTCAGTAAATCAAAAGCTTATTTGATGTCAGTGAAACTAAGATGCAACTGCTGTTTTGCTCCAGGTTGTCAGAAAGCTTTTCAGTAATCACTTTCAGTCAGAATAGATGCTCAATTGTTCTTTCCTGCTGCAAGAGGGAAAAAACAGCAGCTTGCTCTTCCTCAATAATTCCCTCATATTTCATTTTTAATCTCTTAAGCAAATTACAAGTGAAGACCTTTGATGTATGCGCCAAACTCATTCATTTCTCAGTACTTGCTGGACTAGAGAGGATCTCCCGTTCTTATGCATGTGGATGATAATAACAACTTCAAAGCCCCCAGGCATGTGTTAGCTCTCCCCGATTTCCTTTCTAAGTATGCATTTCGTGGGCCAACACCAGTTAAGAACCATAAGCAGCTGTGCTTGAATGCCATCTATTATGGCAGCCTTGCTATCTCTCTCGTAATATAACGACCCTATTTCTGCTTTGCAGATCTACTCAGTCTGGATTTTGCATTTTTCCTGAAATGAAGTACCTATTTTCCAGCATTTATGGTGTTCTCAGCTTAAAATAGTCTGTAACCTGATCAAACTCAGAGCAAAAAGTCATTGAAAGGCACTTGCCCTGAGGTGGTTTGGAGCATTCTTGGTGGATTATGAGACATTGCTTTGCTGCTGTGGGGTTTTATGGCATGAAGTGCAGCTGATTACTTGTAGAAGGACAGTGGTCACAGGCATATGGTACCACAGGACCAGATGTTCCAAGTACAGCAGAACAGCTGCACCTGAGCAGTGGCTGGGTAAACTTCCCCCAAGCTTGCTAAGGAGCAATGAAAAGGGGACATATTTCAAACCAGTTAGTGTTATAGTTGTCATCATTATTTAATCTGTCCAGCTCATTATCAGAACATTTGGAGGCAAAGTCCATGGAAGGGTTAAAGAGAATATAATGTAGTCACATAAATAAGAAAAACCACCATCAGAGACAATTTACATTGGAAGAAAATAAATAGTTTTGGAAAAGATGTAAAACTTCAGGCTTTCAGCCAAGCTTTATCTAAGGAGGTAGAGTGGAAAGAGTAAACAGATTTTCTCTAGGAAAAAAAAAAAATTATCCCCTAAGTGGGGAGCACAGATCTAATGTAGTTTCCTTTAACGGGTTTGTTACTGACCACATTTAGAGGGACAGACACCAGACCAATGGCACCAGCACAGCAACTCTGGTGTTTCCCCATTTGCCCTGCCAGCAAGCCAGAAGCCTGTACCAAGCGGCCATCAATCCAATTTTTGTCTCCCAGCTCTATTTAAGTCTAGATTTGGCACAGCATGAGATTGCTCTGACCTGAAACCTGCTCTCAGCGTGTCTGGACAATTTTTGTGATCAGAGTTACATACTAAGTATCGACTATTTTTGTTTATTTTTTTAAGAGTGCTATGCTAGGAAATAGGTTGGACCACACATTTCTGGAACCTTTGCAGCAATATGTTATTAATGATACATAGAAGAAAAAGAGCTTCTTATCCCCACAAATAGCAAGAATAGAAACAGACTGTGGCAGTTTCCCAATTCTCTTGTCAAGAGAACTAGGTGCAATTCTGCGTGTGTTACTGTGTAAATTAGGAACAAAAGTCCCCTTGGATTTTTGGCATTGACATTTTCTTTAGAGGTCAGTTTAAACACTGACCAGTTGGAGATGTCCCATTTTTGGGCCTGAGGAGCACATCAGGATGCCCTGCACAGCACAGAATGAGGTACTCACTGGGTATTCTCTCTGCACAGGATTTCTCTGGTAGGTGCTCTCCTTGCAGGGCTTCCCCTTAGCTCTGACCGAGCAGCAGGGGACTCAGCAGTTTGGGGCCCCAGGCTCTCCCTGTTCCCAGCATTCTTTGGTAAGGGGAGGTTACAAGAAAGACCTCATCCTTATTTTCCACATTACTATGCCTTGGGATCTATACTCCATTTCAACACAAATCTCCCAGAACATTTTTTTCTGCTGACAGTGAGAGAAAAAGCAGAACAGTGAACAAAATGCCTTTCAGAGCCCTGGCCTCAGCCTCACCCCACAAACCCAGGGAGCCTTGTTCAGGTCTGGGGTCCTTCCTTCCTAATCCCCAGGGAACTTGCTTTGTCCCTGTCTCACATAATCTCTTACAAACACAGCCACTATACTGGGCTATTAGCCCTGTCACAGACATAGCAAGAGATGCACTGGTCAGTAAATTTGACTCCTATCAGGTCAAATCCAAATTACCCTCTTGACAATACTGCCTAAGAAGCTCATAAAACAGTGTGACTACTTGTTATATGACTTGGACAAACAACATCAACCTTTCTCTACAAGAACGCTTGCTTATTGAATAAAAAAAAGAAAACCGCAAAACATAAAAAAGTAACATACCACAAGTCTGTAGTTTCTGGTGGACCTTTCAGTTCCTCCTATTTTCAGACTTTTAGAAATGCTCCTTAATGTGTCAACTTAAGACATTCAGCCACTGAAATCCTTGCTCTGTGAAGCAAAGCTGCCCCTTTGATTTGATTTGCAGAATGGCCTCACAAGTCAACATAATTCTGATTCCCCTGCTGATAGCAGCAACACAACCAACGTCTGGCTGAAATGAAGTAATGAACACAACAGACAACGCTTATTAAAGAATCAAATAAAACTCTGAATACATCAATCTAAAATAAGCATACAGCCAGTATTTTCCAGCAATCCGTAGCTGGGAGATGAAGAGGGAAGCACAAACCCAAGCTCTAACAGTGGGTTACTTAGGGCAGCAATTGTCATTTTTGTTTTATGGGTCTGCAATGCCTGTCTCAGCAGAGCCCCAACCCTGATGGGGCCATTAAGCAATACTTCAGTATAAAGAAAAATTAAATAAGTAACGCCCAGTGAGATATTCCTGCATGCAAGGTATTGTCAGACAAGTTTTATGTAGTGCTGTATAAATGCCAGTTGACTTCAGCAAGAATCAAGGGCACGCAGCATTTTGTGAGGAGGGTGCAGTCATTGAAAGTATTTCTCTCTATCTGCAGTAATCAAAACAAGTTATAGCCAGGCTACAGCTATATGTCTAGTTTGAAGACTGCTTGTCTGTGTGAGACAGAACCATCTGGATTTACTTTACAGTTAACTTTAGAAATATATATATAAGGTTTCTTAACTTTTGCCAAACAACTGGAAACATAATGGTTTCTGCATGCTGTTAGCATCTCAGTACAGCTGCAAATGTCCATTAGGACAATCTTATATAATTATATACTTATTCTTCCCATGAAATTGTTAAAAACCCAGCTTTTCCAAATAAAGCATTTTTGTAGCGAAGAGGAAATCTTCCAGTTCACCAGGTTGGAATGGGGGAGGGAAGTCTTCTAAAGCATAACTTTACTCAAAGCTTTTTCTTTAAACTAATATAAAAATTTCAAGTCTGAGTGTGTCAGATTTTTCCAACTGTACCTCTAGGGTGCTCTGGCCAGAAATATACAATTTCTTTCCCTTTTCCTTTCCTTTATGTAAGAAACTAATTCCTTCTAAGATTTTTTTTTCCAAGGGGGAAAAAAAAAAAAAAGCAGTTGTTTTTTGGTTTTTTTTCACCCCCTTTTCCCGACTCTTCTCTCTGGATGGGACTTTAGTTCTCATCCTTCCCACAGTTTCATACTCTTTTTCAACAGAAAGCGTCAGTGTCACCTGGTGCCAGTGGGTGACTGCCCTTGGGAGCTGATCCCTGACTGCAGGGATCTGCACACAGAACACGAGCAGGCTGGATGCAGGCGAGGCTCCAGGAACGGGGGCTGATCTACATGTTCAAAGCACCATTGTCAGTTTGGCCAATATTTTCAGAAATTACCAATAATATGGCACACATCAGTTTTTAGGAGTCAGAGGTAACAATTCAACTTTCCAGAAGGCAGGTGGTTACCTCTTCCAAAATAAGAGCCTTCCTTCTGTGCTTTTTTATGTGTCCAGGCTCCAAGGCCAATGTCCAAGTCATTGACCACTCCCAAAATATCTCAGCAGCTAGGACTTTTAGTTAACAAAACCAAACTAATGGAAACCCAAACAACTAGTCCCAAATACTGGACACAATCCTGTGCAATGTGTGCTAGGATGACCCTGCCTGAGCAGGGAGGTTGGACCAGATGACCCACGTGGTTCTTCCAATCTTACCCTTCTGTGACTTTTCCAGGAGGTGAGTGACCTTCTGCACATGCTCACAGGACTGTACAGAGAGAAGGGAACAAGGGCTCTTACTGTTTTGACAGCCATTCAAACAGACAGAAAAATACTTCTTTTTCAGATGCCTGCCTGAAAATAACAATACCACAACACTGTAATGCTACTGATCTTATCAGAAAGACAACCTTGGCCAGAGACGAGCAACAGACCATTGCCCATCCTTGGGGCACACAGACCTCACAGGGCAGCCTCCCTCCTCTCACCAGCACTGCTGGTTTGATGGATCATCTTACCCATGTTACCCATACTGGGTCACCTGCAGGGACAAGTTAAAGCAACTGCTGCTAGTTTCTGTTATATGGGGTCTCTATCTCCTCCACAAAGTTTCTCTATTTTCAGTATAGAATTAATTTGCACAACAACCTTACAAGATATCTTAGAAGGCACAGCAGGTTTCTAGCATCCAAGCTCTTTCTCATTTTAAGAGTGACTATCAGAATAATTGGCAGGGAGGAGCTTGGCTGCTCTGTAATGCAGAAACTTGGCTAGAGCGATGCTGTTAGCATAAAACAGCAGCAGATCCAATGCCCAGAACTTGAACTGAAACTGTTTGTTATTACTTCACATCTGTACCGCAGCATTAGCCACAGGCCGTGACCAAGTCTGGCCCTGGTCCTTCTGGGACAAACTTTTATCTTTTAAACAGACAGGGAATGAAAAAGGTGATTGAAAGGATTTAATGCAACGTTAAAAGTAAGTGGCAGAGTCAGGAATTTGTGTCCCGCTGAAAATTAATGGCAACTACTGTAGGATTTGGATACTTTGGGAAAAAATGGTCAAGCAACCTGAATCTTCAGTAGGGCACAGGCATTTGCAGTCACAGAAGACTATTTCTGTTCTTGCAAGAAATGAAAACAAGTTCCACAAGAAGTTTCCATCAATAGCTGGCTGCTTTATGCAGGCACTGCTGTGACAGTAGAGAGCAGAAAGACAGGCAAGCAATGCATGCAGGTGTACTCAGAGAGATAATTACCGGGATGGTCAACTCAACAGAAGAAAAAGGGTCCAGAAACCAAAGGGCTACTTCCACTACCACACACTTGCCCTGACTGGTCTCTCTGCCTCTTTCTCCCACTGTCAGGCAGAAGGCAAAAGATGTGAAGAATTTCTCTCAAGAAATATCAATACTCACATGACAGCTGGATCTCAGGTCATTGCAAGCCTATGTCCAACAGCACCAAAATCTGCTCCTCATGCTGTGGTGCAAGTTGCAGCTCTGAGGCAGGGATTGCTGCAAAACAAATGCCCAGGCAGAGGATGTTGTGTACCAGCTGCTCATGTGAGATCCCTGAGCCCTTCAGCCCAGTGGCCACAAAGGTCACCACTCACAGCAGACAAAGTACTGGAGTGGAAGAGGCGTGGCTCTGACACCAGGGAGCCCAGCTTTGATCTTTGATGAACCCGGCTGTGATTTACCAGAGAAACTTTTAGGCTTCCTTCAGCAGGAAGTCATGGAGCTCTTTAGGGAAGTAGAGAATTTTTCAAAGGTTGGAGGGTCACCTCTGCCTCTTTTTGGTGAGCTGTGCTCACGTCACCAGAACTGAGCAGTGCTGAGCACCATGTTGCTCTCCCAGCAAAGAAAGGCATTTCATAAGTTAGATGGGTACTGAAAGTGTTGGCACTTGGAGAAAACCAGAACAAGTAGGGGAAGATGGTTTTCTGGTGGTGCACATGCAAGAGGAAAGGACCTTGTCAGGATGCCACCTCTCCCACTGCCCATGGTTGTGCCAGTGCCAAATCACTTGCGCACAGCGTGACAGGAAACAGCAGTGCAATGCTCCTCACCCACATGCGGCAGTAAACATAGCATCGGCCTTGACAAGGGGACAACATCAAAGATGATGTTTATTTTATTATAGTCAACATGCAGGCATCATGTTATCTCAGTCATACCAAGACCAGATAACTAAACTGCCAGGTTTAATGTTTCAGGTCACATCAGGGAATAGTTTTACCAGCAGATGTAAAGATCGTCATTTGGAGTGGGTAGCACTCAAGGTCAGAGTCAGCAAAACCTCCTCTAAAAATAGACTCTAGTTGCAAAGTTAGTAAGGTTTCTTTTGTCGTTCTGCTGCACTTCACAGGACCCAGTTACCTACAGCACCCACCTAAGCTTACAGGTAAGGCTAAGCAATATACATTTTCTGCTGTACTTCTCCTTTTTCCTTCCTTTTGTAACCTGGTTTAGTAAAGCAGGGGGAGGACTGAGAACTGGAAAACTTGCCGAGGTAACTATTAATTTCATTAGCTTATTGCAGAGAAAAAAAACATTAATTATTACAGCCTCAACAAGGTTTTGAAAATATAATGTATAATTTTAGAAAACCAAATTTGTTATGCTACAGAAATCACTTTATAAATTCAGAAATTAGGTGCTGAAAGTGTAATTATCTTGGAGATAATTTCAATGTAAAAGTTAGGGAATGAAAATGCAATTTTTAAAGACTTGTAACATCTGCCCCAGAACATTTTGCCTATTCTTCAATAATTGCTCCAGTCAAATCTAGTTTTTTTCCAATTGAATTTAAATTCTCTTAGATGATGCTGTGTTTTAAGTTTCTTTGGACACTCTAGTAATATTTAATAAAATCACAGCTTAATCTGCTTTCAATTAAAGTCAACAATAATGAATAAGGGCAAAAAAAAGTTTTTAAAAAGTCATATGTGGCTTAGAAATCCGTTGAAATAACTGGTTAGTTTTGAATATTCACAGCAGGAGGGTCTGGGAAATAATTGCACAGAGGCTACAATTATTCTGGTTTTAAGCTGTTTAAAGATGACTGCAATAGATAACTATTTTATAGTCCATGAATGCTTTAAGCATGACAATGCAGGTCTAAAATAAAGGAACTGAAGTAAATGAATTTTGGTGAAGACTTGGAGAGAAATAGGGAACACAGGATTGTACTTTTTGCTTAAGTATTCGTCAAATCCAGTTTTGGAATTTGGTAAATTCTTCTAGGGGTCTTTTAGATACATATTTTTTTAAAGACTCCTCCACCATAGGAAGTATTTATAAAAAAAAAATAACCTTTTTGGCCCAGACCTAGGGGAAAAAAACCCAACAAAACACAACAAGACACAGCCCTGCCCAAGGAGCCTTTGCAGCGCCGCAGCTCGATGCCGTACCCTAGGGTGCAGCAAGTGTGAGGTTCCAGGGGAAGCACACAGCTCCTCGTGGCTGCTGCCAGCCTTCCCAGTCTCAGCAGAACAGCATGGGGGTGCCATGTCAGGCACCACCATCTTCAATGAATTTCATTAAATCATCTGACAGAGCAAGCTTTTATCACTGCAGCTGACCAGCTCTCAGCTCAACTGACATAGTCCGAGTTACAAAAAGCTTAGAAACTAAAGTACTGTTTACCCTCCTCCCGAGTGCAAACACTCTGCTCCAGACATGTGCATTGGCTTCTGCAAGAACTTTCCAGTTTATAAAACAGCCCTCTGCTTAGTCATACTCAAAAAGGGCAAGCACTTTTTCACCCTGAAGGGAGGTATGCATCTGGCATGTGGGCTGGAAATGGAAGAACAGAACATTTTTTAAAAATTCAAGAACTAGCTGAGCAGATCCTCCCTCACTATTTCTGTAGATTCTCAGTCATTAGCTCTGATTTTTTGTCTGCCTTCAGCGCTGAGCAAGTGCTTTTGTGAAGACTGGTTACTAGATTGAAGTCTCCTGCACATTTTTTGAAAGTGTAGAACTGGTATTCTCCATCCTTACCTTCTCTTGGGTCCTTCCCCTCTTGTACACACTTGTTACAAACAGCATTCCTCCATGAGTTCTTATCTAAGGTGGTTATTAAACTGAAAGAAGGAAGTAAATAAAAATAAAACCATTAGTTTTGCAGTTGTCTGTAAGGCAAGAAGGTCTCAGTTTTTACTCCCAGGAAGGTAGAAGTCCAGCAACTTCGATGGTGTTAAATTCTACCTGATAAATAAAAACATGCAAATAAGTCGGCCCTGTATACAAGACCAGAAAAGAAAATGGGAGTAATTTCTTAGTAAATCTTATAATCTCTATGCACAAAAATGATTTCTCAATCAAAATTAGAGAGTTTTTTTCCCCTTTTCTGTTCTTCTGCTGGATTTAGTGTTCATGGCAGTAGGTGAACTACTTTAGGCCCCAGTTTTGAGGGTCAAACCACCAATTAATTTCAAGGGCACTGTGTTTATCTTCTACTGCAATGAGGTGGGTATAAGGTCCAGTAGATACGTCATTACTTTTGTAGAATCCTCATGAAAGGCTCAGCACTGATAGGTAGTTTTCTTTCCTTCTCTTGGCATCTTGGAAAAAAAACTTCTGATGATATCACAGTCCCACTCCTTTTTCAGAGGTGACAGCAGGTAGGAAGCAAAATCTGAAAGCATCAGAACAGGAATAAGATTAAAATCTGCCTCCACATTTACAAACAGGTTGTATTTTCTTAGGTGTTTGCTAGATGCTAAAAACTTTCACTTCCCAGCTAAACCAGGTAAATTTGTGACTGCCTGGTATGTTCCAGGAGAAGAAGCTTTTAGACAACTCTGAGTACAAAACCAAGGCTTGTACACATGGGCACACCAAATTAAATTTAATAAAGCCAGCATCAAAAGCACCATTAGCACAAGTGATTGATGTTGTAGGAGCTGGGAGAACTTCCAGCCTCATGGGTGGCAAAGAATTAAAACTATTCTGCTGTATAAATGGACTGAAGTGGGCAAGGAAGCCCTGTGCCCAGCATGACAAAACAGAAACAGTAAGGAAAATCATATTCTCTCCATTTTTCTTCCCACTTTGTACTCAGCCCACTTTGTTTAGCCTCTCTCATTGCATATTCATAGCAGCGCCACTGGGCTCTGATTTTATTGAAGGTCTGAAGCTTCAGGTGCACAAATGCAGCTACCAAGTTGGCAGCCAGAGGACACATGGTGGGGACAAGAGCAGGGATGGAGGAACCCCCTGTGCCAGGGGAGGGTGCACAAAAGGAAAGGACATATAGGCCCCTGCACAGGACAAAGGCAAATGCTGTCCTTGTCTGTGCATGCCTGACTTTTTAAGTCTCTACAGCTGAGTTGGATCTTGACTCTCAGGCATAAATCTTGCCAAATTGTTTGGCATCTTTATACACAGCACTCGGGCTTGCACAGCATGTTGAGCCAAAAATATTAAGAAACATAGTATTTTGTTATGTAGCTAATTACTTATAGCTTTCAGTCTCAAAGTACTCAGAAACTTCCACTATATGTGGAAAACCAGCATTAGAAATGTACACAGCACCACTGAGGCTCTGATGCTCACCTCTACATAAAAAGCTCAGTTTTCCTCCCCCATCTGTGGGATTACCAAACTGTAGAGCTCATGACTGATGTTTCCAAAAGCATCACCCCTACAAATTTTGTGGTTTGATTGGACATCCCTTCAATTGAACAGATTTGAAATTGGGCCACTACATTCTGTGACTTCACAGGGCTTTACTGGAAATTTTGGGTTAATTTGAGTAGTTCAAGGGACTCCAAACATGGTGGAGAAGGCAGATCTTTCACTGCCATATTAGTGTTCCAGCCATTAGACTGTGTTCATGCTCCGAATTAAACAGCAGATAGACTGGCAGATTTTTCTTCTTTTTTTTCTTCCTTGCACTTTCTTTCCCCCTTCCCTGCTCTGTTAAAAAAAAAAAAAAAAAAAGCTGAAAATCTGTATAAGAAATTCCATCTGGCAGCTGTAGAGTAGATAGTGAACATAAAGAAGAGATTCCTTTGCTGTGCCTAATGCATGCTGCTTATCCAAATTAACCACACAATTACTTCTATCAATGCAAAACTAGTTTAATGTTTTTTTTTCTAGTGCACAGCACTTGAGAATGACTTAAAATGCAGTGTAATTTGCCACAGTGTATGTCCTGAAGTGGCTCACTAATGAAAAGAGGATTAACTCTCCATTATTCTGAATTACCATTTTGTGAAATCACTAACAATATTTTCATTTATATACATATAACCCAAGGGGGACAAATATTCCAGCCATCCAAGCGATTAACAAATAAAATTTATTAGATAACCTGCACTTTGGTCTTATTTATGAAGAGAAAGATTAGGGTATAAAAATGCAGATGACTGGATTTCTATCATCCTCGTTCTGATAATACCCTTAAGTCCATGACAGCAGAAGTGGGGAGCAGCTGAGTGCTGTGTGCATGCTGGATGGAGCGGCAGAGCCCACGGGATGCCGGGCTCAGCAGGCGCAACCTCGCGGGCTCCAGCACCTGCAGGCGCCACCCAGGCGTGTCCTGCAGCCAGCTCTGAGCGGCCACCACACGTGGCACAGACGGGACAGGAGGGTCTCACCAGCTCACACAGCCTGGCCTTGGCACAGGCCAGCAGAACGAGAGGGAAGCTGTACTTTGGGCACAGGCAATGGCTGGGAGGAGCTGCAGACTGCCCTGCCTGCCTGGGAGCGAGCTTCTGGCCCCAGATACAAGGCTCTGTTCCTCACTACGCCCTGAATCTGGGCTCAGATCTTCCTGCTGGGGAGAACCCTCTGGGACAAGGGCAGTTCCACAGCCAGCTGACTTTTCAGCCCTCCCCCATGAAATAAAAAGGCTGTCCTGAAGCAGCATTTCCAGGAGCAGGCAAGGTGCAGAGTTCTTTACACGAAGAACATAAGGACAGTCCTTATTCCAGAGAACTTCCACATGACCCTGGGATTAGCTCAGTTGGTCAGAGCAAGGTGCTAATAACGCCAGGCTTGCAGTCTCCATGTGGGCCATTCACTTCCCATGATCTCTGTGGGTCCCTTCCAAGTCGGGCTATCCTGTGATCCAAGGGTGTGTGTCCCGACACAGTGCAGTGCCATGAAGCGACTGCCGAGCTGGCACAGCCCTGGTACATCATTCAGCCTGCACTAACTCATCTAGAGCCCACATGAAGCACCACAAGGGGTGGGAGCCTGCTCCAGAAAGCCTGTGCAGAGGTAACCCTGCAATCTGGCTGCCATCTGACTGCACTGGGTGAACGCTCTGCAAGAGATGGTCTCCTCTCCATACAAGCCTGCCAGAGAAATCTGAGATTTCCCTGCCTGGGCTTGTGCTAAACATTCATCCCTTATACCCACAACAGTAATAAGAACTGTTAAGAACTCAAAAAAAATCCAATCTCCTTTTCATTTTTTATTCCAAGAGGGCAGGCCTAGGGAATAGTCTTCCTGGAGCTCTGTTTGGTGTATGTAGAACAAATAATATGAGATGAGTTTAGACATCTTTGATTCCTGGGAAGATACAAGCCCTTCTGCCCCCAACCAAATGCTTCATGGCGGTTACTTCCAGAGTTGAAGTAGCAAACCATGTATGCTCCCTTTTCCCTCCTCTTGGTTAAACATAGCTGCTTCTTACATAGTCTAGAGTCAAATCTAAAATACATGTTTTATTAGAGGAATTTCAACTGATGCTTTCCTGTGCTCTAATTAAATTTAAAAATCCCTGCAGCAGATAACATTGGCAAGGCATAAAAGAACATAGCATATTTGAAAGTTCAGGGAGCATATGGCTTCCCAGGACAGACAGAAACAAGGATTTCTCAGCAGTGGTCGAGCTTTCAGAGTGTTAACCAAGCTTCAAACTGCGCTGTGTTCCAGTACCACAAACCATCATTTGCAGATGTAATTGCCCTGTTCTGAGGTGTAACAAATCAATGCACTGCGGCCACCAACTGTGATTACTGATTACATTGCTTTCTCTTCTTCCCTTCCTCTCCTCCATCCCATGTCATGGGGCCATGAATAAAAGTAGTCAGTCCTTCAGCATCAAGGCAACAGGCTCTCAGTTAAGATAATTCCTTACTAGACAAAAAGCACTTCTTATCAGTTTCTCGATAACAGCCTAATCACTCCCGAAGTCAGACTGTCTTAGATTTGTATCTCTGACAGGCAAACATTATCTATCTACACTGCTGAGTCTGTATGTAGAATTAGCATAATTCTGGCATGGGAAGGAAAAAGGCTCTCCCAGGGCATGGCTACTGTGGCAGAGAGACGGGACTTGGTACTACACACAGGCATGCAAGACAAACCCAGGGTAAATTTGCTACAAGCTGGAATTCTCAGAGCCCTTTAAAAAAATCTCAAGAGAGGACCACTTAGCTAAACATCATCATCATGTTTTAAGAAGCTTGGCTGAAAGATAGATCCCCTTGACGGTGAAAGCAAGCCAATTTTTGAACAAAGGTGTACACTTGCCAAACAAAAACTGACTCCACAATCTTACACAGCTTTGGAGTAGGAAAACAGGAATCATTTGGCTTTTTCAAGCTTTGTAGAGAAACAGAACATGACAGGCACAAAAGAGCCCAAACGGAGCAAACAAACCCCATGGGAACATGGGATGTTAGTGAAAAATGGACATCCTGCTTTCAGGAGAGCTCTGCAACAGCCACATGAAGGCATTAGCCAGATTTTTGGAATTGAAAGGACACAAACATTCAGCAGTCAACACAGCTACAGGACTCATTGCCTGCAAGGAAGGTGGATTTTTGGCAGGCTCTACCTGCACACTTCATAAGATCAAGCCCAACTCCACATCTTGTTACAAGTCTCTTACACAACCACAAGATTTAATTTCTCCCTTCAAGGGAATAAGAGACATGAGCAACTGCTACCCTGAGACACCAGAGAGTCCAATAGGAGAAATAAAAACAGCCCACAGGGAGATGCAGCAGACAAGGAATCTGCAGCTGGCAACACTGGAAAAAGGAGAGTAGAAGAGAGGACAACGGTACAAGCAACATTCACCTAAACAGACTGTAATGGGTTTATTTACTCTCCCTCCATTGCTGAAAATCGCAAAAGATGAGCCTTTAGGAGGGTCTTAGTTAATGATAAAAAACCCCAACAACTTCAATCTGCACTCAACTCCCCTAGGTGCTTTAGATCCCTTGGCTGTTAGACCTACCAAATTCTTTCCAGTGGATTTTTCAGGAATTAAATTCCTGGCAGAGACTGAACTTCAATAATAACAAACCTCTGAGTTTTGTTTCCTTTGCGGGTGAGCACATCCAGCAACATATTCCTCACCTCCCTCTGGGGAGGCAGAAATCTGGGTGCAAGTCTGTGTTTGCCACAGAACAGGTTCGTCTGTCTCGAGCAATGCTCACACACACCTGCTCAGTGCTGCTCCCAAGATCCCTGCTGCAGCAGGAGTCACTTGCTTTGTGCTTCCTTGGGTTAACGTTCTGTTTTGGTTGCATTCCAGTTTCTTGCACATCCTGAGAGCGCTACTCGATGGACAAGATGTCATCAGGAAGCTGGAATGCTGGGAAGAAAAATGCATATACAGCAGTCAAAGTGGATCCTGATGAGGACTATTGTACCCCCGGGGCATTTGAACTGGAGAGGCTCTTGTGGAAGGGATGCCCAAAGTACACTCACGTCAATGAAGTCTGGCCCAACCTCTACATAGGAGACGAGTAAGTGTTCTCAGTACCCCCTAAGTAGCAGATATGTGTACCTGCTACATCTCCTCTGCACAGGGGATGACCAAGCTCTTCTAAACAGAGCTCACTGACAGAGCAAAGTGTTTGAAACCACTGACAGACGTCAGAATTCCACAGAGCAGGCAGAGCCTGGCGTGGCCCTGACTGTTACTGCTGCTTCAGGAAAGCACTGAGTGCAGCCAGTTCTGCTGTTACAGACAGAGGGACAGCACTGGTTGTGGCACCAGTGTAGGCTGCAGAGGTTGGAGCTCACCATGACCTATTTTTAAATGGTTTGTTTCAAGGAGCAATTTGTTATTTATCTTTGAGTGAACGTCGTGCCACAGTTACAGAGCATGACCTGGATGTGTTGGCCACAACTTACGTTGGTTTAGTCCTTAAATGTAATTCTTGAAATGTGACTGGAGACAGCTCACCCTGCAGTGGTTATTCTGCATTTCCAAGCCTGTGCTTGTGTACATAGAACATTCTGCATTTCCAAATTACTCAAGAGATTAAAGCAAACAGAACCCTGAGGAAGGCAAAGCTGCATAGATGTGTTTCATTGATCAGACCAAGTGTGATTTGGAAAAAAACCAAACCCACAAAACAGACTTAGTTCTGCTGAGCACAGGACTAAACTAGAAACAGCCTAGTCCAAGAAGCAGAGAAGACTGCTGCAGCAGGGACCTGCCATCAGAAAATCTCCCAGCCCAAGCCCTGAGCAGAGCAAGAGAGCTTTTCTTACCCCTTTGGCATTATTGGTCCAATTCTCATTTTCCTCTACATCCTGCACTGACATTTATTTTTACATCATCACTGAAAGACACAAGTAGGAGCCCCAGTGGCTCCAAAGTTCTCAATAATTTTTTAAAAGGTCCTAAAATTCATCTGTTGCCAGCTTATAAAAGAGGAAAGATAAACAGCTTTGAAAGTTACAAGACTCCTAATATCATCCACCAATTACTTCTGTGGCGCCAGAGGCAACAGAAAGACACAAGAGTTCTGGTCTTGAACCAAGCCAGCGCTCCCACTTTTAGAATAGGGGAGGGAGAGTGTGTGTGTGTGTGTGTGTGTGTGTGTGGTGTGGGATTAAAAAATGAAGCCATGGGAATAGCCTGTCCAAATGATTCAGGAACAAAAGAAAAGGGGGTCGAGTTTTTCTCTCCACATCCTGCCCTGCCCCTCCTGTTAGATATTTCTAACTCAAGATTCACCATAAAGAACAGCCTCTTCTGGCATTTATTTCCTACTTCCTTGTTTAGAATCACCAGCAGAATTATTGTGAATGAAGCTGTTAGAATAATTTTCCTCTGATCTCTGTGACGAAGCTGTAGCTGTGCCTGCTGAGCAAAGGGATGTAACCAGACAAGTCAGTCTCTCAGCCCAGGACAGCAGTCGCTGACTCCTTCCAGTAATCTTCCTGTAGCTGTGGCTTCTTACCCCTTGTAATTTAGCAAAAGCTGGAAGGGGTGACTCTGAATACACCACACACCTGGTACTTGGTACAAAGTAACCAGAGGAACACAAACACAGGCTTCTTGAGAGCTACATAGAGCCACACTCTGTCAGGCTGGCAGTGTGCTTCTGCAGGGGACGGGTCTTAAGTCAGGAGGAAAACCAGCAGCGCTTCAGGGGAAAACAAGTCCCCCGCCATGACAAGACAAAAGAAAGAGAAAACCAATGGAGAAGGAAAAACAAGTAAGGAGCAGGTGTTAGGGGCAGGAAAACAGAAGTAAATGTTCATCAGAAAATGGAACTCCCCAGAAAAGAACAACTGTTGTCAGCCAGGCAAGGGAAAACTTGACATGGCAGAAAATCCAAGAGAACTGGTCTGCAGGCAAGATGCAGGCTTTTACTACCCTAACTAAAATTTGCTTTGAAATAGGCAAAGTCTATTTGACCTTTATATCTTTCCTGGAGCCAGCTCCATATCCTTCTCCTGACCAATGGCTTACCCCCTCAGTGTGGCAGGGTTTTTGTATTGTTTTAAGATCTTGCTTTAGAACTGGTGGCCAAAGAGATGCCACAAGCCATGAACAGATGTTGGGTGCATTTGCGTCTTCAGCCATGCTAAATTAAGGTTGATCTTGAAAGAATTTGGTGGAACTCATCAACAAAATCAAATGAACACACACATGCAGAGTTTATCTTCAGAGCCTCCACATCTGTGCTTCATTCCTGCCTCCTGCATTTACAAGGTTAACAGGACTTGTGACTGCTTATGGAAATGCTAATTAATTACCCTGACTACGTAACCACATCTTCCTTCTAATGCAATACAGGCCATCAAGGAGCCCTGAGAGGCCATTCCATCCTTTTGTTATGAGGCTTCACTGCAGATGTTGCCCAGAGGCAATGAAATCTCTATGAGCCTGTCAGACCCAGAATAATCAAAGCCTCAAAATATAACATGCTGTGTTCAGCTCCAATTGAAATTTTCCCCCAGCAAGTTCCAAGGGCTTTTAAAGACCAGATACTGGAATCTGTATGACACAGCCCAGTGATAGGAATAAATCACTCTTGGCCAAGATTTTGATTCAATTGCTACCAGGATTAGTGTTTGCATGTATCCTCCTCATATTTAGAAGTCTTCTGAAGTGATAGAAAGCAGCCTTGTCTTTCTTTTTTGTTTCACTGGCCACCTGGTTGCTCGCACAGGCAGTTTTACTGGCAAATCCCAAATCTGCTTGGTTCACTGGCATCACATGGAAAATCTTCCAGTTACTCATCTTGTAGTTTCTTCTTGCAGCTTTCAGTGCTGGCCTTATTACCCGAGTTGATGTTTAGGCTTCCACATTTCTGAAGTTCAAAGAATATTTCAGCTGAAGACAAAGGTCTCTCAATTTGTTTTTCTCTTAAACATTCACTAGATGTCATTAGGATTTAAGGCCTAATCACAATTTCAGGTCTTGTCATGTTCTCAAACTATTCACAGAAAAAAAATAAGTCTTCTGAAATGCAATTCTTTACAATTTAAGTATGAAAATTAATTTTCTGGGTATGCAGCTAAACTGAGCTTGCAGTTCACAAAAGCTATGGTCTGTGCCTGTGCTGTGCCATGGCTCATGGTCTTCATAACTAATGCAGGTAAGCAAGATCAGTAACTCAAACCCACAGTTTGGAGTGCATGATAATTAAGATAAATAACTAAACACTAAATATATGCATAACTAAAACTCATTCTCACTTGCACATGCTGCAGAGAAGCAATACAATATGGCTTTTTCCAAGTGACAAAGTAAAAAGACAATTTACACTAACCTAGAAGAAAACAGATGGGACTCACTCAGGCTAGAAAACAGCTACACTGTTCAGCATTTTATCAACTCCTAGCATCTACACTAGTATTAATCATATAGAAATAGAAGAAAATGCAGATTTAGGTTATAACAACACTCTGGAGGACATAGCTTTAACTTGGGTAGAACGAGAACCTGCCAATTGTAACAGCAGTTTAACAAAACAGAAAATCAGAAGTTTAACACTGGACAGTAAACCTCAATGCCCCAATGGTTTCCAAGAAAAGTGACACTTCTCCATATAACATCTCTGTCTATCAGTGATTTCTAACATTTGATGAATGACTGAAGTCAAGACCAGGAACTGACTGACCACAGCACGTGTGCTTGGTGCTTTTGCTGTATAGAAAGCAGAGAGCTATTTCCTCTGTCTAGGTTGCATCACTTACAAAAACGACATCCACCGTTTCGGGCTGGTGGAAAATGAACTACTAAATCTTTTCTATCCCATATTCTGACGATCCTGTTCAGTATTTTCAGTGGTACCTAAAAATTCTTTTAATTCACACTGAACAGGAGGTACCCAGAGAAATGGAGCAACACCTCAGAAGGAAAAGAGGATACAATGCTACACTATCTCTAGACTCCCTCAGTGCTGGAGTTACCAGGGAAAATTGGGTCAGTATTATTGGAAATTCTCAACATCTCTCCTCAGGAGGGAGAACTGCCAGATTTTCTTAAGAAAGTGTCAATATTGCCTATATTCAGCAAGCTTCTTTCTGACACTGACCATCTGGTAAATTATCATCCTGCATTAAGCTTTCCTTTAGCACTTGAGAAAATGGAAAACTTTGAGAGAAACGATTCCTCTCCTAGTAACATGTTGCCTCAGATTTCCTGGTGTTTTGTCAATCTGGGTCACGTCAGTCTGTGGCTTTAACAGTCTATACTGAAACACGTTTGCATTGCACAACCTTTGCATGAAGTTCAAGAGACTTGGTTCTACTTAAAGTCATCTGGTTGAGCAGTACCAGCTGTAAGATTCTGATTTACCTGGGGAGGGAGTTGCTCTGCCCACACTCTCCTGAGGTATTTTGGAGGATTCCTTCCCTTCCTTTAGGTGTACTTATGTTTTTCCCACAAGCCACCATGTCTTCCCTTTGTTAGCTGCTTTCAACATACTTAATACTGAGTGTGAAGGTGCAGACTGAACTGCCTGCACGTTCTTTTCCCCTCTCTTCCAATTCCATCGATTTGGGCAACTTTCTAACAAAGCAGCTGGGACTAAAGCTTGTTATGACAGTGTTTTTGAAAAGAGAGAGGGGATTTCGTACACTGGAGACAGTAACCTGAAAGAAAGCATTGTTCTTCATGTTATAACTACTTACATTGTTTCTTCCAGAAGAATGCAGAGTTGGCTGCAGCGCTTGCTATTAATCCTATGAAACTTAGCCTTAAAACTGGCAGCAGGCACAGTTAAAGTCTCAGACAGGCCCTCTACTTGCCCTTGCACAATCCAAGAGAGGTAAATAGTCTTTTGGGAGCCATCTGGAAATGGATGACACTTTTGTCTGGGTAAGTTTGCCCTTCTGGTGAGTCTGTTAGTATCAATATATCCATATGTGAAAGCGACTTTATCTCCAATTTCCACCACTGAGGTGGGATTCCCACATCAAAGTACTCCCCCTTGCCTCGGAACTTTAAAAACATGTTTATGAGTCCATCTGCCCTACAGTAAATGCAGGGTCAGATTCAGCAAAGCACTGAGCTTTTGCTTAACTTAGAGAAAAGGACTTCTGGGTATACTTAACTCCTAGCATAAGTTGATGTGCTCTGAACTGAAGAGCTGATGAGCTTTATACAGGACTAATCGGCCCAGGTCATCTCTTACTAAACTGAACTACACTGAAATTTTCACTGTTATCTCCCAGTGCCACACTTCACCTTACTTGCACAGCAACACATTCAAGGCAGACACTGGAGACCACAGCTGCACCATGTAAAAGGAAATCAAGTGCTAATAGCACAGATGGTGGAGATATACAAAATGAAAACAACTGCAAGAGTAGCCAAGTCTTACAGCTTCACCTACACTGGCATTTGTAGCAAACTCCTCTTTACCATGGCTACTCAAAATACAACCATAATCACAAAATTGGAAGTATTAATCAGAATTTAATAGGAAACAGCAGCACCCAAAGAGGGGAAAAGAAGAATGTTAGCTTGACTATAACACTCTGGTAGTGAGCCAACTGCAAGGGAAAAAAACCTGATGCCTTTTCTAGTCAAAAGTGAATTAGAAATAGAATTATAAATCCTCCAACAAGGTAAGGATTCATACACCCCTGAACAATCCTATGCTATTAGTAACCTCAACCAATCAGATATTCACAGATTTATGCCTGATTTCATTTCTCTCTTTCCTGTACAATACTGATACCTCAGGCATGGTAAAAACTGCAAGGAAGGCCAAGAGCGTTCCCCTTTCCTTGGGGTGTAATCAAAAGTTTCATGCATGATGAAACACAGCAAATCCCACAGGCTCTGGTTTCGGTGCACAGAGGGATGCTTGCACAACAGCATCGACGCTGCAGACTGAGGGTGGAGAGCAAACCAGTACTCGTCACAAAGCCAGAGCTCACAGCTGGCTCCGGGCACTCCAAGCAAACACGCTGAGGGGCGCAGTCCCATTTCCATTCCCAGGCACACAGGTCCCCCATGTGAGGCCTTACCAGGCTGTCTCTCGCTCTGTTAACTGACAGCCAAGCTGCTGCAAACCCAGTGTGACCCCAAGTTTAATGCCTATGCTGCAGCAGTGTCAGCCTCAGCACAGGCCATCTCTGCCTGGTAATGTTTATGGTCAAAGTACAAAGTACTGCCTGACAGGAGGTAAAAAGCAGACAAACCTGAGCCAGTATGACAAGTGGTGATCCAGCTGGGCTCTTGGCCTCGATTTTGGGGAAAGATTTTACAAGGAAAAAATGAGGAAACATTTTCAAAGAACAGTAGTGAAATCTCTTATGAAAATATAATTATCATGTGTAAGACTGGGGAGATAAAGATGTAAGAGCTTAAGTACTTTCTAATCTCCATATTAGGTTTGAAATGAAGCACTCTTGCTCTTGAGGAAGACTAAGTGTCACTTCAGCTTTCTTCAAAAGATGCAGATTCGAAAGCCCAAGGCAAGCACCTCTTGCAGTCCAGTGAACCCTATTTTCTATTACACACCAACTGTTTCTTCGTATCTCCACACAACATTATACATCAGAAACCTTAGGAAGAGCTTTCCATAGATAAAAGTGTCCAGGGTGTGTGGTGTAATAAAGGTGCCTGACATCCCCTTTACAGACTCTATGCACTAGCTCGGCCTCCAAATGCAAAAGCCACGAAGCCACAGGACCTGTACTGACCCTGCTCCACTTAGGGCAAGTATTTTAGGTCTTGCTTCCACTAACAGGTTCTACAACACCTACACACATTTTGAGTGATAGCTATTCTAGTGAAAATGTGGAGAACTTAACAGATTTGAGCGCTCAGCACCGAGCATTCATTTTCTGGAAGTTTTTCAGATTAGCAATGTCAGTAGAAGAAAAGAAAATAGGCATCCATATTGTGAGGAAAACAATTCCATTGGGTAAGGTTCCATTTAGTCCAAAGGGTATTGCCAAATCAGTTTGCACATGAAACATAATCAGAAAGCAGATAACATTTTAAAGTCAGCCTGGCCCAAGCATTGAGGAAAACAGAGCATGAATTCCTTGGTACAGTTGTCATTTGCTGTTTAAAAAAAAAGGTTGTTTCACGGAAGATGATTTAGTTACATCTGGGCATTTATAATGAATTTTTGCAACACCCTTCAAGGTTGATACATTGCTGCTTCTGAGTCCATTTCCAGCCCAGGTCAGGAAACAACGGGAGGAAACAGAGTAACAATGTGCTTATTCCCAATCTCCGAGAGGTCAAAGGCAAAATAACAGCAAACGCATTTGCGATGCAAAATAATTAAACCAATTAAATAAAAAGGAGGAGGATTAATTCCATCCTGGGCCTCATATCCACAGAATGCAGCTACAGGCAAGACTGGGAGAAGGAAGGGAAAGTCCACAGGAGCTTGGCCAGGCTGAGCTGACTACTTATGCAAGTTACTGAAAGACGGTACCCCTTTTTTTCTGAATACCTCTTGGAAAACTGAGACCACCCAACCAACATTGCAAAATCAGGTCCTAGGAAACAGAACAAGACTGCGTGACTGTCAGAAAAATGCATTAGTTGCATCCACTGTGTCAAAAGGCAATCTCCAATCAAGGAAACAGGAAAATTTGATTTCATATAAAAACAAGTGTCAAATGTTAATGACTGTAACCTATTGTTTGGCATTGTCCTTGCTCAGAACAACTCCATAATTTAATTCTAATGCTATTTATTAGCCTGAGCAGTGCTTGCAGAAGCCAAAGTGCGATAGTATCTACAGTCCATGCAAACCTTTGTTTTTTTACTGACCCTAACTACTCTGCAATCCTACCTCCCACTCAGCACTAGGTCTCCACTTGGAAGGGTCCTTCTCGTGCATGGGTGTTTGACCTGAATCCCTCAGTCTCACATGGTTTAAGACAGGATAGCAAAGCATGTAGGATACATGCTTTGGGCTAAGTCTTATGAATGAAAATCACATCTTCTCTATTCCAGCATCAGGGAGCTAAAACAAAAAGTGAATTTGAAAGCAGGAACTGTAGCTCACCTCAAGGACATCAAAATGAAGAGCAGTAGTTATTCACTGCACCCTTACACTTCAGCCAAGACATTTAACCTGCTTTGTTTTAGGTACAGTCCATCCTTTCAGTATAGAGCTGGCAGTGTCTACATACAGAGCATACACACCTGAAGGGAATCCTAAGGCACAAACTTCCTAAAAGGAGGGAGAAGGAAAGTCTTCCTCAGTCAATCACTGCTACAGGAATGCAAAGGGAAGGAGTAAGCATTATTTAACACGATGAGAAGATGGTGACTTTCAGCATCAGCAGCAGGATGCTGCTGCCTCTCTGTCCTCCAGAGTCTACTGAGCTTATTAGGCAGGCATCACCTCACTAAGGGAAGCTTTTATTTACTTTTTACCCATGATCGTACAGGGGGTGTGAGACATTATCTCATGACAAAAATACCAGTACTGCCAAGACATTATCATTCCTGACTAGAAAGGAATTTCTGCAAGGCAGTATCTACTCAGAACAGCCAATGGTCACGGACTTAAATTAAGTCAGAGTAAGCACAGGTAAAACCTTCAGTATCCATATCCCAGTTAAATGCTCTCCTCGTTAGGTTCTGGCTGCTCAGAGGAGGGTTTTGACTTCGAGGTTGGAAAGGCAGTCAGCCTCAAGCTGTTGTGGGCTGCCACCACTAACATTATGAAAGACAGCACAAAGCCCATTTACACATGGAAGTGTTCAGGAAATGTTCATGGAGAGAGGTACTTTTGTTTCGAAAAAGCTTTTTTACATCATGCAGTAGTTATGTGAAAATATATTAACAGAATAAAGGCTATACCATTTTTTCTTTTTGTAAAAAGCTTTGTAGTTTTCCTGTGCACTAATGAAACTTGACAGCTTTTTCAGAACAAAACATTACCAAACTAAAAGCTTTCTGTAATGGAAGAAAAAGAAAAAGCGCATCCCTGGCCACAAACTCCACAATTTTTTAGGAATTTCATCCTAAAGCAAGCACCTACAGTGGGTACTGAACAAAAAAATCTAAGCTTTCCTCTCCTCTCTGCCTTCCCTTGTCCCAGGGAAGAGAGGACAAGAACAAATGAGAATATTTGGCTAAATACATACTTCCAGCTTCCTCTGAAGGCTAATATCCAATTTCCTTATCTAGTTCTTTTTGCTTTAGACCTCTGGCTTGACCAAACAAGACAGTAAAATGGAGTTGTGATAGGATGCTGTATTCACACAATTTTAATTTATTTTTTTAAATAGAAATTGAGAAAAGTGCAGTAACTTCTTTTGGGGAAAAAAGAGCTTCTTTTTGAATTCCTGACAATTTTACTACTTATACATTACTGACTCTTTCATTACATCTGCAAAATCATTTGATGGGACAGAAGAGGAAAACAGCATCCATGGGTCCTATTTCAAGTTCTGCCCCTGATTTCCTTTTCTGACTTTACATATTTCCTTCTATTTCTTTCTGTATCTCAAATTTCTTCTTGCCCAAGACTGACTGAAGCCAGTATTGCCTATGTGCAAAGGTAAAAGGAAAATAAATTCACATCTAAGGACCTGGGGGAGATGATTAGGAATCCCAAAAAGAATGACAACTTCCAAGTGAATGACAGTATCTTAAGATCCTTAAAATGGCAAGTGATGCATTGTTAAAGCATTATCAGTTTCACTAACATTTAGAACATACCAAATTAAATTTTTTTCTAGTCTTGAAGAAGCTTCTTGACTTACATGGCAGCTCTTGTTTTACCAGAAAAACTGCTCTGGATCGCTACAGCCTGGAGAAGGAGGGATTCACCCACATCCTGAACGCGGCCCACGGGCAGCGCAACGTGGACACGGGACCAGAGTATTACAGCAGCATGAGTGTGGAGTACCACGGCGTGGAAGCAGATGATCTCCCCACTTTCAACCTCAGCCAGTTCTTTTATTCAGCTTCCAAATTCATTCATAATGCACTTCAGGATGAAAGAAGTAAGGAGGGTGCTGAAAAAGGTTCAAACCTGTATTGTATTTACCACATTGAATTAAAAGCGTAGTTCCGTGGCATTTAACCTTGTGGGAATGAAACAAGTCCCATACAATTTAACAGAGATATAAAACCAGTAGTAGGGAGCCAGTTTAACATAAGGCAGTGATGTAACTAGGACCCTTCTCACTAATACCCCCCCAAGAGCCCCTTACCAAGCACTTGTGTCAAAGTTCTCATCACAGCTTGTATCAAGGGATCCCTTCTGACAGATGTTTTGTTGCTGTTTTGACTCCTTCAAAAACAGATCAGAGACAGCTGGACATCACATAGGTGCCATGAATATGCTGTCTTTCCCTCCTTTTCCTAATTAGTCCCTATCAAGACAGGTTTAATGAATATTAGTTCCGTAGTGGTGGGAGTAGAACACGAGTGGTCTCAGACATTCCATGCCATCATTCCACAGCTTCATGCTCTGCAGCATTACATTCTCCCTATAAAAATAGAAACCACCCCTCCTACCTGACCATCAGATCTACCCCAACCACAACATTTATCTCTCTGCCATCTTCCAAGCAGCAGGGAACTGATACAGCTCTGACAGCAGCAATCCAGAAACATTTCATTAAAGTGTTTGTAATTTCTCAGCTTGATTACTACAATTCATTTATTTGCTGGTCTCCAGCAGTGTTCTACCAGAAATCTTTACACTGATGTGAAGTGCTACAGCCCAGGCCTCACACTGACTTTCAGTATTACTCCTACTCCTTCCCCCCACGTACTTTTAAAGAAAAAAGAAATCTCAGCAGGATATTTTCAGAGAAACCAGTTCAGAAATTTTCAACTTCCCTACTGACCTATAGAGACCTTAGTATCAGAGGGTCAGATATCAAGTTTCTAGCCTTGTGTCAGCTTCTGTTCTTGGCTGTCTAACTCAGCTGCAAGCAGTTACTACCTGACTTGCTTCCAATAGCCAGACAGGTCTTTACAATTTTACCCTTTCAGCAAGTACAGTCCATGCAACAGTCCCTTCCCTTGTTCAGGAGAAAACCTTGAAAGCAGATCAGTTTTAAAAACCAAACCCCTAATAGCAGGAGAAACTGCTTCAGGAGCTTACTTGCTTATGAAGAAAGATAGCCAAGATTTCAAAAAAGTGTGTTTGAAGCACTGCCTTTGGGAAGGAGAGGATAACTAACACACACCCGTGTCTAGCCATGGCTGGAGGCCAGGGGTCAGTGTCAGACTGGAGTAGCTGGAATAAGAAATGCAGACCTCCTCATTCCCACCACCCTCCTGTTCCCATAAGACTTTACTCTGCTGTACTGAGGTAAAGAAAGTGCAAGGGAAGCAGCAAAGGCAAAAAAAAAGCCTTGCTTCCCAATATATATTGGAGGACAAAGGGATGAGGGAGGGATTTTAACCTTTTTTGTTCCAAAACCACATCACAGTCCAGGAAATCCCGAGACAGTAGAAAGCACCAGCCCAGCACTGGAACACAAAACCAAATTGAAGAGTGAGTGGGTGAACAAACAAAACAAATAGCGTTCAAGTAGATAGTGATTTCTGAGCTGTAGTAATTCCTGTCACATTCACATGGCTTTTAAACAAGTTAGCTTGGATCTTTTCTGATGAAGACCAGTAAAATAAAGAACTGCTCCAACACTCATGAAGAAAAAGAGCAAGCTCTTAACTTTCTCATGAGGGAAAAAGTAAAATGTATGTATATACACCTCTTATCCCAGCCACAGATATGCATAAAGACACTATGCATGGCCCAGGAGGACACTGGGGTTTCCAGCATGACAATAACTTTCCAATACACATTTACAGAACAGAATGACTCCAGAAGCTAGACTAAAGTGTGGAAGAAAAGACTAGAGGTACCTAGTGCTCTCCTTCAACACAGAGGTATTAGTTGTGAATGCACATGTAGTGCAGAAAGGTGTTCTGCATTTCAAGTGCCAAAGGAACGGGCATTCTGTGTGCACCTTCCTGACTGACAAAGAACATCAGGATTCCTAAACAGGATTTTGTATGAAGTAACCAAGCACCTTTCTGCAGTGTTCAGTGTGTGTGCTAAATATTTCTGATCAGTAACACCTTCACATTGCTCTGCTGCTTTGTATTAGAACTGAGCAAATGCAGAGAAGGAAAGGGGGGAAAGGAAAAAGCTTCAGCTTGTGTGACCAGAATCTATGTGTTAATGAATTTACTCCGGCTCTATCTGGGGTATGACCTTAAGCCAAATAATCAAATTAATTGAATAGATGTCTTCATATAATGACTTTTGCTGGGAAGATGCTCAATAGTCAATGCTGTTGAAAAGTCACTCTAATGAAGAAGGCCATCTCGGAAACAGACCAGAAATCTTGGCAATTTGGATGCTGACAAAACAGTCCTAATTCTGAGTTAACATTCAAAATCTTCATCATGGTGAAGAAACTCCCTGATCAGAACAGTATTTGCAGGGTTTAAGCATGGGCTGCTGGACATAAGAACAGTTATAAGAGTAAGATTTAGAGGCAAGCTCTAATGGGTCACAATTAGGCATGCTGTCATTCAGCTGTGCATAAAGCTTTCCCAAAACATGCAATTCAGACCATAAGAACAGCTTAAAAATTTTATCAGTGAGGCCTGTATAACATGAAAGGAAGGCATTACTGTAAGAAGTTTTTAGATTTCCTACAAAGCTACAGATTTAATACTCATTCAGTTGGAATTTTAGTTCCTCAGAATGCAGAAGAGAGGGGAATGGCACTTTCACTTCACATTAAAATGCCAGAGGAAAATGCACTAAAGACAG
This sequence comes from Bombycilla garrulus, assembly GCA_013400315.1. Lineage (NCBI taxonomy): Eukaryota > Metazoa > Chordata > Aves > Passeriformes > Bombycillidae > Bombycilla > Bombycilla garrulus. The sequence goes on from VXBU01012387.1 coordinate 694,444, forward strand.
ATTTTAAAATGAAACAAAGTGGGATGAAACATACGAGACAAAGACCTGAGGCTTTTGACCAAAGACACCCCAACATTCATGGCTGCAGCTGACTCTGGAAAAGGAGTGCTGCATCTAGACAAATTTTCAAGAAACACAAACCCAAGTCAATGAACAAAGTATTTCAGAGACCTGTCACCACTCAGCAGGTCTGTCTGTGCACTGACACTGCATATTCTGGCACACCTTGAAGATATAAGTGATCAGAATCCAAAACTGCAAGAGCAGACTCCCTTTTGGGGAACGAGGGTTCAGAGTGACCCTTATATTAGAATGGAAGAACCACAGAATAGTACAGAAGGGACGTGGCTCTGCAGAAGAGTGTCAGTGTTCTGCTGTAACAGGCAGTTGGCTCTTGACTATTTACATACAGCAAAATACAGACTTCCTTTTCTGCAAACCGTTGGAATTTCAGAAGATTGTACAGGCATTTTTTGCCTTTGTTAACAAAATGTATTTTCCCCTAGATCTCCTGCATTTGCCACCCACACAAAGCAAAGCGTTCCTTGTCCCATCATGAATTTTATCACCTCAACAGCAACAGATTTACAAGGTGGGAAGCTCTAAAGAGAAGCACTGAAGGGCTAAACAAATGAGCCTTTTCATCCACTTCAAATATTTGCAGTAATAATAGAATGGATTATCGTTTTCCAGGAGAGGAAGAGGCACTTCTAGTTATTAGAAGGACTGGAATTTTGCCAAGATGCCTCAAAGACTATCTACTGGGATTAGGATGTAGACTGTAACCATTAATCCTTTAGTGTTGGCAGTTCTTGATGCAGCCATTACACAGCAGTGCTGCTTGTGCCAAGGCATCCTCTTGTGCCTGGAAGCAAAGGAGTTAATCGGCAGGAGTCATGGCTTTGCACCCAGCACTTCTCACTAGGCATAGCTGACAGAGATAAACTATTATTGGCCCTGATAGCACCGTTTTTATTTTTTACTCCTGTGGCAATTCTGCTTAGCGGGGTGTTAGAGAGTGTGCTCCAAATCTCCTTCCTTCAGCAGTTCAACCTTTTGCAAGACCCCCTCGAGGGCTTTCAATCATTTTTGGAAATCTTTTGAAGTGTTTCAAAACCTGTCAATCAGACCTGAACCCACTTACTCTTCTCTTCCTCCACCTCCCCCAGATACTGCTAACACGGAAGGCTCCACTTCGACTTACAACCTTGTTACTACCCAAAGCCAAGAACTTCCTGCCTCTAGAAGCCCCAAGTTAAGCCAGGCAGTGTGACAGAGATAAACTGTGGCATGTTTATTCAGAGGTGAAAACTCTTGGCAAAGACTGCACTCACAGGATACGAGACAGGATCCTACTGCAAGGAGATGATCGCTCAGATGATGGTGGTGGTGAAGCATTACTTGCATTCAACACAACAGGGTGCTAGCCAGAAATCTCTACAGAAGCTTTTCTATAGCAGAGATGGTTTCTTTCCACCCTCTGGTTATGTGCTTATGGCCTTTCTTATCCTCTGCTCTCAAAAATGGCCATAAAGTGAGACAATCTAGATCTCAAAGGACATTATTGTCAGAACAAAAAAAACAGAATCAAATTTGGTTACTTTTTGTGTCTAGTTAGTAGAACTGAGAAAGGCACCCCCCATGCATTTCATTTATTCTCATGGAAGGATGGTCTGAGAGCCCATCAAACCCTCCCACACCCTTGTGCTTTGCTCATTATTCCCAAACACAGAATTACATTCACACTGTTTGTGAGGCATGTAAGACAAGGCTGTAGCAGAGCTTGCTATAATACTTAAGGCAGCCCCCAGGCCGCCTCTGCAAGCTTTGTTCACAAATAAGATATTTTGTGCAGGATTAAATGGATCATCTCTACTGTAGATGGTGTTCAGTTCTAAGATTTACAGCCTCAGTTTTCCCTCATGTGAAAAGAGAGGTTTATGGAGTGCTGGTAAGGGTAGTCAAACAGCAAAGAGAGCAGGGGCATTTCAGAAATGTTCACTGTAAAAGGAGAGGATTACCCAACGTCCCCTCTGATGGTGTCCCTTTGTTTCCTCAGGCAAGGTGCTGGTGCACTGCGCCATGGGCCGCAGCCGCTCAGCCACGCTGGTCTTGGCTTACCTGATGATCTACAAGAACATGACAGTGGTGGATGCCATTGAGCAAGTGTCCAGGCACCGCTGCATCTTGCCAAACCGGGGCTTCCTGAAGCAGCTGAGAGAGCTGGACATAGAGCTGGCACTGCAGAGGAGGAACAGCAACAACAGCCCAGCAGCTGCTGAGCAGCAGAACAGCACCACCATCTAGCACTGTCCTGGCACGGCTGTGCTACTGGAAAAGAAACGCCATAAAAGGAGGGGAGGGGAAGGTGTAGTTAATTACACAGACACAAGGATCATTTGTCATTTGCTAGAAAAAAAAACAAAGTAATTTCAAATACAACGTCAAGACAAGAAAGAAGGGAAACCAGATTTTAAACTCATCATCTTTGAAAGTTCCAGCCTTACCAGCATTCTTCGTTACACTGACAAATAGGCTTTCTCTCTGCAAAAAGAAAACAAACCCTAAACACAACACAAAAGAAAGCTCAACTTAAAACTTTCTCCTAGCTGAGTACCCCCAAAATCCTGATCCTAACTCAAGCCTTTAAAGGAGTGCAGATAGGCACTCCTGAAGAAATCTTGCAGGAAAAACACTGAATTGTTCAGTCCAGAGTCCTGAAGCGTTTCACAGGACTCTGCATTTTTGTGCCGTTTCCTGGCAATTCTATTTCTTTTTTCACAATGATAATCCAGCATAGCAGTTAGAGAGCCTCTACATGAGGATTGACTGCACCATGAGAACTAGAAACAAAGCAACACTCTTGAGGTCAGATGCTTGAGCAGCTACAATGGAGAGCAATTCAAGGAGAGACATACACATGACATAGAGTTTTAAATTGCTTAACTTGTCCAAAGTCCTTCAACTGGCCTGAATCATGTCCTTTATATTGTTATGATGAAGTTCAACACTGAACTCATAGAGCTCCAACAGCCCCCTAACTAATAAAGTATTATAACCAGTTCTAATGAGAGCTTAGAAAAAGCAAACGACACCAATGAAGCCTTTCAAAAAATGCCTCTCGGTGATCTCTCAGTGACCAAACAGCAGAAGAAAGCTGCTGCAGTGCTTCCAGACACTGTTCATATCTATCACTACCAAATGTTCCCTCCTATCTCAGCTTTAGCCACCTTAATAGGTTGTTGTGCTCCCACATAGTTACACTGGGTAATAGTTGCATCTGTTGACAGAAGTGCTGCTAATACACTAATGGGAACACCAGACTTTCTGCCTTAACTTATTGCATTTACCCTGTTCGACATAAATTACCACCAGCTGTATTTTGAAGCAATGAGAGTTTTGCCAGCATTTGATATTCTTAAAATGTAATGTACTTCAGAGGGGGATCACAAATAAGCCATGTTTGCTGAATCTGCCAAAAAGTGAGGTCCTCACCCTCTCTTATCAGAATTCACCTAATTTAATGTATCAGATAGGAGGGTATTTGCTCAGTGCTGAGAGGAATGACCTGGCCATCAGACACACAGGAGAGTTCTCTTGTTCTTTACCAGCTGACAAAAGGCTTTGCAACTTCAGTATAGTACAAACTGTGTAAGTCTGGATACTTGAAAAAAAAAACACACAGGGCAGAAACGTGCCATTGAGAACTGCAAGGATATACTACTAATTACCTCTGTCAAGGAAAAGACAACCTTCTTATTTATCAGATATTTTAGTGCCATAATGCAATTCACAGCTAAACAGTTGTTATGGAAAAAGATGCAGGATAGTCCCTTGTACTCCTGAAAGGAATTCAATTCTGAAATAACAAAATCATATTGGAAACTCACCTGTTATGCACACACTATGCATAATTTCCCAACCAACTGTTAACCCATTTATTATTAAATGAATTATTATTCTGTTAATGTAAACAGAATTTTATGAATATGCTGGAATCAGGATGCTCCGTTTCAGGTTAGCAAATATTGGAAATGTTAAGAAGGTTTGATTTGCCTGTATGTTACAGGCTTCAAAACTAGAAACTAAACAGCAGCAGATAATGACCCAGGTGCCTTTTTCACTCATTGTAAAAACACACAAATGAAAAATCACAAAACATAATGCTACTTGGAGATGCAATTGTTTAACACAGATATGGTGCTAGCTAAACACACCTGAAGGCTGCACATAACTGTGTCAAGTTCCACTTTCCTTTTCCTAAGCATAAAAAAGGTGGGTTACTTTGTGAAGATGAAAAAGTTTAAGTACTATGAATACTCTCTGCCTTCAATCAACAAATTTGACAATGTAAGGGCATGAACCAAGATCTTATTGTACTGTGCTCTCCTTATCAGGTGTTCTGAACTCCTAAAACACAAGTTACCCCAGATTACCATTTGAGCAGCAGTTTTAGCTCTCATTCAGATTCACTATTTTAGACTGCTGCTCCATTGTATTAACACTGAACAGGTCATGCACATGGATCTGTAGTATCAGTTTCTCAATTTGGCACCACCACACAGTAATGGCTTTACTGAAAAAAATACACATTTCTTTGAATTTTAGATATACAAAATATTACCTTTAAAGCTGTTTTATATACTGGCATGGGGATGGTTTTCAGTCAAGATGGCCACTCCTTTCACCTTAGCTAGCAACCTCACTGCAGTGACAATGGCAACATCCACATCAGAAACATTCCGAAAAATTATTACAAGGACTTTTTCTGGTGTAGTTTCTTACATCCCACATCGGAATTTGTCCACTCACGAGATCCACATATAGACAGTTTTCTTGTCCTTAGCAGCCCTTCTATTGCTAGATGAGAAGTGCTCATCTCTGTGTATGTTTGTGTGTGCCCACATACATGCACATACACAGAACCCATAGATTCAATGCAGAATTTGCATCATCTTGTCACCCAACAACAGTGACAACGGAAGAGATTACAATTCTGTCATTAAAATACAGTTCAAACACCATGTCTGTTACTATCATATATCCTTTTATATATAGATATTCACACTTTCTGTAGGAAAGAAGTTTCATACATTAAATATTGACAACCTTGTAAGGTATTAAATACATATTTATTCAACATTTTATTAAGATTATTAAAAAAATAATCTTAGGTATTCTTTATTTTCACAAGGTGTATGCAGTTATGATGAGTAACCTACACTTGAGCTCTAAACAGCCTAATCCAAACCCCACCGACTTTAATGGGCTTTAGATCAAGCACGTGAGAGCACCGCAACAAACGCTGTTTCAGGAGGTAATTCCCATGCAACATCAAACTATGACAAGACACAAGAGGCTAAAAATGGCTCATCATAATTTATTTTATGTTAAAATGTACAGCTTGGGGGGGAGGGTGTAGTTTTTTGCAGTTTTTATTTTTGTTGCTTGGGTGGGTCTTCTGTGGGTATTTTTTTAAGTGACTGACTAAAAAGATAACAGATAAATACAAGAGTGTCACTGGGTCCTATTTTTACATGTATCAAGCCTCTTCTGTTCGGCCCTTACAGTCACTCTGTACAGGTACAAAGGCTACAAAAAAGGAAGCAATATAAACAGACACAAATAACTTTTGCCTTTTTACATGCGATCTGTAAGCTTAGTTTGAGCTATTCACACGCTACTGCTCTATTTTTTCCCTTAAAAAATAACTCCAATATTTTATAAAGATAGAAAAATCTACAGATGGAATGAAAATGTAAAGTTAGAGGCATTTCCATAAAATAGCAACTTTACACCAAATTCACTACTTTTTTTTTTTTAAATCCTGCCAAGTATTTGGACATATACGAAAATGTTTCAAAACTTGACAAATAAACACTGAGATGTTTCAATCAACAAAAAAACATAAGTTTTTATAAAACAGAAAGCTGCCTTTTTTCCTACCCAGCCCCAAAGAAACTGGTCACAAAAATGGAAAAGAGTCTCAACTTTACACTAAACATACAGCAATAAACCCCTTTGAACTAACCAAAATGTGAATAGCTTTTGCAGCTTTTTTATTATTTTTACAAGTTTTATAATTAACAAAAATATAGTTCTGGTTTTTTTACCCTTCAAACTAGGGTAACCTAATCAAGGCAAAAAAATTAAGAAATGGCTTACTGTTAAGCACAACACTTGTACAGTACTACAAAATGCACTGTCACTAACAAAGACATTAGCGGCATGCAGAAGTGTCACCTTCAGAAACAAAATAATACAATAAAAGAACTGCTAAAAGGCATTTACATGTGGGGAAAGGAGAGAGAAAAAGCTCATGATCCAGTACTGTCTGATAGTTTTGGAGTCTATTTATCCACATTTTTAATGGGAGCAGGCACATAAAATGGCGCTGAACCATCAGCTGCTGTGTGATTGCAGTTCATAGAAAGAGTTCTTCCTTTCCAGAGAACTTCAAGCTCAATGAAATAAACGAAAAATGGAAAACCACCTAATTCCCCCCAAAGAGAAGTTAAATCCCACAATGTTAAAAAAATAAACAATAAACCCCAAAACAGAACAAAACAAAAGAAGAAAAAAAAAGAAAATAAAAAAAGCCAACAAAGCAAGAAATAAAGAAAAACTTGTATAAGGCTTTCTGCTGCATACAGCTTTTAAATGGTGCCAACAAATGTTTTTGCATTCACACCAATTGCTGGTTTTGAAATCGTACTCTCCAAAGGTATTTGTGCAGATCAATGCCATACGCCAGTTTGATAGCGTGTCTCTCCCACGGGCCTACCTTCTCATGTAGGATCCATTGAGAGACTGTTTGGACATGCCTGTGTTCATGTAGCCGTGGTGGCCCGGAGGAGTGTACATCATGTTACTGTGGGCTGCTGTCTGCATTGGCTGCTGTGCATATGGCTGAGTTCCCATCATTCCCATCTGCATCTGCATAGGGTACTGGGGGGTTTGATTCATATACCCATGATTACTGTGATAGCCACTATTCATCATTGGCTGGGACATACTGTAACCATTCATAGCATTAAGGGTATTCATATTCATGTTCACTGAATTGACATTATAAGCAGGGGCCGGCATCAAATTGACACTCATGTTCATGCCACGCTGCATTGTTAAGGTCCGTGCAGGCCCCTGCATGGCCACGGTCTGTGAAGCTCGCCCATAAATTTGTGGCTGATGGGCCGCAGCGGCAGGTGGCAGAGGCGTGGATTTGGTTCTTACAGAGACATGACTTTTGCTGGCCATCTGAGTCTGCAGTCTTTGGGTGTGGGATATTCCGATATTCGACGAAGTCATATTACGCTGCAAAAGGGGAGGCGGCAAATTCATGGGAGGAGGAGTAAGGTTGGGGGGCGGGGTCATGGTAGCCTGTGCTTGGGGTCCTCCAGGAACAGCATGTGGAGACTGAGAAAGCTGAACAAGCCCTGTGTTACTTAGGGGGGCAGATAAAGAGGCACTGTTTGCATAGGAAGTTACAGCAGCTGAATGGCTGTAAGGCAAAGAATGATCCATAAGCGTGTTAGTTAACTGTTGCAGTTTAGCAAGGCTGAAGGTGGCAGATGGCTGCGAGTAATGCCCTGCTCCGAATTCACTCTGCCCCATTCTTTCATATAATCCAATGTTGGCATTGCTGGTCTCGGGGATTTCAGTCAACTGCATAGGTGGTGAGAAATTAGCAGCCATGCTGCACTGGGATAACTGTTGGTTGCTGCTTGGAGGCCTTTCAACAACACAACCTTGGGGAGATTTTACATTACAAGTGGGAGGAGAATTGATGTTTGCTTGTTGCATCATACTGCAGCTTCCATTAATGTTAGACATCTGCTGGGTCACTGCACAGCTACTCTGTGTTAGGTTACTAGACGTAAGGCTGCTGTAGGAGCAACTGTTCTGAGAAGAGCTGTTTCCACAGATGCTACTACCCATTGTAGAATCGTAACTGCTTGGGTTTTCATAGTTTTCTGTTGTGCTCTCAATACTTCCTAAGTCACTGAACCCACTATCCACAACTTGCTGCGAATGATCAGAAACTGATGGAACATCCATCATTGGGCTGGTCTCCATGTTCTGCAGAGAGGGCACAGAAATGGCACTTTGATCTGGGCTGATCTGAGCATAGCTGTTCTCTAAAGGAGCAACATTTGGACTATTAACAGAACGAACTGACTGGCTGGGATGAGAGTGCACAGATGAAACTGGGCTGCTGTGGTCAGACTGCTGACAGTCATCCAGTGTGGTCATCTGGGGACTTTGGTCGTTGTGGGCATAGTTCTGCAAACTTCTACAGGCCTCTTGAGTCTCTGCACAGTCCTGAAATGTATCTTCATGTTCACTTGTTTCTTGGGTTAGAGACTGCACTGCCTGAACTGTCTCGGAGTCAATCTCCATGGTCTCGGTACTCTCTCCCTTGAAATTGGAATGTAATTCTTCACCAGCTTTTTGGTCCTGGTTGTTGTCTGCATGATCATCATCAGATTCAGGCACTGGGTCTGAATCTGTAGCAAGTTCTTTCTGGTCACTTTCACACTCATCAGTTGCAAGGTCAACACCACAATCCATTAACTCCTCCTGATTTGAATTACCAGTTTGAACATTTACGTCTAAAAAAGATTGCTGAGTTTCCAGCATTTCTTTGAAAGCTTCACCAGGCAATTCCTCTTTCTCCACTTCTGTTGAACCCATGTGACTATCATCTTCATCATCTGCATCATGATCCTCATTGTGAGAAGGTTCTTCATCCTCCTCCTCCTCTTCCTCCTGATCATCCAAATGCACGGACTCCTCTTTGCGCACAAAAACTTCTTCTGATTTGTCTTTTTCTTGATCTTTTAAATTGATTCCATCTTCTTCTGTGCTCCTTTCTTCTTCCCCAGCTTTCACAGTATCATTTTCTTGTTTTTCAAAGGGTTCACTGGGTGGATGCAGAGGTTCAGGTTCTGCTTCTTTCACATCATCATCTGGTGGTGGTAATGCTTCCACAGGTTCTTTAATAGCTTCCTCCGTAACAGCAGGAACTGAGCAGGGCTTGTCTTCAGCTGCTTCCTTTTGTTCTTCCACCAGCACCTGATAGTCAGGCTCCATGGGAGTCTCGGGTGGAGTGTATAAATTAAGCTTAAAGCCAGGTTTTCTTTCTTTGCTTTGCCTCCATTTAGATGGACCACGTTTAACTCCTTTGGGCCAACCCTGCTTACTCTTCGAAGGTTCGAGATTGTCTTTAGTGCTTTCTTCCAACACAGCTACATCCTCTGTATTATCTTTGGGAGGTAATAGAGACAAAAAAGAAAAAAAAAATGTCTTAGCTTTCAGAGTAATCAATATTTTCCAATATAAATCTGAAAATATATTAAGAAAGCATGAAACAAGAGTGATAAACAGTTCTCAAAACATGGTAGAACAATGTAGTATCTACAGCTCACACACACTACACAGATATGCTATGGTTTAGTGGCCTTTAACAGACACTATTGGAACCACCATTTATACATTAGAAGAATCCCAGAGATTTCAATGACAAGTGCAAACTACAGCAAATACTGCCCAAATATTTGATTTTCCACCTTTGGTTTTAGAATAGAAGTATGCCTTCACTTTATATAGACACTGATCTAACACACATTCACCTTTTTTGACAGTAATGACAATAAAGTCTTGAGTTCCCTCTTTGACCATTGTGGAAGACAAGCCATAACAAAGTTATAATTATGCTTTAATATCAATACTGAAAAAAGGTGGTTCATCCTAGTACTTTCTCACAGGCAACATATCATGACATGGCTCACAAGAGACGATAGAAGGCAAAAGATAACTCAAATTACACAGAGAGTGCATCAGAAGACTAAACTAATCCATTGACTATAAAAGAAGTACCCAAACACACTCACCTCTTTCCTTTATCCCCAGATACCACTTACATATACGCCAGAAAAAAGGAGAATTATCAAGATATAACATGCTGCACTTGGGAGTAATAATTGCTTCAGAGATACTTCTATATTGTGATGACGTGGTCCATGGGCAAATACAAAATATTACTCTAGTTAAAACAGTGCAAACCTGACCATTGGGACATAGCTGGAACCCGCTACTATTAGTTTAAATAATTTCTCTTGAGAAGCTGGAAAAAGTGGTAATATTCTAATGTACCACATCACATAAGAGCTGTTTGAAATAGAAATCAGCCCACGATCCCTCAACTGAGTATCGCAAGGATGAAACTTCCCATGCAATTACAAAAATACTGAAGTAGTAGCTTCTGACTTTTTAGAGAAAATACACAGACCTGAGAGTCTAGTCATTCATTCTGGAATTAAAACTCAAACATAATTTGAGGGCCAGGAGGTCAAGGGGAGAGTGTACATTCAGAATAGCTCATTAACAGTTTTGCTATCCATCCATTAACTTTTCTGACAGGAAATATCCTTGAAATCAAACTAGAAAAGCGGCTTTGCAAGGACACAGTTAAAACTCACTCTCTCATGGGGAAAAAAACCAGGATCCTGGTGCTGAGGATATATTATGCCACAGAAGCAACAAACATTTCACTGAATTACCAACATACCAACAGAAATATATGTGTGTAAATAAAATCGTACTTTTTGATTGTATCCTTTACCATTGATACAAAAACTATACTGGACAATATTCCAGTGATACCCTTTGCACTGTTGAGTGTATGAAGTGCCCTGCTGTAGGGACACAGAAGTTGGTTTTGACAATATGACAACAACTTCAGTGCCTCAGACTGGAAAAGATTTGTTTCCTGAACACAAAAAGCAAATTATTATTATAACAGCCAAATATCTCTCACTGAAAATGTCCAGATTTATGACAAAAATTAACACTTCTTTTAAAGGCAACCCAACAAAATTATTTTTGTGAAGATAAGTTTAAGTTTACCTGTACAATTTTCATCACTCCTGTAACAATGAATATCTTTCTTCTCCTTGTTCTGCTCTTCTTCCTCCTGTTTCTGCTGCCCAGGTTGATACTCAAAAGCTTTTCTGATCACAGGCTTCAAGTCATCATCTTCTCCATCCACCTCACAGGTGGGTTCCAGCTGCGGCATGGGTCGCTCTTCATCAGAGTTATCAAATGGCTCATTCAACACCTCGGTTGTTTCAGAAATTGTCTCTGTTGTAACACTGCTATTTATCCTTCTGCGTTTACGGCCCCTTTTCTTTTTCAGTATGAAAGGCCTCTGAAAAATAATTCCACAAATCAAACTCTTCTTACATTCCCATTCATTAACTGGACATAAATTGTGGACATAAATTCTGGATTCTGGACATAAATTTTTGTAAAGTGAGTTTACAATAATCCATTTACTCATTCAAAAAATACTTTACCTGGCATCAAATTCAAATGTAGACAGAATCTAAAACGTCTAAACAGGTAAAATAGGTAGGTATACATGTATACAGACCTTTCTGTAAGTGAAAATGAAGACTAGAATTTTCTTTATATTGTAGTGTCTTTTACTTTCTTCTGTCAAATAATATTCACGGCACTATTACATATATTGTATTCCCATATTTTTCCTCTGTAGATTTATAATTCCCCAACAACCTTCACAAATATCAAAGGTTATTCTTCTACATTTTGGGTTTCTGTTATTTTTAGAAATAAGTATGTACACACAAAAATAGATAACATCAAAGAAGTGCACCTCAAGGATCCTGCAGTTGGCTGCTATAAAAAAAAATGCTCAAGATTTTGTTTTTCTAATACTACACATTCTCAGAGATTTATGGTTGCTTTAAAGTAAGCTCACCTAAAGTATAATCAAAGGGACAGTCCAAATACCTAATTCTCACCAGAGACACCAAAATAGGCTAAGGTGAGTGCTTTGAAAGTTTGGGATTCTTAAGTTTACTAATTTAAGCAACTCAGCGAGTTGATTTTTCAAAGAAACTAAGAATTATGCAAACATGGCAGTAACTAGTAACTAATTTAACATTAAAATCAGAAGAATATGGGTAAACAGACCCCATATTCTTCCCATACTTGTTTTAATAGCATTTCTTTTAAAAAAGCAGTATTCCCCTTTTAAGAGTTCCTCTATTATAAAAAACAAACAAACAAAAAAAAACCCTAAAAAAACAAAACCAGAAAAAAGACAAACCCTTCATGCCAGACTCCATCTTAATACAAAAAAAAAAAAAAAAGGAAAAAAAAGAAGAACCATTAAGATACTGAACCAATACCAATGCCAAACAGCAGAGGGCAATCTCTAGTTTAAAAATTAACAGAAAATTCTGATTTTATGACGCTAGTTTTTTATAGTTCAGTGAAAAACCCAAAAGACAAAACATTGGATGGAGTGCAGAAGAGAGAAGTAGTTAAGTGTCCAAATAACACAAAGGATTAAAACAGTCTAACAAATGTTTGCAGAAAACCAGGTTGTTATTTTGATGATAACAATGTGATTGAAATCAGAGACAAATGACTTGGAACCAAAGCACTGAAGTAACACACCTTTCTTTTTATGGCCAGAGACTGGGGCTTTGTCAGCCGGGGAGGCGAACTCTGTTGATTCTCATCCCCGCCATCCTCCTCACTGCTTTCTTTAGATTGTTCTGTGGATTGCCCTCGCTCCCCCACCACTGCCACACTTTCTGGAGATCTCAAATATTTATTTTTAGATTGTACTTTTGCAGGTGATTGCCTACTATTAGTTCTTGTGGAGAATATTTCTTGCTCTTCCTTTTCCCAGCAGCTAGCTTGTTCCATGAGACGCTCAGCCTGAAGGGTTGAGGTTAAAATAACAGGTCACCAAAACAGCATTTACTTAGCCATATCCTTTACATTCAGCTAAACAGTTAAAATAAGTCAACCCTGATTAGCACTGCTGGCTAACCTAGCAACAACATTTCAGCTGAATCATCTAGTTGCTCCTTTACAACAGTTAACAGATAACAAACCAAAGAAGATTGCATTTCATGGGATATTTAGCACTATTAATGATGCAGCGAATTGATTTAAGTCCTTTAGCACTACATTACATGCCCACTGACTGGATCACTTTGAGCAAGTTGAGAACACAAAGAATCGATTGACAGTGCAGCCCCTGAGCTCTGCACCAAATTTGATCTGATTACATGCTCTTTGACTATCTCAAGAGTGATAAATACAGCTCCACGACAAGTGATTCACATTTTAAGTTTTCATATGCATTCCCCCAAAGTTACCTTGTGTTGCTGTACAGCTTCCAAAAATTCTGCTTTACAATAGCAGTATGTAGTGGTCAAAGCTAAATCTGCTCTATTGAAGACAGTCTATGTTGAATATTCAGAGTTAGAAAAGCCAAAGGAAGAGAAATTCAGAAGATATCTCTGATATTACCTCCTTTTCTGCTTCCCTCTCTTCTTCAGAAACTGCAGCATTAGAAACTAATAAAGGAGTCCATCTCAAGCTTTCGGGATCTACTTCATTGATTCGTGGATTTGCTTTCAATTTCTCCATATGACTTGAAATCAGCTTTTCCCTTCTAATAATTACAAATCTACAATCAAATAAACAGTAATTTAATTCAGAAAGTGATCACCTAGAACAGCCTTTCTATAACTGACATCCTTTTGCGAAACAACCTGTGAAAAAAGATGGGTAAATGAAAGGATCTATCAAACTAAAAATACACAGCTGATACACAGTGATAACATCCTTACACTACTGACTGTTTACTGAGAGGAAGTGAGGAAACAACAGTTTATGAAGTAAAAGCTCAATATTAACCATCACTAGGGCAACAGAAAGTAAAGGTTTTATAGTTGACTACTCTAAACCTAATTCAAGAGGTTTAGTGTTGGCACTTGAATCACTGCCAGAGCAATTTCTAATTTTAATGTTACATACAAACACAGATAAAAAACACTGTGGATCATCAAGTCAAGAGTGAGAAAGTCATAATGTTACGGCATAAGTTAACGGGACAAGAAAGCAAGTCAGAAGCACAGGTTTTCTAACCAAGCATACAAAGGTACTTCAGTCCTCTGCTAATGAAGTACAAAATGACTTTCCAATTACTATGAAGTGGCATATCAAAAGCAGGTAAAGACTATTAACACATATGCTAATATATTAGCACATAACCCATCAAACTCCCTGTTACAACGAACTAAACAATTCCAAACAAGGATTAGCAAGAATTTCAAGTGTTGTAAAAATCAGGTTGGTGAAGTAACAACATTCTGTCAGTGAAGAACAACGTTTAAAAAAATAATCAGATCCAGAACCCTTTTCCCAGAATTGTGGCAAACTTCTTCTTCAGTACATGTAAGAAAAATTTCCCTTAAAATACATTTGTCCTCAGTTTGTCCATAAATACTCCAGAAAGGGTTTAAGGCAATGCCAGCACTCCTCTTACTACTCTCATACACCATTCTTACTGGTTCAAAAACTACTAGCGTTGAGTACTAGTGCTAGCACACACAAAAATTACTGAGGCTGATCTTTTTCTGATTTTAATTTTATTTTTTGGCAAGCCAGTATTTGTAAGGCAGCTTTGCTTAATTATAAAGTTTCTATGATTGGAATATCCAGAAAGAATTAAGATCATCTTCATAAATACAAATACCATTGGAAGTTATTTAAGACATGTTATGGAAAGAAACAGAACTTAGCGAAGTTCTAATACCCCATGAAGAGCATGAAGAAAGAAGATATTCACAAAAGAGGAACTTACCTTCTCAGTTCACTGACTTTCAACATTGATTGTAAATTATATAGAAACCTGTATTACCAGTACCTTGAGCAGGAGCTCTTCATGTTGAGCTGATCAGATCCCTTGGTTCACGTGAATTCAGCAATGATTGAAAGAGGAGGTGTGGAAAGAGAGACTGCCACCCACAAACACAATTTTTTCTCTCACTGATATTCAAAGCAAAATATTTGCACAGCAAGAGCTGGGAACACTTAGGGAAGATTATACTGAATGAAACAAAATACTTAACTGAAAATGTTTTGAGCTGGCCACATACTTCTAATAACCATTACCATGAAAGAGCATCCATAAAAAACTCCCCAGGAAGAAAAGTTCTTTATGTAAGACCCATCCATACTGACTTCTACAGTAAGATGGTTATCACTCATTTTAAAGTCAAACTTTTACACAGACATTTTTCACATCAACCATTTTGTAAGCAGAGAATGTTTTGTCTCAGTATTTAAATTTTTTTTACAAGATTCACTGACCTATCTTCTCTTTTATCTATCATGCTATGTTGCTGCAGGGTTGTGGCAATATCATGTGGACACATTCCAGTAGCTCGGCTCATTCCTTTGATGCTGATTTGTTTTTCGTGGTGGCAGTTCAGGTATTCCAATATGACACTTTTCCAATAAGCCAAGTATGAGAGACGACCCAGATCAGACAATGGCTTTTCAGGGGATCCTGCTTGACCCTCTCTTCTAGACAATAAATAACCTAGAATAAACAGGATACATTATGGAGATAACAAAAGCAAAGAATTTTAACTAGCCTATAAGAAATTTGAATTAATACAAAAGATCATGACTGATAGAACTACTGGAATGTCTTGCAATTAAAGAAATCCCCTCTATAAAAGAGAGGAGTTTTCATCATTACAGTGAAATAGGAAAGATCAAATTCTTGTGAGTGACTCAGATCTTATGAGAATCAAACATTAACCAAAACCTCTTTTCCAACTGTAAGACAAGGATGAGAAGAAGCATGTTTTGGAGCAGGTCCCATCATACACGTTCTCCTTTAGAACTACAACTCTCTGGTCATTTGAGAAACTTTTACACCTGAGTTACATCACTAAGGCCAAGAACTTTCACAAGAATCTCAAGAGGAAGTATCATGGGTAACATCAGTTAAGTAATTTTTCTTCAAGAAGCCCCAAGTGACATAAGTTTTTGATTAAACAGCTCAAAGTTGTATTTTGGAGGTAACACAATTCACAAGATGAATTACTTGGAGAATTAGTAAAGAGAAATAATTAAAAAATAATCTCCCTTGATTCACATTTAAGAACAATCACGTAATTCCTGCTTGCAGTCTTCAAGACAGTAATTCACTCACTATTACACAATATACCACCTTCATTTTGTATTCTATGTATATTTCAAGTCCCTTTTAACTCTTTAGCTTTAAAAGCATTTTATAATTTAAGTAGAACACACTTGCTAGGAGATACCAGAAGATGGCACCTGTAAAACTAATTCAGAATAGAGAAAAAACTAACACAACTACTAACAGGTATCCTTTCACAGTACATCATCTCTCCATGATAGCTATTCTGCATTGTGCCTTTCCAAACACTGCCAACACACAGGCCTTAAACAACCAGCCTTACAAACACTTCTTCCACCACAAGCACAGACATTATGTTTATAGAATTATATTTCTCAAAGTCATTTGGAATCCACCAAAATATACACTTCTTGTGCTTTCCAATATTCTTAAAAAACCTTTTTTCCCCTCAAATTTTTCACTTTTATTTTTCAAAGACTGATGTAAAACATATCAAGTACAGTCATGTCATGTGTTTGTTAAAAAAATCCTACTAACCTCTTCACAAAGTTTCTCCTAATCAAATTAGCTATAAATTAAAAATATGATTAACATCCAGATTTAAGAGAAGCAGTGGCTGTTTCCTTATTTTGCTGTACGGTCTACCATACAAAAACCACACACAAATATTTTTTCCTAGATACAAACATGGAATACATATACAGATATATGTCTATTTACTCTGCCTGAAACAATACCAAAGGTTCACAACAGAATTTACAAGTAACATACACAGACATGCATCATAGTCTAATCTCTAGCTTACTTAAAGAAATTTATACAGAAAAGCAGACATCTTACCATTTCAAGTGATCACAACATAGATAATGAAATAAGTAGTGTGCCTTTCATATCTATTAGCATGATTTGTGATAGAATGTCAGAGCTTCAGGAATACCATCCCACATCTGCCTACTCCTACAGAGCTACATGAAGCCTGCCTACATCTGCATGGGACCACTAGAAACTCAGCAAGTAAATTTATTTTGTTCTACAGAAGAAACACTACCATAAGAATTCAGGAAATGAATATATTTTAGCATTTAAAGTCGCAGCATATTAAACTTTTTTTATAACTAGATGATGCATTTTAGCACATCTTGGTACTACATGCAACTACTGTTGTTGTTTCCTGTTGACACGAAACATCAAATTCCACATTAAACACCACAGTGCATCCTGACTAGTTTGAAGGTAAAGAATTGTTGCCTTAATTCCAACTACACAAAAGCAGACACATAATGTATAGCCTATTATGCCTAATATTAAACAAACTTTACTGGTATAAAAAAAGAATTTTGGATCACCTCCTGTCCAACACACAAACCAAAGTTTTACATTAAGATGTCACCGTCCATACAAAAACATGCAAAACTGAGGAGGTAGCAGAAGTAGTGATGGAAGTCTCAACATAGTAAAAGAGAGGGAGAAAAGTCTAGATTATAAAAATAAATCCATGAGGAGAACTGGAGTTGCTTCAAGTAACTTTACAGTTTACCCTGCCAACTTCACATTCAAGAAGTCTTGGGCACTATTGTAGGGTATTTGCAAGACCTAGGCTTCATTCTTGCATTTCATTACACTTTAAACTTACTTTGACAAAAATTCTTCCTCTACTAGAATTTTCCTCATAGATAAGGGGGCTGCACCTAGAATTTCTTGGTAAACATATTATGAAGCCGAATAAAAAAATCGCTATCCAAACAAGATTTTGGAATTGTTACTTAGGCAACCACAAATACCTTTAGAGTTCCACTAAACTGACTCACTGTACCTTTGTTCTGTCTGGGGATTTAGATGCTAGTTCTTAGTGGTCATTTTCACTCTACATTAAAGCAGTGAAACACGACCTGCGTGGCAGTAACATCTCTCAGTATTCTTCCCCTACCTTCTAAAATATAACCTATGCTTTTCCAAGATACTCACATTCTAGAGGATCAAAAACAGAAATCAGAGGTAACAGTCTTCATTACACGTAGCAAGCACTGAATGGAAAGTCTCTCTTAACAGATTCTGTGATTTGAATAACACCTATTAAATTAAACTTACCAAAGAAATGCCAAGTAATTGATCTAAGTTGCAGATAAATAAAAACACTGATCTTGGTAGCTCATGTATCTATCCTGAAGCATCTGAAATGAGCACAATATGCCCCTGTTAAACAGATATCTGCAGCCTCACTGTGTCTGCCTAATCTTAATAACGGTAGCCTCCAAGTGGCAACCTGAAAGAACCAATTTACACTATAATCCGTGATATCAGATTATGAACAACAGCAACACTCACAGGACAAAACAGAGCTCTTCACCACCTACCCCCAAGAGTAAACAAGCCAGACTGCATGCTACACAAAAAACTGAAACCACAACAAAATGTAAGACCTAATCAAGAACAAAGAGTTGTCTATCTTATCTTCTGGGGATATGGGTGATAGTATCACAAAATTCAACAACCAAAATATCATTAATGATTTTTATTTCTTGCCTTATCTCCATCCTCCACAGCAAAGCAATGCACCAAATGTGATTTACAGCCTTTAATTTCTGTCATACAAACCTCTCCAGAATCACTAAGGTTTCATCTTATCCAAGACTTGAAACAATTAGAAGAAATGCAATCTGAGAAAGGGAAAGTTCATATAATATACATAAATTTTATGCCTTCAACACATATTAAGGAGATAATTAGGCATTAAAACATACATTTAAATAAACTGATTTGTAATTATCTAGTAATTTCAATCTACAGCATTCCTAGTAACACCCCTGAAATAGCTACAGAACCCACAACACACTTAAGTGAAAACAGT
Source organism: Bombycilla garrulus (assembly GCA_013400315.1). Lineage (NCBI taxonomy): Eukaryota > Metazoa > Chordata > Aves > Passeriformes > Bombycillidae > Bombycilla > Bombycilla garrulus. The sequence goes on from VXBU01012387.1 coordinate 713,298, forward strand.
AACTGTAATACATCTGTGCCAATCTCCAGAAACTTCTAGTTAGTTAACTACTTTTTTTATTTTTTTTTTTTTTTTGATGCTTGGTTCTGTATCTTCAAACAAGTTAAACAACATGAGATCAAGGTCCAGGCTTGATAGCATGGCAGTGGCCAACAGAGAAAACCAAGGGACAAAATGAAACCGGCAACTACCCCCTGAAACATATGCAAACAGAATTAGTCTGGCTTCATCCAACAACTGGAACCAACCAGATGAGTTTAATGTCCATACTTTTTGGCATTTTTTGGAGAGCTTGGTAAGATTTTTTTAAGTATCACTCCCTTATGCAAGCAGTGCAGAATCCATCTTTCTCTTCCATTCACTGCATTTGTTCACTAGGAGAAATTTATTGTCATGTCTGCTGTGAGGTGAACAGATTTACATCTCACCAGCTCTCCCCTGAAGTCTTCTAAAAATCAGTATCAGCTCAGACCCCTATCATTCCTATGGCATAAAAGCAGTTTTATGCATACTTCAAGTTACAAACTGCCAAGAGCAGCTATTTCATTAAGTCTCATATCTACAAATGCCCACAAAACCTCCTTCCTTCCCTACACACACACTTCTAAACATCACTACCTCAGCTTTATAATATTAAGCAAAAATCACAACACAGTTTTAAATTTAGCTTGAAACAGCTGAATTGAATTTTCCTATCTACTGAAGGAGCCCCTTTGCTCTTTTGTTTTTAACATGGTAGCAAATGCAGGCTAGCCTTTAAAGGTGTGAGACGATAGAGATGCAGACCGCACAGAGGCCAGCGAAATACAAAGCAGCAGCAAAGACATTAAACAACTGGTGTACTGGGAAAGACCAAATGAACAAACTAAAACTGACAGGAGGAAGTCAAGTGAAGTTTGAAGATTTTTTAAAAAACACTGCTGCAATCTGAAGGCTCTCATGCTTTATGTTCTATAGCAACAAACAAATCAATTTACCATTTCATTTCACAGAATAGTTAAAAGTTGGAAGGGACCACTGGAGGTCATCTTGGCCAATCTCCCTGCTCAAGCAGGGTCCCCCTAGAGCACGTTGCTCAGGATTGTGTCTTGACAGCCTCTGAACACCTCCAGGACAGGAGACTCTACAACCTCTCCAGGCAACCTGTTCCAGTGCTCAGTCCCCCTTACATCCATAATTTCTGATGAATACTCAAAGAACGGACATCTAGATTGAAATATTCAGATGCCTTGAGTGCTATTGACACTGACCACGATCATTATAAAGGCACTGGGCTTTCAGTAAGCTAAGGATGCAAGCAGACAAACCCAACTTGGGAACTGGATGTAGGAGTTTGAATTACACTTGCTTGTGTTCACACAGGACTGCATGGTCATACTGTGGCTCAGTTACACACAGCAACAGCCAAACCATGGTATGCACATTGCACAGGATTGAATCAAGACTTTGTGGTTTCCTATTCATGTCAAAAGCTAGGAAACTCAGCTAATAATGGAAGTTTGAACAAGCATTTTTGATGTATTTACTATTTCTACTTTAAAACCACCTAGAACAGTCCTAGAAATGCAGTATTTTGTTAAATACAAAGATAACGTTGTTTAGCTTAAGAGCAAACAACAGTCAGTCAGTTAGCATCCACACTTCAGAAAATAAATAATTGTAGCTGAGTAGCTTCTAAGAAGGTGAAATAGAGGGTTATAGTTGGTTTGTACATGTATCACTCATCCTTTTATGAAAGGATCAGAACATTTATTGCCTTCTCCAATGGGCAATGCAGTTGTACATTTTACTGAAAATTCCACAAAACCAGAATATAATCCATCCAGAGCCTCCTGAGGCAGCTTCAACACAGTACTCTCCAGAAGATGCCACAAGCTGAAACTTTAGTACAATTCCCTCTGATCTATTAACCGTGTGCTCCCTTTAAGGGAGTATCTGACATAGAAACTTCACCACAAACAACACTGACACGTGCCATGGACACTGTGCTGATCTAACACAATTCCTCCATTCCTTGAACTTCACTGCTTACAGACAGGCAGGGTCTTTGAGAACAGTGCCACAAAGAGAGGCACTTCACTCTTTTGAGGACATCATGTATGATGAACTATTGTTCTGAAACATCAGTGCATTGCATTGCAATGCAGCACATTGTCTTCAGCAGAAACAGAATCAGTAAACACGTACCTGAATGGAAAACAGAGTACTGAACCTCATTCTGTGCCTGGACAAGTACTTGGAAATAGCAGTTCCTTTCTCCTATGCTACTAGCAACAAATCCATGTATTTGCTTTTCACTTATGGAGGCTAAAAACCAAAACAAACAGTCTTCAAAGTGGACCCCAAGGGTAAGGATTAATGAGTCCTACTTTTTAGCTACTACAGATCTTTTTTCTTTTGTCTGCTACAAAAACTCTGGAAATAACAGTTTACACTGAAAATTTGACAAGTATTTTAACTGAGAGCCTGTGATCAAGGAAACTGTTTTATGTGTCTTATGAATCACTCACATCAAGCACTGGAGACAAACACAGTCCTGATCTCATTCAAGAAGTCATGTTCAATATCACTTTTTAGGAAATCAATCCTATCAATCTTCTGAATAAGAAAGTTACAAATAACAGTAAAGAAAGTATATTATATTCCTATAAATGAGACGAAGCTCACTTTACCAAAGAAACAGCAAAAAGACAGGTACCCTTACTATAATGTGTCCCACCAGAGTATTCTAGCCTTCATCTTGGATTAACCTAGTTGTTTTAAAGAACAGAATTTTCCACTCAAATTTTGTAATTCAAACTTGTATCCTCTTATTCTTAAAATATTTACAGATTAGATTGGTTCTTACGTTAAAGAAAACCTGCAAATAGTCTTTCTTTAAAAAGCAGAACTACACCAATGGTAGTTTAATGCAGGAAAAAGAGAGCTTTGCTTCACTGCAAAAGCTCATTACAGAGAAATGTTTACATCTTGTTTCATACCTCCACATTCACAGAATTATCAATAAACTTTACACACTTAGCTGTTCAATAGGAGCAACTCCTAGAGGAGAAGAGCCATACAGAAAATGCAATATAGCAAAGGTCCCTGGACCAGAATAACTCTTGAGTCTTACAGGAGTAACCCTGCCAGTGGCTATTAACCTACTACTAGCCTTTGAACAAGAGAGGACTCAGTCCTAAAAGCACAAGAAGCTGTCTTGATGAAACCCTGCTGAACAAAATAAAGATTTCCTTTTTGTTATCATCTTCCACCTCTTCTACTAAAACTACATGAGCATCATCATGGCACCTTCAAAGAGAAAAAATTCCTTTTTTCTTTTGTATTGGGAATCATTACGTCATTTGTAAGAAAGAAATTTAATCTCCACCTCTTAAAGTACAAAGGATCAAAATTTAAGAGAAGTATCATTGCAAACCCCTTAATTTATTGCTTATGTATTAAAATACCCACAAAACAAAGACTGTATTATCATAGCTGAATAATCTTCCAATAATTTCTAAATCCAGAAAATCAGACTTTATCCTTGTAATACGTAATGACAGAGAATCAGCGTGAGGAATAGATCACATGAAGAAGCAAATACAAATCTGTTAATCAGGCTTCCGAAGTGGATTCTCTTTGACATTGTAATTTGTCTCACAGCAAAACAAAAAAGCAAACTTAAATGGTTCCAAACTTGCTCAAGCCTAGCCTGCATAGAAAGGCCATTTTAAAATCGGGTTTCAACTCACAAACAGGAATGACGTGGCTTAGAACAGGTGTCAGGTTGTCAGTCATGGAGCAGCTCCTGAGCTACTACAGCATACAGCAAGCCATGGTAGGTGAAGGGTCAGCAGCTTCCCTTTGCCTAGGGGACATCACTGGTAGTGCTGGATACAGCAGAGAGCTGTCAATGGATCAGCTGAATCAGGACAACACAGACAGCAGAGACACAGTGTGCCATTCCAAAGGACAGCCTTGCTCTCCAGCCATGCACTAAGGCCACCACACTCAAATCCATTTGAACAGCTACACAGTACTGTGGTCAATATTAACTCCATTTCATCTTTCTGGACCAGTGCAGCTATACTAGCAATAGGAGAACACCACTGATCCTATAAATAGGCTTGATGGAAGCTGCCAGTGTTAAGTACCACATTATCATGTGCACTTCAAAAGTGGACTTTTAGGCAAGACAGTGCCTAAAATGACAGCCTGCTGACAGTACTTTACTTCCAAACTTCCTGAAGCTTACTTCCAAAGTTCTCCTATCATGAGAATGTTAGCAATGTAATGCTAACAACCAAGTTTCAGAAGACAGCAAATATGGAAATACCTGCAGATAGAATTTATACAGACCTATGTTTTGTGACTTACACCAATTCATATGCTCTATAACGTTTGTGATACACAACCATTTATTTCAGTCATTCATCTTCCTTGAGTTTGCTGAAGGCCTGTAACACTTGTCACCCTTCAGTTACTGAGGATGTTCCCAATTGCCCTGACTTCTCAAAGACAATGGGGAGAGCTGTTGGAGTCATATCAGCCAGTTCCCGAGGGTGAATCTCACCATTTTACTTAAGTACTCTGTAACTTGATCTCCCTCTAGCAAAGATGGCATCTCACTCTGCTGCTTAAATCCTGTCACACCTGAGAACAGGTCCAAGAGAGCACAGAGTACCTCAGATCCCTTCTGAGATCCACACCAAGCCCCTCTGTTGTCACAACATGCTTATTCCATTCATTTTCCCTTGGCTGTCTGCATACTTTTAAGAGCCCTCCACATCATTTTGTTACTTTCCACCTCCCTCAGTTTCAACTCCAACCAAGCTTTGACTTCCCATTGCTGCACACGTAAGCAATACCTTCGTAGGTACTGCAGTGCCTTCTGTAGTGCATTTTGTAGACTTTTGGAGTTAGGAGCTCTCCCTGCAGCCTAGCAGGCTTACTTTCATGCCTGCTTTTGTCATGAGCATTAGGAAAAGTCACTTTTGCAGTTTAAGGAAACTGTCTCCAGAGATCAACATATTCTGTGCTCCTTTGCTCTTCCACAGCAAACCTCTTGGAGGACGCCACTTAGCAGTTCTTTAAACAAGATAAAATTCTGGACCTTAATCTGATAGTTATTGTCCTAATTTCTCTAAGGATCTGAAACCCTACTATCTCCCAGCCACTACAGCCTGGGCTGACAAATGCAAAGAATTTACGTTGGCAGGTCCTTGCAAAATCTGTGTCTAAATAGTGTCCTAAGGACCCTCCTGTCCTTGCAGAACAGCTTCAAATAACCCTTGGGGAAAAAGGTCTTTTTCTAGCAGGTACCGCCCAGCTGCTTGGAAGGTTCATCCTCTTCCCTGGTTTTGGTCAGAATGTGTATAACAAATCCCCAGCACAGCATCAGTGGCTGCTGCCCTGGCCTCTGATTCTGAAGCATACAGGCTTGACAGACCTTTGACCCATTCCACAGCACAGAATCACGCTTCCAAGTAATTCCTTTGTGTAGAGCACAACCTTCTCTCCTTGGCTTCCCTTCGTGTCCCTGAAGAGACTGTGACACATCTATGGCAGCCACCCACTGCATCTCTGTAACACCGGGGAGGTCACAGCTCAAGGGCAAAGTACAATCTTCTACCTTTTTGTCTACAGGCCATGAGCACCCGGAACAATGGGATCTCAAATACAACGCAAGAGGGCCCCCTTCCACTGCCCACTCCAATCACATTATCGCTTCAAAATCCCATTCTCCAACAAGCCCAAGACCAGGATGGCTATTTATTCTCCTAGAAGAGCTGTCCAGATTGATTTCTGATATCCTAGTGTGGTCATTATTCCAACTGATGCCTTTGACACATCACCCTCTTAATTGTGTCAACTCCTAACAGCTCTCTGATCTTCAGGACAACTCATTCTGGGCCAACTGTCCCATTAATTGCAAGGTTTGCATGTGTTTGTCATTGGTGTATTCACCTGTTTGTTAAAATGTTCAATCGCCTTCTGAACTCAGGATCTAGCAATATGCTTCCTCCTTCTATGCTACGCTCCAAAATGCCCAAAATGAATTAGGAAACAAATTTGTTGTGTTTCTTCTTAATGACTATCCCACAGCTCTAAATGCAGTATCTTGTTACATTTTCTGCTATTTAGCCTAAATATTGCTCAGTACAAGAGACTAATATCAATATTCTATTGTATGTTACAGAGTACTGAGTTTACAGGCCATTTCATTTGCATATTTTCCTATTTTTACAAAAAAGTGAAAAAAGCACTTGAAACAAGTATGGATCTCTCTATGAAGTGTTAAGATAGACAACTATAAGAAACTTTACCAAGAAGTCAGCATATTCCCCTTTTAGGAAGGATTAATCTTGGAAAGCACTTCCTATGAACTCGTATCCAGACGAAGGCTGGGAAAGGTTCAAGACATCAGTGCTTTTACATTAATATTTTAGATGCATTTCTGCCCATTTTAAACACTATTTTTCTATCATGTAGTATTATATCTAGCATGAATATGCCCTATAAACAAATTAGAGCAACAATACCTGTAATTAAGAATTTGGACAATTTCAGTTATTAATGTCATCCTGTTGTTAAGCAGTCAGCAATCAAGTCCCCTGATAAGGTCCATGTGCCAGTGAAGTTAGACCAAAAACATCACCACTTGGCAAGAGCTGCTGGAGGGCAACAAAGGGGTAGGAACCCGGTACTAATGTCATAAAACTGGAGTCAAACAGGAACAGGTTTGTTGGATCACAAGAACAGTTTTTAGTCTACTGATCTTTCCACAATTTTAGACTGAATGTAGCCTTCACAGGAGAAGTCTTTTAAGAACTACATCCACACTAAATCTGCAAAATAAAGTAACACCATGTAACTAAGTAACGCTAACATTCTGGACTTCAGTCTGATTCAGATGGATATCAACTTTTTGCCATGCACTGCGTAACTTAAACCTGGCAATCTCAGGTTCGTATTTATGTATGCACATCACAATCACACATACCAACATTTACAAACAGTTCCACATGTAGCAAAGGGAACTCCACACCACTGAAGTAACTCTTCTACAGAAAACATAATCAAGATACTTATGAAAGGCTTTCAGATACACACCCGAAAGATGCCAATACACAATTTGAAAACCATGAGCAGACAGGAGCGACACAGCAAAATTCAACTACTGCTGGGATCTGGAAACAGCTTAAAAATCTGCTTCTCAGAGACCCCTACTCCCAAATCAGAGCTTTGCAGAAGGTCCTGCACAATAGCTTGTGCTGATAATATAACCCTTACATAATCAGCACTATTCAACTCCTATTTATATTTTGTTGATATTTGTGTCAGAAGAAAACATACTCATGAGAATCTATCCAGAACAAAAGAAGGAACCAGTGAGCTGTTACCCTTGTATGTTCGGAGTTCTTCTTCATCTCTTTAAAGGCCACCCCCCACAAATTAATAACCAGACTCAGGCAGATGGAATCAAGCATTCTTCCATTAAAGTTTGTTTTGTTTTAGTATGGAAGGGAAGAACTGGTGAGTTTTCTTGCAACATTCTGTATCAAGCCAAGGATCTGAAAGAACAGCAAGTACTAGCAACCAGTATCTGAAGATTTATCTCAAACCAACATTTCAAGCTATCCTAAGAGCTAATTTTTTTTTGTCATACAAAACATCAGATCCTTTGTTTTGATATTATATGAACAAGTTGAGAAGACACAGGTTCAAAAGGGTAGTCAGAAATATCAAAACAGCAGAGTATTCAGACAGGACAACTCAATACCGATAGGTCAGCTCAACACTGCAAGTTCAGAGGTACGACCACGAGTGGAAGGAAAAAATAGGTAAGGTGAAAGTGTGAGCTTATTAAGACTTACAATTCCTAAAACTGTAATTCATGTTACCATTTTTTCCATAACTATTCTGTGTGCCTCTGAACTGTTCTTATCAGTGTCAGTGGAAGAAGGTCAGAGATAGAGGACCTTAAATAGGTGTTCGTACCCTCTTTGAAAGCACTTTTGAAACAGCTTCAAAGGACCCCAATCCCAAGATCCACACAAACACTATAAAAAAAAAAAAAAAGACTAGCTGTAACTTGAGATGCTCAGATCAGTGAACAACCTGCTACATTCTCTTTTCTTTGTCAGAGTAAAGAAAAGCTTTCTTCATGATGAACAGAGTAAGCCAAAGATTCTCTCATTATTGTCACAAGAAATAATGCCAGCTCTCATTCCTCTCCACATCCTCAAGTAAACCCAACACAGGAGGCCCAAAACCTTTCGCTCCTTTATAGAAAGCTTCACAGAAGAGGTTAAGGCTAAACAAATGCCCTTCATGAATAAAAGCAAAGGTAAAGATGACTGCATTTCAGTCAGACCTACAAAAGGCACCCTTTGAGAGAATTAATTTGCTAACACTTATTTTACCTGTGCCAGTTGCCAGTAAACCCCTTGAGTGGAGGTTCTGTGTATGAAGTGGACTACTTGTAAGCAGAGTGAAAGCATAAGCAAGAGAAAGAGAACTGAAGTACCCTTAAAAGCAAGACTTCTATGTGCAGAGGGCATCAGTCTTGAATACCAATTGGATGAATAAATTTGTCTGCAGGTTAAGTGGCTTAGAAGATCATTAACGACTCTGCATTGTTCTTGGTTTTATAAGCAACATCTTAAGTTATTTAAATTTGCATTTTAAAAACTATTCAATAAACGACACTGAGAAGTAAATTGTTTATACAACTGTAACTGTTGAATGAACTCCCTTCAGGAACTGCCTTTACCTTCTGGTGTCTTATGCTGACAGCACACTAATACTGGGTTGTAAATATATCTCCTGTGCTCATTAGATATTACCTGCCTGCCTTCTTACAGAGTCTGTGCCCCTCTACAAGACCCACCTGACAAGACAGGAAGATGGATTTAGGAGGCTTTGCCCAGTACAAGGAGTACACTGAACAACCTCAGAATCTTTACCAGCACAGACAGATGGCATCCATACCATTAAGCCCTGGCTCTCAGCTGGAGTGTTAACCTGGCTGTTAACATAATCCTCCCAGACTCATGGCTCAGGGAGATGATTATCACACTTGGAAAGTGACAGATGCCCTGGACCAAAACTGTATCAGGGACCATTTTAACAGTTTTAGAGTAGATAAAGTTCCAGAGCCCAAGAGCCTTTCCTATCATTATTTTATTCACACCTACAAAGGACAACCCAGTAGTACTAAACAACATGAACCAAGGTGAAACAGGGAGTTGAATACTGAGAAACCAAAAGGCAAATATAAGAAATCACTGCAAGTACTGAGTTTCCTCAGGCCAGTAGTCATGACACACATTCTCCATAAGATACAAAAGATGCAAGCTGTATTTGTCTGACGGGAGCAGCAATATGTCACTGCTGTTCATTTGCTCTGCTAAAGCATGCTGTATAACAGGGAATTAAACAAATAAGAGTTACAAGAAAAAAAAAAACCAACAAACAACTCAACAGGTAAAGAAGGTTATTATTAAATTTAATGGTAATACTTGGTTAGTCAACATATACAGAAATCATCTAAGAAAGTGCACATTATGTACCAAGCATCAAACACAAACGTATCTAATTACAGCATACATGAAAAAGCTAAGCCCAAGATACAGTCATCTGCTAAACATCTACTGTAACTCAAAACAGCAGTAAACAAGGGGAAAATAAAACTTCTTTAAAAAAAGGTAGAACTGACTGATAAAAATGCTGGCACTGGAAACAAGACATACATTAAGGAAGGCACAAGGTTCTCTCTGTGCCTCAACAACAGTGCAACAGGCCTTTGCCTTCTACTGCCTGGGCCATGTGCTTGGAGCTCTCACTGCTGAGGAGCAAAGCAAGAAAATCACAGAGTACCTCAGCCTTCTTCACATACTGGGTACCCAGGTCCCCCACTTCCTTCCAGACATTTTCCCTATTCTTCCTCCTATCACCAATGTATCTATAGATTTTCTTGTTGCCTTTAATGTCCTCAAGCAGATTTAACATGATCAGGGCTTTGGCTTTCCTAACCTGAGCCCTCAGGTTAGGCAAGTCAACTCAGACAATATCTGTTTTCCTCCCAGGCTACCTTACTCTCTGTAAAAGTTTTAATCATTATAGATGCATTACCTAATTAAAATCTGTTTTCAGCCACCAGTCTTCAGCAGATGGCTTTCCATGTTCACTAATGCCCTATAAATACAGCTTTGTCCAACAAATACTTACTACCATTCTCACCATGTTTAGCCTTGCCTTTTCACTGTTTTCAATGCTATCTGGAATAAAGATGCTCTTCAGTTAAAACAGCCTTAGCTTCTGTATCTGAAGTGACATGTCTGCTTTCTTTTGCAATTCTGATAAATGTAGAGTGTCTTAAAGCTATATAAAAGTGATGCCAAGAAATCCCAAGAGGCTGATTTTCTTAGAATAATCTTAAGTCAACTAAGCTTGATTCAAAATCCATCTTCATTCCCCCCTCATCTAAATCTCAGCTTGACAGAATGCTCCTTATTAGTTATTTAGGAGAGGCCAAACTCAAGCCTTGGGGTCAGCAACATAATCAATCAAGAAAAGAACAGAAAAATAAGCAGCAGCACTCAGGCTTCCTCACAAATTTACAGCTACTACAGACACTTTGAATTTATTCCTAAAGGAAAAGGAAAAAGCAGGTAATTGAACCTTTCATTTGCACAAGTGCATCTGGAAACACCACCACAAAACAGAGGAGACTGACGCAGTGTTCTGTACTGGGGTACATAAGTCAGTCAGTCAAGAGCAGAAAACTCCACAACACAGAATAATTCAACATGGGCCACCACATTTAACAAATAAAACATGTCTGCTTTACACAGATCCTTAAATCTTCATCACTGTAGTTTGAGAATACACCTTTCCAATAAAGCCTATTAAAAACCCAAACTGTTCCTCTCCACCCTTGGTCTCGCATTTTTACCTTCCACTGTTTGCCACAGCCCCAGCAGTATTTTCAGTATTGTAATGTAAGAAAGGAAATGCTGAAATGCTCTTAAAGTAAATTTTATCTTAAAAAAAACCCCATGGCCCACTTCACCCCCACCTTAATTCTGTTTAGAGATCGCAGCAAAGCATGAAGGTGACCAGCTCTTGAAAAAAGTGTGTTTATTCCCAGACTGTATTTCTTTTATATTTCAACATTTGTTAGGGCAAACTGGAAAGCAAAACCAGATTTTGGAACAAAACAGTGCAAGAGGTGTTTATTGAATGTGTTCATAATTCTACAGACAACCTAATTTTTGAAATGCTATTTCTACTTCATATTAATTTCTTATTAAAATACTTAGACATTAAAAATACATATAATTTTCTTAAAGCAGGTTTTCCAAAATATTACTTTCTGGCCAAGAAATTATTTCTCATAAAGAGTATCACTGTTATATAAACACATACCACACAAGTAGATCAAACCACTTAGAGCCTCAGCCTAGCTCTGAGCTGCAGGCAGGTATCAGACAGTGGTTCCCAGCACTTCCACAGGTGTACCAGAACCTAAACGCCACATATGAACACACTTGCTCTGATCTCTCCTAACATTTGTTTCATTACATTATCCACCTTTACATTTTTTTTAATTGTTTTGTTTTTCAGAAGTCAATTCATGAATTACTAAAAGAACTTATTTTTCTCAGTTCAGGATCTGTGTCTTGTTTCCATCTGAACAATTTCAAATCAGTTACCCCCTCTTTAACATGTTAGTTTAAGAGAAGGCTACACAAAGCAAAGAAACTGTGTGAATTCATCATAATGAAGAAAAGCACATTTTCATTACTTCAGCTTTCTTTTGCCCTCACAGCACTTCTCTGTTAATAGTTTGCCATTGTTTCCATTTTCAAATATGCTTTAAAAAAGAAATAACAACATTTCCATACTGTAATGGCTTTTACTCATTTACCTCATCCCACCTTCCTACCAAAAAATGAAAACACTTCAATCAAGAAAGCCTTTCACCTTTTCTGAGGCTCTTCCTTTGATACACTACTTTTTCAGAGGCCCTGTAAAAACCTGAGGCAGCATTTTTACTCTATTCCACCACTTACTATCAACACGTTTAATGTATTAAAAAAGTTCTTCATCTTCCAAACAGGCCTGACATTTTCCCAAATGCTAGTATCTTACCAGCAATATGTTGCCCTAGATGAGAGGCCGCATGTTAGTCCATTACTAGTTTTAAGTTTTGCTCAATTAGATTTTCTTGGATGGCTGCACAAACATGGTGCTTCACAAAAAAGCCACTGCTTTTCAGGTTTCCACAAAGGAGTAGCATAATTTGCTGTTAAAGCAGAAAGCCTGGAAACACTACAGTGAGAACTACAGATCAGTGAGTTACAAAATAGATCTTTTGGCACAGCAACATTTTCAAACGTTCTCGATACATTAAAGCACCACAAAGCCACTTTGGAAGATGAAACTAGAAGAAGAGATCATTGTCCAGACTTTAACTAGCCACGGAAATCTCAACCCTGACTCCTTCTGAAGATACCACAAAAACCCAAGATATAGTAACGCGTACAAGTGAGAAAACTAAGCCCAAAATTGTCTATAAGGAATTGTTACTTTCAATCAAAAATAACCTTTTGTCTGTATCAGAAGACTGCTTTTCAAGTACAAGAGCAACAAGGAAGTTGGAAATAACTAGCTGATCCTAGAAGAGTAAATGCTGTTTGAACTGAGCATATTAAAAAAAAAAAAAGTTTTATTTTTGAGCCTTATGCTCATCTTCAAGCTTAGCAGAAACTCAAATCCTTTTCTTTGATAGAAACATTGATCTTAGAGGCTAGACCAGCTCTTTAACAAACTTGATGGAAGAAGAAAATTGCGTTAACCACCACAAGAAAACCTCATACTTTTATGTCTCCTTAAACTGTGCCTGAAGACGAACCTAGATTTAATGGAATACAGTTTTTTCAGCGTGTTTCAAAAGCAGTCTCAAAACTGCTGGCCATAACAAATAAACACACTGTCCCCATTCTCATGAGTACAGGTAGACACTTGTGGGACAGAGAGCTTCTCTGCCTACAGCAGTTCTCTGGGCTCAGAACACAATGCTTACCACTTCTGCATGACTGGGCACTAAGCAGAGAACATCTTCCACATTTCCAAAGAGAGATGCAGATCTTCTGAAACAAGTGCAAACTGGAAGGAATTCAAGAATGCACTTTACAAAGCTATGCATCTTTTTTTTTTCTTCTATTCAGTGCCCCATCACCATCTCCCACTTCTCAAGTTAAGTGCATACAGGATCATGTATAACAAACACCTCTGAGGACATCTGTACTTACTCCCCACACACTTTCAGCCCAGAATATTTCCCTGATTGAGCTTTTGTGCTCAACAACCCCCTAAATGGTTACATGTGAACATGAGAGTGTAGGTATTTGCAATCAAAGGACAGGATTAGAACTGAGAGCAAAGAAACAAGCTTTAGTTCCAGATCTTCAGTAAAGTTCTTCAAAGCTGTAAACAGCAACTAAACACTATTAAGAAGCAATGTAGGCTAATTAACGTTTCCATTAACTGAGCAAAAAGTGGATTTCTCTTGGTTCCCAATTTAAAAATATCACTAATGATAGCGACCTCCTTTAATCAATGGCTCTGATACTGGCTCATGAAAAGCATTAAGGAGGGAAGAAATAACTTTTCATTAACAATTTTCCCTTACTTGTAGAGCAAATTTCTTGTTCCTCTCATCCTTTGGAAACTTGCCTTCCCTGGTGCTATACCTTAGCTGTTGTACAAAGGCTGTTACTGCTGTTGCCCTGCTGCGTCTGCAAATCAGGACTTGAAGATTTACTCACCTGTTTGAATGGAACAAGAAACAAAACCAACGCTTGACCAAGAAACAGAGATGAGATTTGGGGAAATGAGCAAACAAAAGCATTTAACAGAGCCGATTTTCCTACACCAGAATAAAAGTCCTCAGGTAATATAAATTCTATTTGTTTCTTTCACAGTCAGACTTGAATTGCCTTTTCCTATTATGGTTTTCTCGCAAACAATCTGAGCTACACATCCAAAATCCTAAAGGAGAATCAGGGGTTAAGTCAAGTGAAGGGAAAAAAAATCCAGCCTTTTCAAGTTGCATGCAATAAGTGATAGGAAAGTTAAATTAGTTAGCACTGACTTTCCCACACAGACAAATAAACCAAAAAAACCCAAAACCCCACAAAACAAAGACTGTATTTAGCTCAAACAGAATCCCAGCATCCTTAAAACATGTTTCATCTCTTGAGCAAGAATAATAATTTCACAATGAACAGATAAAGCAAATAAAAACAAGAATTCTGAAGGGGAGGAAGAAACTGCTACAATCAGTTGGACCAGAAACAGCCTCAAGATAAATAACAAAAGGCTACCAAGGACTTTGCTCCTCAGCATTAAGCCCAGTTGTTACTGTAATGCAAATGAACTGTCAACATCCTAGCCAGCACAGTTGGAAAGGTTTATCCCAACAGTCACATGCATTTCTTTTCTTCCAGCTGCTGGCTAGGCCTCCAGCATGGAATTTGCAATCCAGTACGAAGAAATGTGAGACTGTGACAAGATGAGCTTTGTGAAGAAGTATGAATCAAAAGACGACTTTATACTTACAGAAAACAAATATGAAATACTGCTGTATTTCATTCTGGTAATCATGAACTCTCTGTTATATATGCCAAATAAAGAAATACTAATATGTTCTGGCACTGCAGTCTAATGAGTAGAAACAGAAAGTGTATGAAGATACCAGGCTTTGCAAGAGCTCAAATCAGGAAAGAAAAGAAAAATGTCTTGTATAGTGAAGCTGAAAAAGTTTGTAAAATAAATGGGTCTGCACAGAGAAGCTACAACACTGTAGATTCAGTGCTTGCACTGTTCATACCAGAGCAGCAATACAGGCTGAACTGACAGAGGACATACAAAGGCTCACCCAAATGCAAGCACACGTAATCCTTGGGGCAGGAATGATAGCTGTGTGTCACTGCAAAAGGACTTGAATTGAAACAGACCCACAATGGGCTCTTACACAATAAAACCTTTCTGGTTCATTTCTGGATCAACTTCAGCTGGAGTCTACTTGCCCAAAAACTTTATTTACAGCAAATACAAAAGATGGAGGCAGAAGTCAATTATTCTCCCTTAGATAAAACCCTATAATCACAGTCCAGTAAATCCCACAGAACACAAGAACAACAAGGAAGTGAAAACAAAACAAACAGCCCAAACCCAAAAAGTTTGGCAGGAAATTTCAGTCCTGTAAAAGGCAGGAAGGTATAAATATAATAAGCAAATTAAGACTCTTATTCATTTTCAGGAAATGCTTTTTACATTAGCTACACTCAAAGTGAAAATCAGGTTGCTCCCTATCCCTGTGCAAAAAATCAACCGTTTAATAAAGCATACTTAGTGTAAACAAAGTGCAGACTTCATGTAAACCATTTTGTCTTCAGTATGACTCTCTTCAAGAAAATCAAACAGGTTAAACTGTCTTAGACTGAATTAAGCAAAATGAAGCAGTAGCAAGTCTTCAGTTTTACAAATCAATAGTTTAGTCATTTAATAAAATATTTTTAGCTAAACTTTTTTCAATTTCTAAACAGCCCAAAAAGTTTTCATCACAGTCAAAATCTCTAAGTTCCGCACAATTAATGAAAAAAAAAAGAAAATCTTACCAGGCTTTAAAAACACAGACACAGAGCATATTTTTTGATATTAACAACATGTCTATTTGAATGATGAATGACATACAGAAAACTAGAAATGAAATTATTGCTGAAGGCAATCAATAGCAAACTCAGGCACTTTAAAGCATGCCTGCTTCTCAAGAGTTAATTTCTTGCTTCACAAGAGTTAATTTCCTCTTTTAAAAACTCTTCTTTCCCATAGGTGAGATAATAGATTCCTGAAGAGGCAGGCTGATAGACCTTTATATTGGTGTCTACAGAGTAAGAAATACTGCTATTACCAGTTTGGATATGAAATACATGTAACTTCAAATGTAGTTAGGAAAATGTTACGTTGAAAAATACAAAAATTAGTGGTCAGAAGACAATTACCTATTTTTCCTTTAGCAAAATGAAAGAATTTATTTTCCCTTGCTAGTTACAGTATGACCATACAAGACTCATCTGTGAAGACTAAATCAGTTCAAGACAAAGGAATGCATCGCAATCTCAACAAACAAATGCATTTCACTTACCAAAAAAAGAAGCACATTTTTACCACAAACTATATTTTCAGCAGAGTGCTGACAAAGCAGAAGTTGTATAGTGGCTTAAAGGCTGCGTTCTTTCCAGCCTATCAAGTGTCTAGATATATACAAAATAATGTGATCAGTCAACTGCTTGCACACAGTTCTTAAAATCTTCTCTTCTGTGGTTTGTAACTATCATTTTCTGAAAATTACTTGCTCAGTTACGTTTTTATTATTATAGTCTAAACACTGTTCTGGTTACTGTTATAAAAAAAGACAAGTACCAGTGACTGCTTCACAGATTTCAAAACAGAGCAGTTTACAAGCATTACCCACATAACAAAAGAAGACTTAACATTCAGAGCATAAAATTTATCTTGCTATGACTTTATGAGCACATGACAGTCTAGATAATGTCACTGGCAAAGAATGCTTTAAACTGTGATAAACTTGGTGTGTTGAAGTTTAAAATAATAACTGGGGGGTTTTATATCATATCTTCTCAGACCACTTAGAGCAATTTATACTCAGGAGACCACAAGTGAGCAGAAAGAGTAAAGCATAAAGATGATGAGAGTTAGTCACAAGGCAAAATGCCAAGAAAAAGAGTAAATAATTTTTTTTTAATTTTCTTTTTAATATAATTTTATTTTTTATTCAATTTTTATTAGGAAGAGTTTCCCTGTACAAAGACAGATTTTGGGGTCACTAAATCAGATGAAGCCATGCCCCATTTCATGGCATTCAGACTCCCTCCTGAAAAAAAGATACAAATACAATGTAGGAAAACTAGCCTTTACAGTCTTCCTTTCCTTTCTACATCTAGGGAAAACCAGCCACAAGCAGGTCCCTCACTCCCTTTCAGGTAGTTTGCACCTTACTCACAGTACAGAGCCAGATTTCTCAGTCATCTCCTGGTTCTTCACTCTGTTGGCAAATGAAACAGTCTGATTCCCAGTTAGTTAAGGGAAGCTCTGTGCAGAAAACAAGGGGCAAGCACTGTGGAAAAGAACCGAAGGACTGCCTGTGTGCTCATGAAGTGGGCAGTCCTGCAGCCACAGCAGAAGCTAAAGGTGTCTTAAAGGTGTCTCTGGCCTGTGCCCAGTTTGTACAGCTGCAGCCGTACCTGTGATCTGAACACGTCTGCAAACAGGGAAGGCTTCACAACAGCACCACATAAGCTCCAAGCAAGCTATCACATCAAACCTAATGATTCAAACAATCCCATGTGCTTCCAGATTTTACTTCTGTCCTTCAGGAGGACAAGAAGGGCAGAACACCCTATGGATTTTCCCAGACTGAGCAGCACAAGGCACAGCAGTAGAGCACACATCCAGAGAGACAGAGCATACTCATACCCAGACCTTCTGTGGAATCCACGGCTTTCATGGCTGTGCCATCAGTTTTGTATTTACAACCATTGCAAATGCAACCAGAATAACATTTGTTGAGAGTGCTTTTTTTAAGAGAAAGACACCACAGAGTAACAAACAAAGAAAAAGCCTGGAAACACTTACCAGCGCCCACTTAAAAGCTGTCATCTCCTTTTGACAAAAAAAAAAAGAAAAAANGAAAAAAAAAAAAAAGAAAAATTCTGATCCTAAAACAAGGCAAATTTCTACCTAAGAAAGCTAAAGGTCTCTCCACAGATCCAGAGAGGTGGTACTTCTCGAACCCTTTGCTAAAAGGTTGCAGAAGGTGCACAGTGGAACAGCTGCTGTGTTCCACTCCAGTGACAGCGACATTTCAGTGGTGGATTAAGTGGTCCAGAACCAGTTTTACCTAACTCACAGGGGTGTAGTGAAGGCTGTTTATAAAGCCATGCAATGATGGGACATACTAAATATCTTGATACACTCTAGCACAGTCATGCTGGGTACAGCACTGCAAGACACAGAACTTGAAAACTCTACAGTTACAAATGATAGTCTTCGTCCTGCTGTTATATTGCAATGTATTATTATTTGCATTTTAATGTTCTTGCATATACCTTCAGGGTGGGAATCCTATTATCTGAACCATCTCTACCATCATGTAATTCTACAGTGCTTTATAAAACATAACAGTGAAAAGGAATCACACACAACATACACTAACTCTATCATCCTCCCTTCTAAATTACAGTAGAAAGATGGATTCAGTAGTAATGAGGACACTCAAATGAAAAGTTCCCTTTAGATAATTTTATCTGGAGTTCCCTTGTACATTAAAATTTGAGGAATAACAAATCTATATTTAAACAAATGTGCCTGAAGCTTTCTAACAGGTCAGACAGCTCAGCAAAACAAAGCAGCAAGTATATGTACAGCCACCTACACCCTTTCTGGTAGCAATTTTCACTAAGAAAGTGATGAAACAAAAATATTTCTCTTCCATGGGGCAATTCTTCAATTAAAGCTTTTTTTTTTTTTTGGCTAAAAGAAGATACAAGCTAGAAATATTATAATGGAGAGAATGCCTCAGACTAACACCTTCTTAGCTACAATCACAAATAATTGCCTCTTCTTACACTAACGAGCAAAGCAAAATGGAAAGTAATTTAGACAATTCATTGAGGGTAATAGCTTTGTGAGCTAATATTACTGCCCAGAGATCCATTCTCAATTTCCTCGAGTACAATAACAGAGCAGCACTAAGTTTTCACTTCAGGGAGCTTTTCTATCCTATGTAAATATAAACAGAAATCCCATTATCGATTGATAAAAACAACAAAGAGAGTTAAATAAAGTTTCGTATGTTACACTTTCATATAACAGCCATCAGCTCCTTGGATCACAAGTGTAAATAAAACACTTCACTTACTGAAATCAATGAGAAACCTTCCAAATCCTTGCCTTTGGTATTGGGGCATGATCATTATGCAGGAGACATTGTACTTCTGCTGGCAAAGCTTTTCCTGTGGGAAGGAGAAACAGATCAAGTATGTCAAAGCACTGCTGAAGTGGGCAATTGCCTGCACCTGCTACTGTCCTTGTAAAATACCCCAATAAGGTGAACAGATGCATGGGTTCAGTACCAAAGTCAAATAATTCCACGTTAATGTCTAATTTTAAGAAAGAAGTATGGAACATACCCTTCAGAATATTTTTTAATTAGTTAACCACTTGGCATCTTAAAAATTAACTACATTGTCTGAACAGCATAATAAAGTTTAAATGTGGTAAAGGAGAAAGACAGTAAGAAGAAGAAAATAGTTTCATGCTTCACTGACCATTCTCTCAAGGATATGAAAGTGGAATACAATATCCATACACATGGTGTATTTTCTGTAATTGCTACACTAAGTGCCTGCAGGTTTTCGCCTTTTTTTTTGGTCTTCTCTCTGAATATGTGTGCAGGGGAGGAACCCCATATGTGCAGGACTAAGGAGTTACACTTGAAGCATATTAAGTTTTTCAAAGCTAGATGCTTATCAGCAGTGCATAAATCAAGGTAGAATGCTCAGAAACAAAAGCTTTCAGACAGAATGAAGTCACATACAGGCAAGGGAGACAAACACTATACTGATTGTTTAAGACAACAGAAGCTAAGATTAGGAAACTGTTCTAACTATAGAAGTTTATAGGTTCTTTCCAGTTTACCCATAAGCAGGAAGAGATTTGTTACCTTTAAAAGATTACACCCCAAAAATCAGCAATAGGCAGTTCTGAGGGAGACCAAAGCAACCAGAAATATCCAGGTGAGTATAACTGACAAGGAGCTGTGGTAAGCACATGGACAGTTTAAGACATTAGCTCTCATTTCAGCCTCCATACAAGATGACACTGGACCAGTGATGACATGACAGGATCACACGCCAGTACATTCACTCCCAAATACTCTGTCAGATACCCAAGCCGTATTACACAAGGTTCCTTAGTTTCTACAACACCGTTAAGTATTTTCTCTGTACATACTTCCCAAGCTCTCAAGACTACTGCTAGTAAGAAGTCCATGTCCTGGCAAAATGTTTATAACGAGGAAAGAAAAGCCAGAGCATTTCTGCCAGCAAGAGCGTGCACACACACACACACACGTTCTTCCAAAAGAAAGGACTGGGGGAAGACATAGATGGATGACATGGAATAATTTGAGGTGAAGATTTTTCCCTAAGTTTTGGTGGCAATAATCACACTGTGATCAACACAGACTGGCCAAAAGCAACAGGGGTGAAGTGGAAGAAAAAAATGTATCCTTCGTTTGAGGGAAGATATGCTAATGACATCCTTCACTTTGCCACCTCAGTAAAGGTAGGACATGGAGATCCATGTGGCAGCAAGGACACAAGGGTTATTGATGTGCTAGAAACCTTGCCAGTGCCTGAGAATGGTCACACAGGAACTAGAGCTGCTCCCCCAAAAAAGCAGCAGGACTGAATTGCCCAACTCGAGTGCGCCTACTCCAATGCAAACAGCACGGTCAACAAACAGGAGCAAACGGAAGCCATCGTGCAGCAGGAGAACTGACACAGCTGCCACCACAGAGCCATGGTGGTACCACTCACACAACTGGAGTGCTGAAATGGATGGCTATAAACCCTTCAGAAGGGATAGGTGAGGAAGAAGAGGCAGTGGGATGGCCTTGTACATTAGGGAGTGTCTTAAGCTCAATCACAGTGAGGAAAGAGTTGAGTGTTTCTGAGCAAGACTCAGAAGGAAGGGCAGCAGGGCAGATGTCCTGGTGGGAGTCTGTTAAAGACCACTCGACCACGATGAAGAGGCAGATGAATTATTCTGTAAGCAGCTGGGGTTAGTCTCCTGATCACTAGCCCTTCTTGAGGGGGACTTCAATTTACCAGATGTTTGCTGGAAATACAGCACAGCAGAGAGGAAGCAGACTAGGAGGTTCCTGGAGTGTTGGAATATAACTTCTGATACCGCTGGTGAGAGAGCCAAGACAGGGAGGAACACAGCTGGACCTGCTGCTTGTGAACAGAGGACTGGGGGGTGATGTGATGACTGGAGGTCATCTTGGGCACAGTGATCATGAAATGATAGCTTCTGTTTATGAAAGAAATAATAAGGGGGTCAGTTGAACTGCTACTTAGGACTCCCACAGGGCAGACTTTGGCCTGTTTAGGATGCTGGTTGAGAAAGTCCCTTAGGATGCAGTTCTGCAAGGCAAAGGAGTCCACAAAGGCTAGATGTGCTTAAAGAAGGAAATTTTAAAAGATACAGGAGCAGGCCATCCCCAGTCCTTCCAGATGAGCACACAGAGAACAACCTGACTGGTTGAACAGAGAGCTTTGCCTCAAGCTCAGGGAAAATGAGAGTCTACCACCTTTGGAAGAAGAGGCAGGCAACAAAAGGACTTCAAGGATGTCATGAGTTTTTGCAGGCAGAGTATTAGAACGGCCAAAGCACACCTAGAATGCAAACTGGCCACTGGCATACAAGGCAAGAGAAAGATGTTGTTATTCTGTACCCCCTACATAATCACTGGGGGTAGAAGTAAGGAATTCTCTACTTCCAAGATGGGGGTATGTTTTCAGGTGGAAGTAAAAGAGACTCTGCAGAGGGTCCACAGACATGTTTGTCCTTTTCCAGAGGACTGGGTGGCGAGCAATGCAGTGCAGTGCTGCTGGTCCTGAATGGAGGGCTGTTCACCATTTTTTTCCACTGTCTCAGGCTTGGGCTGGGGGGGAAATATGCGGGGAGCAGTAGGTCACCTGTGATGCAGCCAGCTTGGTTTGATGAAAGGCAGGTGCTGCCTGACTAATGATCTCCATGACAGGGGGACCCCCTTGGAGGAGGAGGGAAAGGCTGTGGATATGTTCTACTTAGGCTTTTCTCTTATCCCCAGTAAGTAGTGACAGGTTGAGAGGAAATGGCCTCAAGTGGTACCAAGGGAGGTTCAGATCGGATGTTAGGAAAACTTTCTTCACTGACAGGGTTATGAAGCATTGGAACAGGCTGCTCATGGAAGTGGTAGAATCAACATCTCTAGAAAGGTTCAAAATACTTCTAAATTGGCACCTGGGAACACAGTTTAGCAAAAACCATGGCAGTGCTGGGGGAATAGTTGGACTCAATATCTCAAAGGTATTTTCCAATATTAACCATTCTGTGATAAAGGAAAAAAACTCAAGAGATGCACCTTAAGCTGCAACACCTTAAATAAATGGAGAAAATACTTGTCTAAATACAAATTGACATGCTTGTCACAAGAAATTCTGACTGACAAAGACAGTATAAATTGTGCCTACATGTCCCACTTTAATTCCAGCAAGGCCCACCTCTTGGAAGGATGTGGCCAGACATCCAAGAGATTATTGTATAATATCCAGGTACTCTGACAAGACTTTTGGGCTTCTCCTAACTATTTTCCCACAAATCATTTATTCAAGAAAGAAAATATATAGTCAATAGGAGGCAGCGGTACTAGGATCAGGAAGTAGTGCATTTCTGAGTAACTATACCTATTGAACACATCCCTTAGGGGCAAATTGTGGACAATAATGGAAGCTTTTCCCATTGCAGACACTTCTAACTAGAGTTCACCATTTTTCTTGGTCATCTTTGTCAAGATAGTCCACTTAAGTATTATTTTTGTCAATAGCAGCCATCTATTACTTGAAAATCAGCCACAACTGAGACATTCACTCTAAACAAGGCAGCCACCATGAAGTTAAGCAATGCATTCTTACATGGGAGCAGCAAGTAACTGCATTAGATCAGACTGCACACAAGAGAGCAACAGCACTGCCCATTTACATCTAAATAGCCAGCTGGAACTGCCAGCAGTCAAGCCATGAAAACACATCAACATTCCAAGTACCTGCAACTTTTACAAGTTGCACTTGGCATACTAATGCAAAAATGTTGGGGAAGGAAGATTTAAATATTCAACTGAAACCACAACAAATTCTGGAAACGAAACAAATGAAGAAATAAAACCCTCAAACAAGAAAAAACCTACCCCCATCCATGTGGCTGAATGAATTCTGAATTTGCATCACTCAGAGGCAAGAAAGTACAATGTATTTGAGACAATGCACATAATAGTCAAGATTTACAGAGAGACTGTCAAGCTTATGGGGTTTTTTCCAACTTCTGATTTTTCTTTGCTGTTGGCAGAAGCATTAAGGAGAGCAGGATATTAAAAACATTAAATAAACCCACTTTTAAAATTTTTACCTTAGAGAAATATCCAACTAAATGGCAGCCTTTCTCATCATTTTTTGTAAGGACATAGAAGAGGAATGGTTCAACATCATAATACAAGGTTTTGTGGTCCAGAAAGAGCTTAGCTAACAAACAAAGATTCTGACAATAAATTTTGCTCACATTTCCATCAACCTAGAAAAGCAAGACAGATGCAGTTATTTCCATGACACCAACAAGTTAGGACAAAACAACTTATTGAACCAATCATATACTAGAAGGAAATGTGAACAGTACGGTGTTACAAGAAACAAACAAACAAACCACATCAAGGTTCAGAAGAGAAACACCCCAGTTTCTTCTTAAATAAGATATCTCCAGTCAGTGCTAATTACTTTGCATTTTCAAGTAACCTCTGAGTATCCGGATTTATTAAATGAAGTAACTTCACCTTTTAATTGTTCAAGACAGACTTAACTCTTTCACCTTATTTCCTGGAATGAAAATGAGTACAACTGGCAGATAAGAACAACGCACTAGTTAAAACTGCATTAAATTGTGGTTTGCTAGAAGGCAGTCGAGTACAACTTTTTAAAAAACCTCTAACAAAGAAGTGTATTATGCTGAATCCTTAAGGTGTAAGGCAAATAAATGAGTAGCAAATTACATATCAATCGCATCAATGCTTTGGATAAATTAGACAAGATAAAATTTCCATGCCAGTCTAAAACGCTATTGAGCGAGAGAGGTAAATTTCGTTAAATACTACAATTAGTCTAGGTATATTATGAGTCTAAAGAGTCAAGCTGTGACTCAGACAGCTACAGAAAAGCCAAACACAAATGCAGATTTCCTAGATCAATTAGGTACTTCCTGAAGGGCTCAGCCAAAGGCAACACATTTTTGAAATAATCTTAACAGAAAGGTTTGCTTGCACTGATTTTTTTTATAATAAGAGTAGCTGCATTTCATTCAGAGACAAGAAGCCATCTTCTGTTCTAATTTGTTTTGAGTAAGAATCCTAGTACAAATCTAAGCAAAACTCATCCTTTCGGATATATTTAGGGATTTTAAGGGAACATCACTAGTATAGCTGCAAATTAAGTGGATTGAAGAAAAAACATTCAATGAACAGCTACTGCTCCTAAAGACATCAGGATAAACTTGCATACAGTTCTTAAGAGCCTATTGAATACACGAAGCTCTCTTACAGCACACTCCATTGTCCAGACGCTTTTTAGTACTTTTCACACCTATTAGCAAGTGTGCAAATTAAACGTGAACATAAAGTAAGCAGAAATCACCACTGGGTAAGCCATAAGCCCGAAAATGCAAATTATGTGAGCTGCCTTTTTCAGTAAGAACATTTGTACAAAAATGTGAAAAACTTCTAAAATTTCAGGCAAACACAGCTTGTTCACCAGTTTTATATGTGAGAAGTGGGGAAAGAAGAGGGACAGCAAGCCCAAAAGGAAGCAGCTGTCAAAAGTTGCTTGGCTACAGCATAGCAGTAAGCTATGTCAAAGTCTGCTCTCAAATCTGTCAAAGTCATGCTCTAGGCAGAGCTACTTAAGTGCCAAACTTGCTTCCATTTCTCTCAAAAACACAAAGCATGAAGGAAACTACAAACTCTTCATTCTGCCTAAAAGAAAATAGTTGCACAGATTTCTTGAAAGGATCTATGAAGGACATCAACTAATGACTAAACTTCTACAGCAATCAGTGACAATTGACATTAACCTCTGAAATAAAAAGACCCAAACCAACTACATTTATTTCAGAAGGCTTCACACAAGTGCTTACTGAAGCACCCAAAGTAGACAAAGGAAATAAAAGCAGTGGATAAAGAGTCGGGAAATGGCTTTCACAATGCTTTGTTTTCCATGTGTTTTTTGCAGCAATACCCCACGTCCCCATCCCCTTTCTCAGTATTTCTCTGTATTTTACATTATTTTCTTAAGAGCTTTTCATTTACATGCAAGCAGTAGTTAATAAAAATAAATGAGAAAGCACGATTTGCTTACTGTACGCTCCATGGTTCTTAACATCTGCTAACATAAAAATCATTTCAAACAGACTAGGGCAAACTTCATTCTTAACAGGAAAAGAGGTAAGACTATTTACAACAGAAGTCTTACAATCTTGATGCAAGTAGTTTTTTTTTTAATAGCACAAACACAACCAAATGAATCAATTACACAGAGATCTTGTTCTAACTTAAAAAGAACTTCAAGACTGCATCTACCATTGTTTGAACAGATAATGGCAATGACCAAACACAAAAGACATTTATACAATTTGAAAATACAAGTTTGAAGAAGACTCTGATATCTGTAATTTAAAATAAATTATCAATACACGCATCTCAATAACTCTGTTAAGAAGTCCTAGTAATCCCACCAGTCTTTTCTGTTATTACTACCTGTAAGAATGATTTAGAAACTGGAAGTGTCAAAGTTAAGGCATAGTTTTAATAACTGCAGATATGCTATTAGAAACACAGAATTCTCTTGTCCAGGATATCCATAAAACTACATACTTAAAAGAATAACACAGATTAATAACTCCAAAGTTGAGGCTGTGGGATTTTTTTATATTTCAGGGCAAGTTTCTCAAACTTCAAATCCGACATGAACGCAAAAGCACTCAGGAGCTACATTTGTGATTTTAGAACACACAAGAAGCTGCTTTACTTGCTTTTATACTTTGGGAGCACCTATATTATGATTAGTCTTCTCCCTACACCCAAGACACTCAAGCAGCCAGAAATGAATGGCTGTCAAGAGGTACTTTTGCTGAGAAGGGAAAGGCAAACCAATCCAAGATGAGAACTGCAAAGGAAGCCCTAAGATTCATGCTAGTCAAGCATCTTAATTAACTTGGCTATGGCATGAAGTACGAGTGAAGTATGAATCATGAAAGATACAAAGTAAGACAAAATTGGAAGATGGATTTGTTTTTGCAGTATAAGCAGAATCTCAACTTGGTTTTGCAGTATAAGAAGAATCTCCAAGGAAGTATTTAAGCATGTGAAGTTTTCACTAGTTCTACAGCTGGTCTGTAGCATCTACAAACTGGTTAATTTCCAAAAGATTATACTTTTGATACACCTACCTCAAATACTGAAAGGTCATTTCTTCTGTAGATTTCATTGGCTGGAGGATGAAACCAGCCACATTTCTCTGAGTGCCTTAACAAAATGTTTTTACTTTTCATGTATTTAAGACAGAATTCACACAGGTAAAGCTTTGGTAATCTGTAGGAAAATTAAGAAGATATTTTACACAAAAAGTTTGTTACATTCTGTAAACAAAGTTACCACAAATGAAAAATTACATCATAATATTATTCAAATATAAGGTACCATACATAAATGCTGCTAAAGCATAGCTAAATAAGTAAACAAAACATTAGAGTGAATGATGAAACATTCATACACTAGCTATCAGCTTCAATCAGTCACAGTGAACCCAATTCAACAGAGCTGTGCTGTGGTCAGTTTGTGGTCCAGCCTCTGGCAGATCTCAGTTATTTCCCCCTTCCCACGCTCCACCTTAGCTTTTGCTGCGGTCTCCATCAAAGTAAGCACACTGGAGTAATACTTCAAATTTCATCTTTCTTGTTCCTTATAAATATAAAGGAAGCACAAAGCAGGATACGGGGGATCTCTTCCCCTTTAATTTTCCTTATTTTGCATCTGGGGAAGGCTCAGAGAAGATTTTTCTTCCCACTTTCTTACAAATACTTGGGCAAGACAGCAAACTCCAGTAAATTCTAGTTTGCAAGACAGCAAACCCTTCACCTAAACTATCACCTCACTACAGAAGCCAACCCAAAAAGTTCACATATAGGCAGAACATCTCCCCTCCACACACATCTCCACAGCACAAACACAAGTGCACTTCTCCAGGGAGGATCCAGTTCAGACTACATACAAGTAACCCACATGCCCTGTGTTCTACATACCATCATAAACCACTCCCTTTGGTAATTTTTATGGCTACTTACCTTCATTTTTAAATTACTGAAGCAGTGGAAGACTGCTCTAGAATTTATTTAGACTGCAAAGTTTTAGAGCAGAGGACAATGTTTATCTGCTCTGAAGTCACTAGCACATCCTGGGATTACAGCCATGGTTTGCACTATTCCAGTATCCTAAGGAAGTTCATCAACAACATTTAAAGTAGTTTGAACTATTTATTCAATGATGTAATCCCTGTGCACTTAGCTGAGAGCCACAGAGCCTCCTACAGCGTCATCCCACTCTAGCCTCATACTAATAATTAGCCATCATTATGCTTCTATCTGGGATTAATGTACTTGATGGAATAGGTAACTCACCTTTCACAACATAATACAAATTGAGGGAATAAAAAGCAGAACTGATACAAAACATTAACACTACAAAAGCAGTGGTAATAATAAGAAATGGAAGTGCTCTCCACACTTTTTTAGCCCTTGATTTATACATGATGGATACATGACCTATCCCTCATTCCCACCACACAAACAAAAGGCAGTTTAGAGTAACACTATGCAACAGCATTTCGGAACAGAGCACGTTGCATGCTATAGCAGTAGAGCTTGGTAAACATACAGTTCTCAATATCTTCCAGTGTGCCACAGAGACAACAGATTAATAAAACATACATTTTCAGCACACACAAAACTCGGATCTGCTGAGCACATGTACAGAGGTCCATGCTCTCTGCATGTCTCCAAGGTGCACCCTTGAAAAGATGGCCAGAAATGAGATCCTGTTGCCAAAGCTTGCCCGCTTTGACTTTATTTATTTAGCATGACATCTCCCTTGGTTCTTAGAAATCATGAGGTTAAGAAATGCTGGACCACAACTAAGAGTAATTTGTCTAAAGGGCCAGAAGTTGGACATACCTCATTGCCATGGTGTAAGAAAAAAAACACCAACAAAACAAACACCCAGATAAAATCAAACAAATAAATGAAAGTAAAATCAACAAAACACAACCACAAAAATAAACCTCGAACAAAACCACACCAATACATACTGCATATTGACATTTATACTAGGACTAGGAAAAAGACTTTTTATTGCATCTTTGATTTGGAACTAGCTAAAAAGAATGACAAATCTTTGTTCTTAGTTATAAATAAAAAAGCATATTTACTTTTAAAGGCTTTAAATTATAAACTGTTACAAAAGAGTAAAAAATAAGTTGTAGTGTTCACATCCGAAAAAATGCCAAGCATTTTTGCAATAGTATGGCAATCCTGACAACTTGCTACCTTGCATATTCCTGTGGATAAGGTGAAGAGTACCAGGTCTGGATCTCATATTTTCCAAACTCAATCACTGAAGGGTATCGCCCACTTGTTTCACCAGTGTTTTTACACCCAATTTTCTGTCAGATGCAATAAAAAAAGAAGTATTAGTTACAGAAAAGTAGAAGAAACTTTAGCTTTATAAAACCAATTTCACCCACTGAAAGCATGAGAACCCTGAAGTATCCAAATCAACTGCTTAAGCTCTTTAAACCCTGACAGAGGACAGAGTTTGCAAATAGAAAATAGAAACAGCAAAAGCCCAGCCAAAGAAAGAAGAGGCACAACAGCCTCAAGTTGTATTCTCCCACAGCACATGGTGTGATGACGTCCCTCTAATTCTGGTGCAAACTCAATGCTGTCCTTTTGTCAAAACAAAGAGAGAAAAGCTATCAGCACAACCCTTCAAGGGTAACTGGAATTTACCTCAAAGTCGAGAATATGTTAGCACATTGATTTCAGCTGTAATACTGCATTTAAGCTGATCAGAAAATGACTTCTAGGCTCTAAAGGGCTGGCAAATTATAAAAGAGCGAGAAAGGTGGGGAAAAACAAGCAAATTCAATGTCAACTTTTAGAAACCTTATCACCTAACATTTTTAGGGACTGCATATGTAAGATAAAGAAAGCAAGTAGTGGGAACTATTTCCATGAGGAAACAGAAGTACTAGCTAATAATAAAACTGAATCTTTAAACTCATTTTGAGTTTGTTGCTTAACATGCTCTGAATGAAGACTGAAAAAAGTCACTGTGTAATGTCAGTTCTTGTACACTAAATCAGAAAAAAACTGGCTTCCATTTCTGAAAAAAGTACAACACAGCCATTTATGATGCCATTTTAAGAAAGAGACAATTGAAACATTCCATTCACCCATCTTCTGACCCAAGTTCTCAAAGACACTGGCTGTTCATTTCATGGACACAGAAAAGTCAGGTTCACTAGTCTGATTTAGCTCAAATATTATCACTGCTAGAAAAAGTCTACAGCATTTAAACTCAGAGTGTGGTAAATAATCAAGTGAAATGAATTTATGGACTCTCAAAACCTGGTTTGCTACCAATAAATGTTTTCTGGGACTGACTTAGCTTTTCAGAATATCTGCTTTTTTTGCAGAGGAAAATCATTAGGCACATCCTTAGCAACCAATGTCCTCTCAGTCCTGACCAGGACGTTAGCTACTTTTAAACTCTATGTTTGATCCTGTAGTCCTGTGTCCAAACTGCTCAAGTATATCTTTCAAAAATCTATCTTAAGTGTCACTTAGCATCTGATCCATTCCACCACGATGCCTTGTCTCCTATCTGTATGAACAGAGTCTCCCAAATAAAATTCACAGCAAGCATGATGCATTGGATTAAAAGGAATACATTAGAAATGAAGAGACTGAAAATTAACTCAGTTTTTATTTAAATAACTAACAATATTTTGTGCAGCATGATTCTTACCTCTAGGGAGAGTTCTCGGGCCTGCTTAAATACTTCCAAATCCTCCTGCGTAACAGTGTCCTTGCTTCCCAACAGAAATACGTCTGTATTTTCTTGTTTGATGCTTAGTTTGATCTCAGTATCTGTTATTTAAAACCAGCAAAAAGTTTTATTCACAGACATGAAGGTTACGTGAGCATTATCAAAGTGATACTACTACACAGGATTGCAACTACAGCTGTTATGAACTGCCCATTTTAACCAAATTTGGGATTACTAAGCAACAGAAGTGAACCCTTCACCCCCTTCTTGTTTTGTAGCTTGCTCCTGCACAAGCTATTTTTTGGTACTTGCTCATCTGTCTGTATAAGCCTTTATAGTCCAGTTCTACTAAATTAGTTTCGAACCTCATGAAATGGAGGATATTTTATTGCCAGAACTATGCCACCTGATAAATTCCAGGATACTCTGGGTGGTAAAAATAAACACAAGAGAAAAAAAGTTGCTCTGAAAACTTGAAGATTAATGCTAAACTAAGTCTGTAATCAAACATTATAAATTAAATGTATATTTTCTTAAATAAAACAAAAAGGTAATTCACAGCAGTACAGATGAAGTGTTGTGCAGACTGTAGTATGATGGAACTGTTCATGAAAAAGCAATGGAGCAGAGGGAAATGGATTGAAATGCCCACCGTTATAAGCACTGACAGCACACAATCATGATGACAGCACTACTGCCACAGGAACGGCAGGGTAAGAACAAGAAGTAGCATGACAAGTGGCTACTCATGCGGTACTACACAGCCATAAGCAACATTATGAAGGCATTGGGGGCTCCTAGTGTCACTACAGATGCAAAAAAAAAAAAAAAAAGTGGTGTGGTATTAGTCAGGGAAAAAAAACAATCAAAAATGTTTTGGAGATTTAGTCAGCAATAGATAAAAGGTCAAAGTTTTGTTGTTTCTGTATGAAAGTGAAGTAAGAACAAGAGAAGTAGCTAAGACCTATGTGATAAGAATTTTGGTTTTGGACGGGACGCAGGTTTGGTTGGCGCTTCGACCTTTGCTTACCATCGTCCTGATCAGGTTTAATCCTTCCGTCTGTCAAGCTCCCCTTCCCTGGTGAGGGGGTCCCCATCTGAGGGGTCATTTTATACTTTAATCTGCCTAGAATCCTGTGCTTTTTAAAGAAAGCTGTTCTCTTGAGGTGAGCAATTGCTTTAAAAGCATGTCCTCTAGACACACCCCATCCAGAGAGACAGGCATGAGACATTAACCTACTCCTAACCTCTTTCTTTTCACAGAAATGACCATTAGATGTTGATGTGGAAGATAATTCTGGTTTACTACACAAATGCTTGTGGGGTGCATAGCTTGGGTGACCCTTTTTTCGAGGCCGTTCCTGAGTGGTATAGATATGAGAGAGTCCATCAAAGAGTCCCTTCAGCTGACTGCTACTAGAAAGGCTACTGAAGGAGGGTATGCTTGACTGACTGGAAGAACTTTGGGGAGAATTAGAAGAACTCCAAGTGCTTTTGGATTTTTGACAACTGGGGCTCTGACCAGAGATGGGGATTGGGGGTAGAAGTGAAGAAGGCGGAGGTTTTAGCTTTTGTGTGGTACCTGTAGCCAACACAAGAGAAGTGCATGACTGTTTCTGAGAGACCTTTTTCCTTGGACGATAGTGCTTTGAAAAGTCTATTATTTCACCTCGTGATCTGCGACCATCAGGTGATGGTGTAAAGAACTTAGTAAGGCCATCAATGAGACCTTTGGTTTTCTTGTTAACTTTAAGTGTAGAGGCAGATATGTAGGTGGAGGTGGTGGTGATTTTGGTGGTGGCACCAGGCCGAGTGGGGTCTGTAACAGGCAATCTGCTGCTTGAATCCTTCACAGATGCAGCATGACCAGATGAAGGTGTGGTACAGACTTTAGTCTTTTGACCCCTACCAGGTGACCCCCTTCCTGTGAATGCATTCACGGATCCTTCATCACTGGTTACAGACCTATGCAAAAATTTGAAAAATACAAATCAGCATTCAGAATCTTTACTGTCAAATAGCACTATAGCTTATACAACTTTCCTAGGCCACTGTACTTAAAAATCTTTCAAGAGATTTAACAACATATACACTTTGGAAATACATTTCACACTATGAAATATCATCTGTTTTTACCCTTTTTGTCCCTCCTCCTCTCTTATCTTTAAAAGATTGTCCACAGTGTATATAAGTGCTGGCATAGCAAAATCTCCCAAGTATACAGCCTTCTCACATACTTTTATCCACAGCCAAAGCATGCTTCTTTGGAAAAAATATGGTTATACCACATTTGTAAAACAACTGCTCCATCACCATAGAGTTTATTGTACACACAGAGGAGATTAATGTTTTCAGTGTTGATATGGTATCAAAGCAGTTAACTTCAGACTGCATTTGCTTAAACTGCAGAAAGTTTATTAATCCTTTAAAGCAATACAGCAAATCTTCATGAAACTGCTATTTTTTTTCCCATGCTCTTGTTGGATTATGTAAAACATGGCAGTAAGAGTCACCACCAAAGATCTAAAAGCCAAATGAGGTAGTTTATTAAGAGCATTACAACAAAACCAGAGAAATAGACTCACTAGAAATTCTAAAAATAGCAAAAACCACACAAATAGCAAAGGAAAGGAAAGAGCAAGACTATAACCAAGGTGCATTTGCAGAACAGCCATGAACTAATCAGGCCTAACATGGAAGGTTTTAAGAAAAAAAAACAGAGTGGTGACTCATTTAAATGCTAGGAAGAAAAAGGGCATACCGAAAGCCAACATTTGTGAGAGCAGAATTACAGGCTTAACTAGCTGCTAATAACTGAGCATATACTACACTGTGGAGTAGTATATTCTAGCATATAGAAACACAACTTTTGAAAATATCTGCAGTAAAAGAAATAGTTATCAGGACACAAAATCAAATTAGAAAGCCAAATAAAGCTACACAGTTGTATCACACGCTTTCTCTCATTCCCTTTTCCATCCTGCTCTTTGAAGTTAGCTTATTTACTTTGCAGCAGAAAGTTTTCCTCCACAGATATTTGCCCTCTTAATTGAGATACTGAAGTAATTAATTGCAACAGGTTACTTCTAATTAGGGATTCAACAGCCTAGGGCTACCATCTGGTTTACTGACCTCCAAGGGACCACTAGCTTAAGAACTAGCCCCTTTTCCACCCACATCTCCTTAAATTTGGTTAGTTCCTAAGAGGCAGCAAAACCAAAAACTTCTAAGACTTTTGAATCCTTTGGCGTCATACGCATAAGTCTGTCACAAGACCTATTCTCAGTACCAGATGTGGTAATCACCAGCAGTGCCAGAGGCCAGCACACACCTGGTTTAAGTTAATCTTACACAGTCATTTGCCTGTGAAGGGCTTCCTACAGATGGTCAACAGGCAAAAAAATTATTCCAGTACCACCGGACAGATTTTCTTTGTATTATACAAAGACTAAATGGCATTAGCTAACTTTCCTGTATTTCATGTGACCACACAATTTTTATGTTTGACACTATTGTTTTCCATACTCCACAATCACTTCTAAATAGGATTTCATGCAGAAGAGTCTCTTCTCTTATTCTATCTCAAACCACTATTTTTCCAAAACAAGATTACTTTGTTTTTATATATGAGACACTGAAGTAATAGAAATGTGCTGGCAGTATTGCAAATATTTATTTTACAAACAGCTTCCCAAGCACTCCGGTAACATGTTCATGCAGCTCACGTGCTACAAAGAAAACCTTTCTGAAAATAATAATAATCTTCACATAATACTAAAAGAACTTCTGCATCCTTTTAGCATGATGTTCACTTTAAAAGCTGCAGCTTAGAATCCCAATAGCATAACAAAACATAACAGGAAAATCCTCATAACATTTCCAACCTTTCTATTTCATGCAGGAGGAAGGAGGAGAAGCAGAATTAGAGTCAGGGGGGACACTGCTGCTAAATGCACCCACCAGGAACCCAAACCAGAGGCATGTCTGTAGAGAACTGAGATGGCAGGACTGTATTAGAACCAGTCCTGGTTCTGGTCAGGGCAGGGTTAATTTTTGCAGTAGCCAGGGGGAACATGCCCATGAGGTTATTCTGTACCACCTCAGGGGCAGGGAAAGCGACTCTCTTCCAGGGAGAAGGGGTTCTTTACAGTTGGGTAAGCAGGAGCAGCTGGGTAACACCATTCCAAATCATCACATGTGAACTGTTTTGCCTATCCCTACACTTTGTTACTGTTTGCTTTCTTATCTCACCGCTGTTTCCACTAAATTGTTCTTATCTCAACCTGGATCTCTACTTTTTGTGCCTTCAATTCTCCTCTCCAGCCACTGGCAAGGGAGGGGGAAGCAAGAGAGCAGCCCATGGTTTGCAGAGTCTCAGCAGTAGCAATAAGCTGGGGTGTACCACTTCTGAACCACAAGAGAGCCCTAACCTCCAGCTAAAGGTTTATGTGTTTTCAAAGAGTAAAACCAGAGGCCAAGGTATAGCTAGAGATTTAGGTAATATTTTTATTATTCACACACGATGATACATAGAAATCTCAATGACCTTCAAATTCCAAAGCTATTTATTCAGGAGGAGAATGGAGAAGTACAATGTTTCTCCCAGACTAAGAGCATGATCTCATCAGCCAGTACAACTACATATTTTACTTTCATGTAGTGTCACACTTCATTCCTGTCCTGAATTTCATGTAGTGTCACACTTCATTCCTGTCCTGAACTACCTTCCTAGAGCAGCATACATTGAACTTTAGGACAAGAACCAAAAGGGTAACATGGAAGATCCTGGCAGAGAGAAAGGCAAAAGAGAATACAACAAGATGCACAGCATCAAGTACATCAACTTGACTAGTATGCTACAGTTTAATACTTTTCCTTCTATTTTCACATGTGGGCTGCACAAAAATACTTGTCAAGCAAAATGCAACGTTTTACAGCAGCTGCCATGCAACTCTGAATAATACAAGTTTTTAGACTGTAGAGAAGAATGTCTCAGTTTACAGAATGAGTAGTTGGTAGAGTCAGAAAGCTTTACAGCTACTCAGTTGACATAGCCAAACAGTTAAATAATATTTAAATAGGGGGAGAAAAGGTGTACGTGGATAGGAACATGATGGAGGGCAACAGGCTACTGCAGCTGACACAGAATCTGCTCCTTTTTAACACTCAGTATAATGGCAACTCAGTGTTTGAATGCTACTTAAACAATCCTCTAACCAAGACTTAGAATCTCCGTTGACAGGGTTTCCTGGGAAGACACATGCTAAAAAAAATTACAGCACACTCTTGGTTTAGATAAACACAGTCTTAAGTAAGAGGAATTGCAATCTCTTTTCCTAGTAACCAGTGGCAGCTTAGCAGCACAATTCAAGTAATAATCTTTTCCAGAGTACCACTGAAACCAGAACTTCTCTATTACTTGTATAGTTTGCTTTTTGGAACAAGTTTTGTGAGCTGATATTAACTAATAAAGTAATTTTATACTGTTTTCAAACAGCTCTTTGAGCGGAATGGTCTCCTGAAGTTGTACATAAGTAGCTTGATATTATCCACTTTGTATTCTGTAGGTACTTCAACTATTTGTAGCTTGAAGACAGCTGGGGCATATGTTATTATAGAGGAGTTTATTTGCATCTGCTGTAGGTACAATTTTGATAAAAACTTATGGGATCTGAAAAATTAAGTTACAATAATTTTATCACCTTCTGACATGACACCAAAAGAACCTACTATCATTTAGAAGTTATTGAACACTGGGCTGAAAGGCACATGCTAAATCACTCGTTATCTCTTTTCCTCAACTTGAAATAGAGTTAAAAACTGTGCTTAAACCTGTATCAAAATATTATCTGACTACATTCTCAGACACATCTAAGGAAATAAAAAAAACAAGAGAAACTTACAACATTCGTTGCTTTAATTTATTTTTCGGTCTTCCTATAGGTTTTGCATATCGTCTCCTTATTTGTGCAGCTTTCTCATGAAGCAGCTTTCTCCCTTTCTTCTTTGGTCTACAGACCTGGCAAATCCACATCCCTATATAAAGGAAAAAGAGTTTAGTTGTACACAATTTATCTACTGTGTACTGCAGGTGTGTACCAATATACCTACCAAGTATACACAAGGTCAGCAAATTATGTCTTGAACAGGACACAGAGAAGGGAAAGTGGACAAAAAAAGTGACCCACCTCTATCCATACTTCGAAATTTTTAAAAGTAAGGTGCTCATAGAAACAAGGAAACAAGATGCAATAAGGACCACAGAAAAGATTATGAGCAATTAGGTTCCTAGAAGAATTTCTTGTCTAGTTGTCCTTCTAGTTGTCTAGGGTAGAGCACGCTAAAGAATATACTGCATCACCTAGGTATATTTGTTGTAATACACAACTTGAATTTAGCATCCTTTTAACAGTAGATAGCCATGTCTAAACATTTACTGTAGATAAGGCTAGTGACTGGGAGGGGAGAAACAGAAGAAAGACCTGAATGTAACTTTAAGATTAAATAGGGAAAGTCGTAAAGATGTAAGAGCAAAAGTGAGAGGTGCCATAGGTCAGAAATTTAGAGATCAGAGAACCTGAAGACACATGCACTTTATTTTGTTTGCCTGTTTTCCCAATTACTCTTACAAAAGGCATGAAGAGTCTCTTCTACATGTTCCAAGGACTTTGTCAGTGTATATACTCCAAGGATTTAAATAGCCTTTCTAAAATGCCACCTTTAATAAATTGGGCAACAACTCATTACACAGTGAATTCATCTGATCAACTATATGCAGACCTTTACTATTTTCCTGAAAAAAAAAAAAAAACCTTGTATAATGACAAATAAAAACGCCTTTGGTATGGATGAAATTATACTATTTATCATTGAAAGGAAAAATGAAAATAGCATGCTCAAGAGGTTTTGGTCACTTAATCCAGGACTGCAAATGGAAGTATTTCCATGGAAAGGATTTTTAAGATCACCTTTTGGCATTCGGGATAGTGGCGGGTCACAGCACTCCATGTGGAACCCTCTATCACAGGAGTCGCAAAAAAGCATGTTATCCTGGGGGGCAGGGATGAGGGGGTGGAGAAAAGGGAAAAGGAAAAAAAAAAAGACTTAATACAGCATTAAAGTTGTACATCAATTATTTGCATTTGGACATGTGCTAATTATAAAGCTACCATAAACAAAGAAAAGTCAAGTGACACTGAACAAGTCTAACTTACTGCATTTTTGCCTTGGATCCTACACGCACTGCATGTCTTGCATTCAATACACTGCCACCTCAAGGCCTTCACATTTGTTGTTAACTCAGGACAGAATTTCAAACATGATGGATGTCCTAAAAAACACCAAAGTGTTATTGACAGCTTGAGATTCAAGATTGGTTAGATTGATTTTGAAGTTCAGCAATATGTAGCCAGCACCACCAGAACTCCGCAAGCACCAGCTGCTTTCAGAATTCTCCAACACATTATTTAACTCATCTACTTCATACAAACATACAAAATAATTGTCATGAAACTCATTCATGAACACAGGTAGAAAATGGACTTCTACTGTAATTGACACCAGTTAATGGTCTACATGAGCACCTAAAACTGAACTGTTTATTTTCACTAAGTTATTTCCATAGCATATTAAACTGTCATTGGTTTTGAAAAAAAGTAAATTTATAAACTTGTCCACAACTCCCCTTTCGTAGCAGTGCAAAATAGAGGAAATCTTTAGATAAAACCACATTATTTTTCTAACTATACTAAGTATCTACCAGAGAAACTGAATAGCCAAACGATATGCATTTTTTATTTCAACTTATTACTTAATTATACACAAAGAACAACTTCAGAGTAATAAAACAAAAAAAAAACCTGAATCTGGCAATTGGCATAAGGAAAACATATTGCAATACAGGGTTTAAAATCGAGGTGGTGGGTGCAGAGTAGTTGAACTACCACCTCTCACACAATACAAAAACTCCTCGGCAGGACCATCCTGTTTTCACAGTAGCCATGAAGGCCCACATGACTTTTCCAATTAACAGACGATACCAGACAGCAGAACACATCCAACACCTGCAACACTGGCAGGGATTTTTTCATGTCTTCAACAATCTCGGAGCATACCCTTAATCCAGATAAGAGAAAAGCACTGCCATATAGGAAGTGATAAGCATTCCCAGGGAAACACTTTATGACAGTATTATATTCAGAGATTATCTATCTAGAGCATAAACACAGAAGTTCTCAGAGAGACAAGAATCCCTGATGCCATGCTGCACTTATAGATGGCTGCAGTGATGTGGCATGCATCAAAGGTGCTTTTTTCTCACTGTCAGAGTTGGCATGAGCACTTTCTTCTAGGTAATGGTGCAGTCACAATGATTCAGACTTACTCCATCGACTGTTTCTCAGTCCAGGACTGAGCTAAAACACCAGAAATAAAAATACAGTCTAATCTATGGGCATTTGCTATTTTCATCCTTTAATGGACTAAAGCATGAATGGCGAAATAATGGAAGAACCACCAGAATAAGTGACAATTTCAGATTTTACTTCCTTTTATTCTATTTATGTAAGGCTTAAACCACTTTAGTGTTGAACTCCGAAGGCAACTTGAATTGTGCATTTTCTCAAAATAAAATGCACGGATATAATCTATTAGTAAGGAACAATCAGTAATAGATTCAAACAGGAATTTCAGAAACATATTAAAAAAGCATAACCATTTGATTCTTAGCACACAGTTTAAGATACACCAACATTTTTTGTGGTTAAAATTGAACGTGCACTTTCAAGAACGTGACAAATATACTATAACTGCAGAGATTAGTTCAATGAAACCCCCTGGAGAGGCTGATATTAATAATCAATATCACACAAAGACTTATTTTATCAACTATGACTTAACAACTCTATTAACACATTAAAGAGTAGTCATAATCAATCACTTCCACGTAAGTATATTTAATTCCACTTATCTACCCTGCACAGAAGTGATTTATTTCAAGGAGCAAATAAGTTGCAGTTACAATTGTTGATTTTGTTTTAAGTAAATAACTGTGATGTATAAACATAGGGAACATCCATTCTCTCTGGTTGGTAACCACGGGTTGAACAACTTAAGTGTAACTGTGTTACTTTACATCTCTTATCTACCAATGGAACATTTCTCATTCAAGCAATTACACTGCTTAATACATTTTTTTAAGCACTAGATTTTATTATCAGACAAAAATTCAATAAAAATATTCCCCCGGTATTCAACATGAAGATTCTGCCTGCAGTTCCAAATCTTTGAGCCACAGGTAACTAGACTGCAAGGGTGCAAATGGGAACCATCACTACTTGCCATGTTCTTTCACTGGCTTTTCTAGGTATGCACTAGCAGAAACAGCCCAGAAGCTTTTAGATTTCAAAACACCATATGGTATTGTTCTTTAATTACTGGTAATACTAAACTATTCATTTTAGACACAAATTGACATAGTGCAAATATAACAATAACATGTACAGGGTAATGCCTTCCAGACATTAAGTGGTAACCGACAAGTTCAAATTTTAAAAGGAATTCTGTTTAACTACAGTCATAGCAGTAAACAGATTTTGTAGTTGAACAGATTTCTGTAGTCAGTTGAAGTTACTGTGCCCTTCACTGATTTTACAACCAGTTCTACATTTTCAATTTGAGAGTTGAAGGAAAGCATGTTTTGGGCTTCCAAATTTGCACTATCTCAGTTCTAACTAATCTAAACAGAAATTAAAAACATACTATCCCCTTCAAATCCAGAAACGGATAAAACTCCAAGGGGTTTCCAACACTAGTTTGAAGTGTTTAACTGGTAATATCTCCTGCTACCACCACATGACTTTATTTTAAAACTCAGCAGCATCAAAATTTTAATTTATCAAACAAGTTTATCAGATTATTGAAAATTTAGACCTTTGCAAGCTGGCAAATGTCACTAGGAATACATACAGGCTGGATTTAAAATGAAACACTTCAAAATTCATTCATCCATGTTAGAAATGGTTAAGATTTGTGATACACTGATATGGCAGAAATAGGCAAGATCGGGAGGTCAAAAGTGAGGGTCTCATTCCTTTGTGACTGAAGGCAAATTCTTTAACCTTCTCACTTTTGTGTCTTCCTCAAAAAGCTGAGCCCTTTTTATTCATTAAAGGATTTGATGAAAAAGCTAGTCTTTTAAAAGAACAAGCATTAGACCAGTGACTACAATTAAACATGGTGCTAAATTAATTATGCTAATATCTCCAGTTATTTGTAACTTTAACACAAATGCTGGGAACTACTGTATAAGGTAACTCACCAAAAAAAAAAAACAAACCCTCAATTTGTGTCTTATAATCTTAGAGGTAGAAAGTGTTATTGTTACTTTGGGGGACTTTAACTACGAGCAGAGATGGTCAGTGTGCCTGTCTTGGGGATGTACCACTTTTGTCTACCTGCAGGTTTCTTAGTTCATTTTATCCAACTAGCCCAATATCCTCATACAGACAGCAATAATTAAGACAATTTCTATATTCCATTACGAGTACAGCATACCCTAAATCTCATTTAGAAAGCGATCCCTGCTCAGCTCTTTCCAAACATTTTCTGTCCCTATTCCTCTTGACCTGAGTGCAGTGTCTCTGCAGCTCTGCTCTCCAGCCTCCTCTACCCATCTTTGATCAGTAACCCTCTCGCCTCCTCAGGATAACATACAATTTGAAAGGATAATACCCACAGGTAGTCTACTTTTTGCTATTTTTACCCCTTTCAAAAAATATTTATACTAATCCTCCAGTCACTCAATTTTTTTCCCTCCTCATTGTACAACTTCACACCCTTATAAAAATCTGTCAGCAGCAGCTATTTAATTGCTTCTGCATATCTTGTTTGGAAAAACAGAAGCAGAATTCGATTCCAGTTCTCAACTGTATTGATTTTTCAAAATCAAGAGAAGGAAAAAACAGGAGAGGAAAAAAAAAACCAACACAAAACCCAACCAAAACCAAGAGGAACTATGTCTGCTTTTGTAATGGGATTTGTTTTCTCACATCTGACATCCCTCATATTATTTCTTGAGAAAATCCTCTGCACCAACTGACATAGCAGTGCATTTAATTTCTAGTACCCAAATATTTTTTGCTCCCAAATACCATAAAAATGTGCAGTTATCCAGCTAGTTTTTGCTTTCAGAATGCAGAAGCACTACGTGAAAAGACAAAAGCGACTTGACACAAAAACAAAAAGGAAAAACAGACATGCCAGTAGTGGGCACTGCAATTTAATCTCTGATCAACTGAACAATTTGCTTGCTGCGCACAACATACAATTTCTTTTCTGTTTGTTAGACAGCAAGTCCACTTTGAGATACACTGCAATGTGCAAAATTACAAATCCAATTACAAAAAAACTCCACTTGAGTGAAGTTCTGTTATTTATAAATTGCACTGAAATTGGTTTTTATTTCAGTTAGGCATCAGTAGCCAAAGTTTAACCACCCAGCAAACTGATTGGCAGTCTCAACATTTCATTCCTTATATCTACTACATCTGAGCAACTAATTAAAGATAATTTAGTCTTAATGAGGCAGAGAGAATGTATCGGTGTTAATTCAAATAGAAGCTGATCCATGAAAGTCAAGACTTCCAGATCTAAAGTGTCTTAAGACCCACCAGGGAATTATTACACAACAGAAGAGTAGCTGATACCTAAGCTCACCTGATTAATGTAAACCCTGTGCACCAGTGTCTAAACAAGTATTAATTTTGCAAGTATCAGAAAACAGATTTGACAATAGAGGAGATCTATAAACCACTAAAGGAAGACAATTTAAAATTTATGGGGTTTGCTCTTGCATACGGAGTTAAAAAATTAATTTTCTTATTTCAGAGTGTAATAATAGGCTAAATTATACTAAAAAATACACTGGCTAAAATACAAAGCAACTATAAGGGTGAGAGATTGAGAGGAAGACAATCAATAACATATCCTGATTAACTGAAAACATGTTTTTATCCAAGTACTGATGTAGTCTGTCCTGGGTACTGGCACAGCTACCATCAGCATTACAGACGATGGTACTCATGGACTCCAGATTCACAGAATATCCGGAGCTGGAAGGGACCCACAAGGATCATCAAGTCCAACTCCTGGCCCTGCACAGGACACCCCCAAGAGTCACCCCACGTGCCTGGAGAGCACTGACCAAATGCTGCTTGAGCTCTGTCAGCCTTGGTGCAGTGGCCAGTGCCCTGGGGAGCCTGTTCTAGTGTACAGCTGTCCTCTAGGTAAAGAAGCTCTCTCTAAACCTCCTTCTAAACACAGGTTCAGGCTGTTCCCTCGTGCCCCACACCGGTCACCGCGGAGAAGAGAAGCAGCTGCATTAGGAACAGCCACAGAGTCTGCAAGAGCTGCTGCAACACACAGGAGTAAGGTACCTGCAATCAGTAGTGTCACTGTCTTGTGCCTGGCAAGTAACAGGCTGCCCCTCTGATGTGGTATGTTACCTGAAATGTTATTCAAGTCCCCTCTAGAGTAACAGAATAATTTTATTTAAAAATGAACTGGATACACAAAATACACAGCAGCAAAGACTGTCTACACAGCCTTTATTACTGTCGTTATTCCTCAGCTTCAGAAATGTTGCAAATCTGTGCAAGCAAAATTCTTGATCATCATTTGATGTCACAATGCAAAACTGAGTTGTCAGAGCCAACAGAGACCCCAAATAATAACTGAATTCTTATATTGTAAAAGTGTGGTTTCCCCCTTCTACTTGGCAGGTCTATACTTTGACATAAAGATGAATGCATACCTCTCACTTGTAATTATCCTAATTATATAGATGACAAAATTCTAGTTTAAAAAAAGAAAAAAAAGCCAAAAACCAAACCAACAAACAAAACCAAGAACATCAACAACAAACTCTTCCACTCTTCTGGGTTCAGTTCTTGATATATGTTTGTTCAAAGAGACGATAAGGTTCAAAGTTTAAAATATTTTTAAAAAAATATATTAAAACATAAACATTTCTAGTATTTGTAAATTCAGCCAACTTACCACTGCTGCCACAATCTGCACAAGACAAGAGCTCTTCTGGTTTTTTTTCACGATTTGATTCTTTTGTTCCCAAGCAAAAGCTACATATTGGGATGGGATCAGCTCGTGGCTAGATTTAAAAATAAACAGACAGTTAGCTAACAAAAAAAAAAAAAAA
>VXBU01012387.1:756570-807352 GCA_013400315.1 Bombycilla garrulus
ACAAACCAAAACCCACCAGCCTCCACGGCTTTTACTTGGTATTTTGTTGTACCAGATTGCCAAGGCAAATGTCCACTTTACTAACTTTGTTACAAAGTCTCCATCTTAACATATTTCATAACATAAACTTTGAGTTGGCCCACAATAACCCACCCTGTGTATTAATCCATGTAAACATCTCCAATACAAGAGTTGTGTTAACAAAAACAAGGAAAAAATTAGAACTTGGGACACTACTCCTGTACGTGCAATTGCAACTCCAGAACACAATCACTTGCTCTTCAAGTGTAAGAGTGCTCAAAGATCAAGCTGTAAACTAGTCATTATTACAGACTAATATAGTTCCTCTACACAAGAAAACAAACTTAATAAAAATTGTCAAAATCAAGACCTATTTTATTACTTGGAAATCCAATA
This sequence comes from Bombycilla garrulus, assembly GCA_013400315.1. NCBI lineage: Eukaryota > Metazoa > Chordata > Aves > Passeriformes > Bombycillidae > Bombycilla > Bombycilla garrulus. Next base: position 756,988 of record VXBU01012387.1, read on the forward strand.
CAACTCATAGCCCCCTTTGAAACTACTCCCTTTTACCATTTTAGAGTAAAAGCACTGGATTTAACAGATCAAGAGTTATCCATGCCAGTCTGATGAGTCCCATCAGCTTTGACACACATTCATAATAGAAAACATGCAAATCTTTCATTGTCTGGAAGCAATACACAAAAGTCTTCAGAGAATTACTTCAGAATTGATACAAACTTACTTCCCATCTTCCTTATCAATTGCATGACAAGCTGTCAGACAATAAACCTCTATTGTATAGTTTCTACATCACGTTTTAGAGCTGTAATGAAAACACTAACCTGCAACATCCAAAATATTAATGTATTAATGACTACATGGAAGCATCTGTAAACAGGTCTGCAACAAATAAAATTATATGCAACTATTTCTCCCAAATGGGATAGTCAAATAACAGAGTACCTCCTAGCAGAGAGTATTACAACAACTCAGATAAAAATGGGTTGATTTTTTTTTTTTTTTTGCAAATGCATAATTTCCAGATTCAGATAGGTAGGCAATGCTGTTAGTTTAACATATCAAAGCAATCTTTTATTGCCTTTACCTTCATTTTCCATTTCCTCTTTATGCTACAATACTTTGAAAGCTGGCAGGCTATCTTCACTTGACCTATAAATCTGTATTCCATTACAGATCTGGGAAGTGAGGAATGCTTGTTTTTAAGGGTACGCTTGTGAAAGAATTAGTTCCATGGTGATGTGCCCTTATATCTCACACAATATAACACAGAAATATTGAAACTACTTTTATGTTATTAAGCTTTTATGATCATTTTAAGTCAAGCAGCATGAAGAATACTGACACCAGGAAGGTAAGTCCTAGCCCTAGAAGAGGAGCACACATGAAGATACTTCCACACAAACATACCCTGAGGCACCGTACTTCTGAAAACTTGGTCCTCAGAAGTTCTGCGCACTGTTCAACTCCTCACAGTCCAATTATTGAAATACTGACATACTTGTATGCCCCCAAGAATACACATAAAAGATAAACAGAGCCGAACTTTTTGTAAGACGTGTTCTCTTCCATCATCTACAAAAGGGAACTGCTGTAACCTTCTTCTAACCAATAGGAGCAAACGTCATCTGCAGTCTTTTGTCTTGCTAAGGTCTCCATTGTGGATTATATGGCTGGCTGAAATATGAAATTGCTACTTGGATAAAAACAGCCGTTTAAGTTATAAAACAGCGTTCAAAAATGGTCGTGCTTCAAAAAAAAAGCATTATTGGTGTTGTCAGTTTTAGAAGGATGACACTGAATGAGATCAGTAGTTCTACAGGTGGGAAGGGTTACACCAATTACTTGCAGGACTTTTCACTTGTTAAAAAAACATATATATATAAATGAGATAAAACAGAATTATTTAGTTACTGTTCTTGCCAGTCTGATACAATTCAATGATCTTTCCCATCATTTTGCTTTTATCAGATATATCACTGGAGCAAAATGATATTAACAAAAAAACCGAAATACATAAACTATGCCAATAACAAGCAGCAGAAAAAGAGTCCAGAGCTATTCAAACAGATTTTGCAGCATTGTGTGGACATTTCTTAACTGCTGCTTAAGAGTTTAATACAGATAATTTTAAAAGATGGATTATTCTTTTAGTGGAATCCAATAAAAATCTCCTCTTGGCAACCATACCATTCTCTTTCCCTTCGATGTAACAGTGCTTTAGCCATTTCAAAAAGGCTTGCACTGATAAATAATTTACAAAGCTTCACGTATCATTCAAATCCAGGTCCACAATATCATCTATCTTTCCAAGATATTTTTTTTGCTCCAGGAAAAAGACATGGCCATTAGCCAACATTCATTTACTTCCCTATTTCAAACATGCCCCCACCCCCCCCTTTTTTTCTGAAGGTAAAATAAAGGACAAAGGTTGTTGGCAGTTCAGGGCTACAAAGACTGATGTTCCCATACCAAAACTAATCACAAAGAGCTTGCAAGTCCTATCACTTCATACACAAGTTTCCAAGAAACTTACAGCCTTCAGTATACTCTTTGAAGCCATTTACATTCATAACTGTATTACAGGGTCTGTTCTCTCAGCTACTGAAAGTTAAGAACAAACACACACTCCTGTCAGCACAGTAAACAAGACATCATTTCAATTTGCTTTAGCTTGCACAGTCAAAGCAAGCTTGAATTCATACTGGTAGTATTGTTTCTCACAACTGTCTCCATCAGCATAAACTGAGGGGCTTTGGGGTAATTCTGAGGGGGCTGGTACATGGTTTTAGCTGTTTATTAAGAGCAGCAGAATGTAGCCCAAACATCAGTGCACCTCCTACATTAATCAAAGAGAACTCTAAGAGAAATTAATCTATTTTTCTAATCAGAGGTTTATCTTCTAAAATATGGTCATCACATATCTCCTGAAAAACAATTATTAGCCTTCAGGAAGGTTAATTTCATTTCATCTCTTACAGGAAGGAGTTCTATTCAAGTCGGTTATTCAGTGCTGCAGTATTTTGTACCAGATGAACCAGTAACACTTTTTGTGTTAATATTGAATATTAATATTTGCATTACAAAAGCTTTAGGAGTATGGTGTCTGCTCTGCAACACAAGGAATGTCTGAATAACTCTTACCCAGTAACATCTATTACTTCAACAGAACTAATAAGCTGAGAAAATTGTTTCATCCCTTCAATTTTGCGAACAAGGTAAATGACAACTTGCAAAAGAATTTAGTTTGCTAGGTTACTAGAAACTGAACATTCAAATTTAAAAGAATGCCTTGTTCTAATAACTGTATTCCCAACTGCAGTAAGAGCAAATTTACAGAAAATTCATCCCTTATGCCAACATGCATTCAGAAATCAAACTTTCACAATGAGCAGTCAGGGAACTGGATTTTAAAAAAATAGGTATACACACCATGGAGCAATAACAGACCAACTCAGCACCTGTAAACACGTTGGGTTTTTATTTTACTTTCCAAGTAAAATTGAATCACACTTATTTAAGCATCACACATTCAACTGCCACAGTCAATCAATCCCTTAAATCATCACACATACAGCAACTGCAGTCCATCAATCCTCTAGTGTTAAAACTATGTACTGTATGACAATGTTGTATCACCAAAAAACACCACCAAAATCCAATTTCACAACATTCATAATTTCAAAATTATTCTAAACAATAACTGATTGTGATTATTCTAACATGTGAAGCAGTGTTCACTAAAAATATATGAATGTATGTACACTAGATTTTGTTCATACCTTTATTATTTCAGTCACTAAAGAACACAAGAGTAACAACCATGTTAAATAGAAGTTTGTGCTACAGATAAAGACTAAAAATAAAAAATATTTTCAAAAGTGTTTTGTAATTGATCCAATTGAAAAAAATCACCCCAAAGACACCAAAAAATCCCAAAGCATTTGAATTGTTTGACATAGTTTACACATTGTGAAACACTAAGGACCCACTATCCTTACTGCTCAGTCTTCACATATTCTCCATTCTGACCGGTCCACAAAAAATAAAGAATCATAGAATGGTTTAGGCTAGAAAGGACAAAAAAAAAATCTAATTCCAGCTGCCCTGCCATTATCACTAATTTGGCAATAACAACACAGCAGTAGCATGAGTTCAACTAGTGCAGTATCTATGTTTCAGCAAAGAGTTATAAGTCATTTATGCAACCAGTAAATTATTTTGTTTATTTTAATTACTCACAGCTATCTTTTCTGAAAAACTAGCAGGCTTTGCCCCTGCACAAGATCAATCCTTGGTAAAAATTCAGCTGGAAATCTGTTACCTTATGCCAGAACTCATGTCAGAACTGTGGCCCAAAATAGCAAATTTTTTCCTACGCAGTTTCTGTGCTTGTGGAATTTATATGCTTATTTGATTATATTTATAGTTACCATGAAATTCTAAAAGCATTTACCATGTTCTAATATCCCACCCCCAAAGAAGTCACATTAGGTCCTGAAAAGTTTTATTTTGCCTTTTTTTTAATATGCTAAGTTACCCAAAATTATAAATCCCACTCAAAGCAAGAAGATTCCTATTTGCATTGCTATAGCACTCTGAGGTTTTAAACAGATTATCTGAAAACTGTTAGGCACTAGCTGCGTACACACAATTACAATCTTAAGTGCTATCTCATTAAGTGTTACACACACATTAAAAGAAATTAAAAGTTTTACACACACTCCCAAGAAATTTGACTAGTAAACCAAAAACCTCTACTGTTCACATTTTCCTCTCCATGCCTCTTCAGAACCCCCTCAGCATCATCTGAGTACCTGCTGGAAAACACATCCTTATGCATGATACCCAAACATCAGATCTCTGTTATCTTATGAACAGAAACAGCATGGAAGTAATTACAGGGTTACCAGGAGAGAGAGGCAAATTTTACTGAAAAGTGAATTCTGTGTATGTAAAAAAGAGTTTACTTTCCACATCTGAAAAAAACCCAAAACATCACATTTCAGGACCTATAAGTTAAACTGAATTCTGAATTTTTAAACCAACTTGCTAACTATCGGGTAGCTCCCACGTTAGTCCTACATGCCCACAAAGCATGGTAAACAACATGGTAAACAGTACCCATCTACTGCATGTCAAAAGATGGCAAACACATCGTGACAGGCAGAAGTGTGGCAACATTACACCTGCTACAAACCTACTTTAATACAGCAGCTATGCATTCAAACAGCACAAGGCAAAGGCAGTACAAGGGCAGTTCCAAAAAGAGAGGACTGACCTGGCTGGGAAATTTTTTTATTACACTTTTAAATCAACTAATGGCATAAATGGTGTGTATTGAGGAAAAGCTACAGTCTGAAACTTCTCCTCTTCCCCCCAAAGATTATTGTAATTGCTAGAATGCAGGTTTGTGTGCCTTTTTTTCTGTATAAAACTCACTTCCTTATTACATAGCGGGTTTGTGGCCTCCTCTGCTCATATCTCCCGACTGTACTTAGAAAGGATATCTCTCTAAGGGCGTTGTGATATACAAGGTAACCATCAGAGATACCTAGAATTATGCAAAAAGAATAAATTAAAAACCCTCCACATACTCCTGGATTCACATGCCCCAAAGCCATCTAACTGCAAGAGTAATACTCAATTAGCTTTGACTTCATTAGCTACACATAAGCCAACCTGCATTAATGTTTCATTTGTAGTTTATATCCACTAAAATATTAAAATTCCACTTTCTGCTGAAAAAAACACCACCCAAAGCAAGCATAGAAGAGATTTAGAGAAAGGTGCAAAGCAGCAGCTCAAAAATACTGCCAAGTCTCCTGGTCTTCTGGAGGTTCAGCTTTCATTTTCAACAGAATGAATATAAAGCCTCTACACTTAGAGAAGGGAGGCTTTCCAACTATGGTCTAAATTCAACAGACACACAGAATTACTGAAGTCAATTTAAAAACAACCCTTGGATATGTAGGCCCTGCTACTGTTTCTGTCAACAGTCTCTGATACTTTACTTATTTAAACTGTATCCCTTCTGTGATCTTCCATTAATTTCCACGTGCCACAGTTCAACCCCAGCTGGCAACAAAGATCCACACAGCTGCTCACTTATTATGCTCACATGGGGATGGGGCAGAGAATCAGAAGAGTAAAAGTGGAAAACTCATGGGTTGAGATACAGACAATTTAATAGCCAAAGCAAAAGCCACATAGACAAGCAAAGCACACAAGGAATTGGTGCCCCAGTGCCCATGGGCACAAGTGCTCAGCCATGCCCAGGAGAGCGGGGCCCCTTCACACGTAACAGCTACTTGGGAAGACAAACACCATCACTCTGTGTTGGTGTACCCCACTTCTTGCTTGCCTTCTTCTTGCTCACACTTTATACACTGATCATAACATTTTATCATATGGAAAACCCCTTGGGTCAGCTGGGATCAGCCACCCTGCCCAAGTAACGTCCAGGATTCTTGGGCACCTCCAGCACTGGTGGGGATGTGTGAAAAGCAGAAGATGCCTTGACTCTGTGTAAGTAATGCTCAGCAATAACCAGAACTATCCCTGCATTGTCAACACCATGTTCAGTACAAACAAGATATCATCCTATAATAGCTACTATAAATAAAATAAAACTCTGGCCTAGTCAATAATAGCACACTGTGGTAGCACTACAGAAGAAAGAAAGCTTTTCCCTCCTGAATGGGAATGAATTTCTTCTTTACTTTGTTAGTTTCCTGCTTTGGTCCTGCACCTGGGACTAAACAATTGAAAAATGTATTCGCCTTTCCATTGTAATAGTAAAGTGTTTTTAAATAATAAGTAGTTCTATGGCCAAGGCTATTAATATAACTGGGCTACAAAGAAGGTAACCCTCAAATTCCCTCTTAAGCATTCTCCAATCTGAGATCAGAGCCCAGCTACAGAACCTGCCATTATGAGGTACTTTTGCTTACCAGGCTATCACAGTTCAAGTTGTAAATACATCCTACATACACTGCAGTTTTCTGTTTGCATCTTCCTCCAATTCTGACGACCTCTGCCTACATCATGTAAGCATAACCTTGGACCAAGCAGTCCTCAGCCTTCCTGAAAGTCTATCTTCAATGGCTTTGAAGTGAAAAGACTATGGGAAAAAAGTTACTTTAACACTTTTCAGCTATGTTATTAATACCTCTGGCAATATAGTTCCTTCAGGAACACACATCTAAGCTGTCTCTATCAAACAGATGAAACTGAACAGACCATACAACACTGAAACTGCATGTAGCAATTCCACATTCAACTACAATTGGGTGTGACCCTTTCTTTCACCTTCTGCAAGGTACCCTCGGGAAATCAATTCAAAACCCATTTTTTAGTGAGACTTGATATAAAGATAACTCAGTTCCATTTTCTTGACACCTAAGACATAGATAACTTCTGTCTTCAGACTCATCTGAAAAGGTACTTCCATAACACTTAAAATGTAATAGGCTCCAATTATTCTTAATTCCAAACTTCATCCTTTCTGCTCCCTTACTTGCCTTCTATTGAGACCAGCTACTGGTTCAGAATCTAAACATCTTAATATCCAGTTTCTGCCTAAAAGACTTCTTTTGTTTGTATGCCTGTTTATTACATTATATTCTTTAATCTGGCACACAAAGCAGCCTCAAGTGTACCAACTACAGGATTGCTTTTCTTCATTCCCTCTCCAAGTAGTGCATTGACTTCCACAACCAAAGTGAAATCACTACTGCAGATCCAACCAAGCAAATTATCCATAAGTTGTGTTACTCCTTACATATCTACCACCAGCCAAAGAACGTCAAGCCTTCCAAGTGAAACCTTTTCATTTCACATAGCTCAATTTTGTTTTCTCCAAATAAGTGATTTTTTACACTTCCCAACTCCCTCAAAACTCAATTCTTTAAATCCATCTAGATGTCTTAAGAGCATCCCACATTTGTTAGTTACCATGCACTCTTTTATTATAAAAATGATGTCCTTCAAGTACACTTCCAGGTATTCATTCACAGGTGAAGTGCATTACGTATCTAGCTTTTGCTCATCACGTGCTAATTTCCACAATGTCTCCTTTAACTCAGTTTCTTCGTATGCTTGGGAGATCTCCAGACACGGCATCCACTGGTTTTTGTCATGTGTATAATACGGTTGTTCAAACTGCATTGCATTTTCCAACTACAAATTTTATCTTTCAGTGCACTGCAACTAGAATGGAGCAGGTGATGCACATAATCACAAGGTAAGCAGTGGTGCAATTCACAGACCATGATCCCATGGCCACGTCAACTTCTACATTCTTTAGGGAAAGGCATTGTTTTTATGAAGAGTAAATAAATTCCAGCATGAAAAGCACATGCTTCACTGCTATGATATTATGTTTACTCAGATGTTTGTATATATGCATATTTTTACCCATAACTTATTACCAAAGTCATCCTACATAAATGTGTATAATGTTTGCAGCGTAGCACAGGATAATTATTAGTTGTCTTGATGCTAATTGCTCAGGGAAAATGTTTAATTGCATATTAAATTGATCATATGCATATTTTATCTAGTTTACTCTTTGGGGCAAATTTACTGTCAGCACAATCTAGATCTGAATAGCAGTATACTAAATAGAGAAGCAGGGCTTCTTGAAACTGGGCTAGTGTTTAAAATGAAATTCTAAATAAAACAAGGAGAGCTCTGTTCTACTCCAAGATGAAGTAGGTAAATTTCTGCAAGAAATCAAGACATATCCTGCCCAGTTGCCTCATATAAGGCAAAATATTAGGGAAGGGAAAAATATTAGGATCAAAGCAAAATTATTATGGCCACAAATTCCAGAAGCTGATATGGGATTACAAGAGAACTATTTCTTTAGATTTCTTCCACTGATATGATTAGGAAATAGAAGCTTTAAAGACAGAACATACATTTTGTTTTTGTTGTATACATTTTGGGTTTTTAAACAAAAAAGAATTTAGTTTTAACTCATGTTTATAACTTGACATCCTTTCTGCTCAATTATTTCAAGAGCAAATGCAGTATAAATTACATCACTGTAAACAACAGCCACTTCTCTTACCAAGGCCCAAGTAGTAGAAAACTGACATGGCTAAGCTGATATTCTTACAGGCAACAAGTGGCAGCAGCTTGGCCATTGACCATTTGTTTTTTAGTTACTGGTTTCCATCCAGTAAAAAACACCGGCACTAAGGTACTTCCCTACCAGGTGAGCTATAAAGTAATACAAGTAATGAAAATCTACTTATTTACCTATTTATTCTTTTAAAAAGGAAGTAATTCCTAGTCTCCTTTATGAAGAAAGAGGATGTGGACAAACAGCTGATTAAATGCTAACAGCTTCATTTCCTCTCCCCTGACAGGAACTGAACTTTATTCTTGAGAGAAGAAAAGCACTTTATTCAACAGCCAAGACACTGAAATCACTTGCAGGCATTTACCTTTACAAGCCATTGCCCAAGACACAAAGGCACTGAAAATCTGCCAGCTCTGTAAAGTACATACAGTGCATTTTATACAAGACTTGGGAGAGTATCAGTTTTTTGCTTGATCATTGCTGAAATCCATGGCAGAGGATAATGAAGGTGAATAAGCACAGTAGCCCTGTACCCCAAGGAGTTATCTAAGAAACTGGCACTTCCAAAAAATGACACAGATTGCTTTGTCAGTCTCTGCTTCTTTATATGTACAGATCATGTTCAATAGTGACACACTATCAAGAAATCACAACCTCCCAAATCAAAAAGCAATTTCATAATTAAAAAAACAGATCACTGTAGGTCATTTTACAAATAGAGTAAAATAATCTCCCTTAGAATATAATAAAGCACTGCTAACCAGTCGTGTGATGTAAACCAGAGCTTGAACAGCTCAGAACAAAGCCAGTAAACATTTCACAGAAGACCAGTTTTTCTTAGAAAGACTTTCAAGTAGGCCTATTACATAAAATTAAATGAAACTTTCTTGAAGGAAAGAGGCCTAAAATTTGCTCTAAGTATCACATTAAAACTGGGGGACTGGCAGGAGGAGAAGGGGGAATTAAAAAAAATTATTGTGGCAACTTGTATTGCGTGGCTTTTAGAAACAAATCCAGTGAGGCTCTCAGGCATTGGTTTCAATTTATCTTCTACACTATTTCCAAGTATTAAAGTCTATGTAGCCCATGAGGTCATTCTCTGTTCTACCAATAATATTAAATTGCCAGGCTGCTCAAAGAAAACATACCAATTCTAGCATCAGCATTGTGGAAAAGGACACAAAAAAGGACTAGAGAAAGGTCATAAAGTTCATTAAATCAGCAGCTTGTTGACTGTAATTTTGTGAGAAATTTTTAAACAGCGCTTCAAAGGTAGTTACACTCTGCTTCAAAAACAGCAACTGGACAGCTGATAGCCTACAGAAGGTGATAAGTAACTTCAACAAAAAGGCAAAACCAAAGGAAAGAATGAATTAAGAAATCATGACTTAGCAAATCCATCTAACAGCAGACTTGGACCATACCCAAGTTTGAAATTGAAGTCTTCTAGAATCAACTTCCTTTCAACTCTGACAGGAAGCAGTTCCTGTTTGCTTCCATCCAGTAAAAGAACTAACCAATGAAACAACCTGTATCTAAATCACACGTGCTGTGCTGTATCACAGCATCATCCACAGTTAAGGGCCCCGGCCATTAAAGTAAAACTCTCACTAGTAATACTCAAAACACTTCCACTGCAAATTTTCTTGTGCAGTGGAACTGCAAAAACACTTTTTGGTCTAATTCCAAATGAGTGCAGAGCACAGTTGGGACAAGTCACAATTATATTAAAACACACTGCAGGAATCCACTTCATGACAAAATTTTCTGTTCAAAGATGTTTCCCTTGCCTCTTCCTTCACACACAGGAGAAAATACAGCATCTCAATGGAAATGGACAAACAGCATGACAAGAGCTTCCCTGTATAATTCACTGAAAAGTCTTTAGGACTGGATCAGCCTATAAGACCAAGAGGCAAGTAAAAACTCACTTTGATATTTCACTTCTTCAGTTTGTGCATGCATTATTCAGTTTTTTTTAGCACCAACAGATAAATACAACAAAAATCTGATCATTGCAATGAAGCCTGCAAGTCTGATCCCTACAGAGTACGTATTTCAGGCTCCCATACAGGCTGGTATGGGAAAAGTACCTCCCTTAACCACTCTGAAGCACCAAGTAGATAGCAGGTCCTGAGACACAACTAGAAGATGGACAACACTACTGTTTCTTAGTAGTCTCAAAATTATTATTTACAGCTCCTGTCTGTTCTTGCCTTCACTGTATTTTAAACACTTATAACTAAGCATTTACATTTACACCATAAGAAAGAATGTCATCAACTCAGTGAAAACAAGCAATTCTATATGGTGTTTTTCAACTGCAAAGCTGGTTTAAATGAGTAATTACATTTAGGATGGGCACAGTATCTCCTTCAGATTTCCAAAAAGCAAGGATTTGTGAAATAGCAATTCAGTGATGCAAATCAGAGGCTTTAAAGGGGACAGAAAAAGTTTTGAAAACTACTTGTCTAAAACATGATCACTTCAATAACAGGTTATTAGGACCTCTCTACAGCCCAACCCACAGAAGATAACTTTTCTCTCTCTCTCTACTTTTATGCTTACAATAAAACCTAAAGGTCTTCATTACTAGCAAGAAGTCTAAATAAATAAATAAATCAACATCTGAAAAGTTCAGTATCTACACTGTTGAATTTTAAGATAACCTAACCCACTGGGACACCTTTNAGCGAAAAGAAAGCCCCACAGCATAAATAATAGAGAAAGTTCCCTCCAGACTTCAAATTCTGCTTGAGATCTTTACTCCACTGCCATGAGAGCTGTGCTATTCATGTCCATACAGTTCAGAAATAACATATCATTACCCCATTTTTTAACTTCTGGCAAATTTTTCTTTGAGTATGCCATTTAAAGGGTGCTCAGCTTTAAGCAAACAACTATAAATTTTACAATTTGGGAAAAAAGGAATACCTGCAGCCCAAGCTCGTTTCCTTTAAAAGAAATAAAAAATACAAGGTTCACATTAAGTGACCAATAAAAAAGACATACATTTCATGTTCCAAATGTAAACAGGTCATGTATAGAATAGTTAATACAAAGCACTCTGAAGTTCCTTGATCTGACCAGAGCGCCTTCTACCCCTGCCAAATAAATAAAAAATATGATCTAGTTATTCCACACACACTAAAATAGTTTCCTGATAGGCTAATTAATCATGAACATAACTTTTCAGACATTACATAATTTCAGAGACTTGCTTGTAGCTCCTGCCAACAAAAACAACAGTCTGAATGAGAAATAAATCTACACTTGAAGAGAGATGACAGTGACAAAACATGATGATAGTAGGAAAAAGAGGGGGGAAAGGAAGGGGAAAGTATTAATATCGCACAACCCCTGTATGTAACTTTATTACTCAAAACACAGCAAAGCTTAAAAGCCAAAACACATGAATCAAGCAACTGAAACTAACTTTTCACTCTAATCTTTTTTACTTATTTAAAATTACAGACTATTTCTGGAAATTGTGTGACAAAACTTGAGAAACAAACCTAAACCACACAGCTTATTCTGTGTCACTTATCTGGGATCAAGGAGCTCCTTGTAATAGCCGTGGGTTTATTTCTTGTTTGGGACACATCTAGTAGCACTCACACCAAGCACAGATCACTTTTATATTTCAAAACAGTCTCAGATCTACATTTTCAACCTGCCAGAAAATAATTACTTGATTAATTAAAACTATATACTAAAGAAAGTCAGATATAAAGAAAGACAAAAATCAATTTTTCTTGATAATGTACTTTTAATCCCCCTTATAGGCCGCACTGATAACAAATTCAAACCCCAAATGGCCAAGGCACTCTTAACTGATACAGTAAGATTATGCAGGCAGACATTTAGGAAGTCAGGGATTTCTACTGTTAGGAAAATGACTCTCAAAAGGTCCCTCCAAATCCTGTATCAGTGACAGCCCACACTATCTGCAGATTTATATTCCTTTTAATTGTATCATTGCAATTCAAAGATTTAGTATTCATATGAGAACAATTGTAAGTTTGACAGTTATTTACTGAAGTCAAGTTCATTGTTCAAAGACTGCTGGAAAAGACTGATGAGAACTAATAGCTTGGTTACATATCATGCCCCTTGCCACACTAAAAAACAAGGTGAACAACATTTCCATATCGTATACCACAGGAGAGAAAACAGCAGCTGTAAGCAAAAGCTGCTGTTAATATTGTGATTCTGTGAGTGTTTCCTAACATCATCCCTCTCCCAGAAGCTCAGGAGAAAGAAGTACCACTGTAACATCCCCAAAACATCAACTTTAATTATGAGATCTTTCATGCATGGACACCATTTTCCTTCACAGTAATTACAGATAATACCCACAGGTACAGAATGAAATTAAGTATTTTTTACTTTGTTCTGCACCTTTTCTTCAGGAGGAAGGACATTACAGGAGTATTTTTGTACAATTTAAGACTTCTGTTTCCTGGGAGAAAGGATGTTCCCCTGCCCATAACCATAGTTAATCATGCAGTACAGTCACTACTCCAGCACTTCTTTCTAGGAAAAATCAACACTTTCACTAAGACATCTGCCCTACTCATGTGAATTTGCAGAATCACAGAATGGTTTGGGTTGTAAGGGACCTTAAAGGTCACCTAGTTCCAGCCCCCTGCCACCGGGGTGTGGGTATGTGCATGCGTGTGTGTGTGTGTGTGTGTGTTTCACTAGACCACCTTGCTCAAAGCCCCACCCAACCTGGTCTTGAAAACCCAGCAATGGGACATCTCCAGCTTCTCTGGGAAACCCATTCCAACTCTTCACCACACTCACTCAAGTCAAGAACTTCCTCCTAGTATCTAATTTAAACCTTACTATAACCATTTCAGTTGAACCTGCTCTCAACCCTTTCAGTCCAAAGTCATTACCCCTTGTCCTATCACTACACATACTTGTAAGAAGTCCTTCCTGTAGGCCCCTTCAGGTACTAGGGGGTGCTATACATTCTCCCCAGAGCCTTCTCTTCTGCAGGTGCAACAAGCTCCTCTTTTCATAGGAGAGATGCTCCAGCCTGCTGAGCATCTTCATGGTCTGCTGACCAGCATCCTCTAGAAGATCTGCACTGCTTAGAGGGGAAAGGTGGAATCCAAGTATAATGGAATACTGAAGTCATCAGCTGAGGGAAAAGGTATTTCCCATACAAACCTATACACACTCCTGGAAATCTGTCTCTTTCCCCAGAACACTCTGGTGAATCTTCTCTGGACACACCATAGAAAGAGATAAATTCAGTGTAAAAACATAAATTGATGTCAAGTCAGACAATAGGGAAACACAGCAAATCAATATCAGAGTCCCGAACACTGACAAGGATGGAGGTTCAATAATCTCTGGGCAGCCTCTTGATTTTCTCAGGAATAAATCCTTGTATCAATCATCACAAGCACATTCTTTAAATGCTTAAAACCTCTGAAGCCAAACAGAAGCAAAAGTCACAACCTACCAGCAGACAAATCACAATGGTACCACCTGACAGAATTGCGTAAGATATCAGAGCCATGTTGCAACTTTTGTTTATACAGGGGCATAAATCTCTTACTGCATTAGTTAATCCCACATTCCCCCACTTGAAATTTATTTCCACTGCAATTCTGAACAACGTACTGGGGTGTTTTTACAGCTTTCCTAAATCACTTTTAATTCAAAGCATCTACATAAAGCTACAAACAGCTGCTAGAATAATAATTCAAAGAAGAGCTTCAGTTTCTGTTTTTGATGTGTAATTTTCTGCCTCTCACACTGTCTTTGGGTAGCTGATTAAAGCATCACCATTTAGGAAAAAACTCAAAACTTAAGGACTGCTCTTCCCACAGCACTTAAATACCACTGAAGAGAACCCAGCACTTGGGAGCTCGAGCCCTTTCCCTTGGAACTGAGGCAGAACATGCAGCTGGCCTTCAGTTCTGCACAGACAGTCAGGGTTTTAGACTATACCACCTTGTTTTACCTCAAAAAAGTTTTACAGCTTTTCAAACTGACCCTCTCACTCATTCAGCTTCATGAGGACGAACTTAAGGAGATGCCTTCATATTATTTCAGTTTGAGAAGTGATCACTTAGAAACCAAACTCTTTAACTTACTTATAATTCCTATTGGGTACTCATAAAAACTGTATAGACTGCGTAGTACAAAGAAAAACAAGAAAAATATTTGTTCATGTGATCAAGGACCAGGGAAGACACCAGAAATACCAAATTTCTATTTTGACCACAGTAGGGAAAAAGGGAATTCTCCAGTGTCCTGAAAATATGATCCCAGGCCCAAAAATCATCCAGCATGTGCCTCCTACGGCAACACATCTCTGCATACTTAGTTTGTGGACAAAAGTCCTCAAGTTGGTCTTGCGCTACTTGAGCAAGTGAAGTAATTAATGTTAGAAAGAGCATTTCTGCATGCCAATAAATGTGTACAATAGTCTTAGAGACCATTAAATATGTTTTCAAAAACATATTTGTCCTTGACAGTATGCAGCTCTAATGTGCACCTCCCCACTGCATAAAAGGACCTTCTGGAAATACTGGGTTACAAAAATGGGTTTGTCTACACATTTACATTACGATGTAGGTCTAATTTATGTTGAAAGTTGAAGTGCATCTCTATTTCACTCTAAATACTCTACCCATCTCCCCTCTAGGAAGGAAAACCATAAGAAAGAATTTAAAGAACTAAAGTCTTTTGCATAGTTTTCTGCCTTCTGAACAGTTTTTAAGCCTAATTCCCAGTACCTCTTCAGTTGCAGCTCTGCAAAAAGGACCACCATGGCAAAGCTGCAAACTCTTACTGCTGCCATCTAAGCACCAGAATAACCACAAATCAAAAGTTACAATATTTAATGATGCCAGAAATAAAGTAGCTGAGTTACTTTTGTGAATGTTCAGGCTTACCTTATACCAAATTGAGCTAATGTAATGGTCCCCTAAATTCCCCAATTACGTACAACAAATCGGGCTGGAGCAACAAAATTTACAACTTAGGCAAAAGAACAGGTTTATATCAAGACCAGCATGGAGGGGAGAGAAAGGGAAAACGTGTATTTCACACAAGTGCATACACTTGAATTCTGCATGTAAGGCAAAGAAGGCAACTGCTGCAATCAGGTTCTGTTGCAATATCATCACAGTTTTGATACTGAGGACAACTACAGCCAAGCACTTAAATTGATTTGTCACTTCTAGTTTCTTAATTAAGTACATAATCATCTGATCACAAGATGTATAAAGCAAGACTGAAGGGTAAACATAAGAGCATTCACGCTTTAGTAGAAAACTTAAGGGTAATGGCAGGGGTGGGGGCAGGAGAAATTTCTCTGTCAATGTTAACCTTCCTGAAAGACATTACATCTCATAGCTAACAAAAGAGCAGTAGAGAAACACACCAAGAGTAAACAGTGAAATATTGTTCTGTAGAACAGGAATAACACTGAAACCACTTTTGCCTCCATAAGCTTAGTATAATTATCTCTAATTAACATGGCCTACCCAAAGTAAGTTATAATGCTGAAAATCCAAGATGGTAATGCTCTTGTAGGCAGAATTTGGATTTATTATATCCTGAAGCAACCCCTATTTCCAAATTAACAATAACAGTCTACAGAGAAGGAGGATGAATTTTGGCATTTCTTTAGGTCTGACCTGCAGACAGCTCTGCCAATATGATTTCTCAAATTAAGTTATAGTTGCTGTACATATCTGAAGAAGGCTCCGTGGACCACACCGAAGAAAGAAACTGAGATCTCCACACAGGATCTTAGCATGATGTCTTCCTTGAAGTGTGTGTCACTCTATCTTTACAAGGCAGAAAATAAGCACATAGTGAAGGAAAAAAGTGCACCCCTCAACCCTGGTACCACAACCCTAAAAACTGGTGAGACAGTGGTAACAAGTATTCAAGAGCTCACTGTTGCACACACAACCTTTCAAGATGTCGCCCTCACATCTAAGTCATGCTGGATCCCAGGTTGAGCAAGCACCAGAACACTCATAGCCAGGAACACAGAGGTGCTGCCACTCTCCACTGTTAATGCCAAAATATTGGCTAAGCAATACACAGCGGCATTTATAATAACGACTGGGGAAGGGGACTCTTCCATGCCTTCCTCATTCCTTAAGGGAGCTGCACAAGAAGAATCTATAGGGAAGTAAAGTATATGAGTGCAAAAGTCAAAGCAGACTCAAATCCCAGAAAATGTTAACACCAGCAGTGACATCTCATTCATCCATGTTAGCCTGATAATATCTGAGAATTAGGAGACCAAGTGTTAGGATATCCAGCTCAAAGCTAATATTCCACCCCACAGTCACTTAAGAGTCTTCATCTCAGGAAGGAAAAGAAAAAAGAAACAAGTTAGCTTTCCAAAGAAAAAGTAACACAATACAGATAAGCCTTGGATGTAACAGGAGGATGAAATGGAACTTAAACATGAACTGACTTTGGCTCCAAAACATAAGCATGTTATTTCAGAGCAGCTCAGTACCAAACATAACCACCAATCAGACACCAAAACATTTGTCAGGGCTATGCCCCAACCCTCCACCAGTGAAAATATCAGCATTACTTCCAGTGCCCAGACTAGAGAGCAGGAGTGAACAGGGATTTGGGAAGTTAGAGAGGAGATGTATGCCACTTTACAGCTGTTTACATTTGTTGTGCAGAAAGATCTGGTTCATATTTATTAGTGGCATTTAATTTACTGTAGATCTAAACAATAAAACATATATTTTGTTTTTTTAGTATCATTAGCCTGTTGTTAGTTACACAAGAAAACCAGTATTGGATTCCCCCCATGCCACCTCCCCCCAGCAATACTCCACTTGATACTCATTCGTCTCTAGGATTATCATATAACTACCAGTTTAAAGCTGGATCAATGTTTTTTTTCACTTCACTGAACAATCTAATCAATAGCAACAAGGACATTCTGCTGTCAAAAGCAAGCTGCTGCTCGTGCTGCTAGTCCCCCCTGGGCTTGGTGTTAAAGAACTATGTTAGATGGATCCCAGCACACAGCCAGCACTCACTGTGACACTGATCACTCTGTGGGCACAGAGCAAGGTATTTATACCACGCGTACAGCTAAATCAACACAGCTAATTGTTAGCACCTTCAGAAAATAAAGCTGTAGTCATGACAAACAGGTTGTGAAATTATTTGCACCTCCTCCTGAGGAAACTAACCTAGTCTGATTTCTGGTTTAATTATCTATGGATGCATTGATTTTTTTAGGAAGGCAAATTAAATGAGAAGTTTGCAACAAAATAATTCAAAGCCATTTCTCTCATCAGTAATACATATGTAAATTTAAAACATTTTCATCCCAACCACTGAAAAGCATACTTTTACTTACATACTAAGAAAATTCTTACTAGAAATTACAACTTCTGGAGAGCCTGCAAATCAAAAATATCACTGTACACTTCTCAGGCAAGAATAATGTTTTGTACTTGTATTACATAAGATCTAAGAGTATGGGGGCAGTTGTATATAGGAGGGATTCCAGCTTCATCTCTTACAAATACATGCCAAACAGTGGAACCAAAGCTAAACCCACTCACTGGGCTGCCTTATTTTGTATTGAATCTGTCTGTAGCAACAACAACAACAAAAAACCCCGCATAAAAATACAAGGATAAAAGGACTTAAATTTGACTCCACAATCACCTTATTAAATAAAATTAAGCAATTCTTAGCTGTATTGCCTCTTTCATTAAGATACACAAACAGAAAAAAATGTGGGGTTGAAACCACTATTATGTAATGGGAACAAGATGGGAGAAAAGAGGTCAGAAAGGCCAGAAACATCACACCAAAGAAATAAAAGCATTGTTCCTCATTATGTCTGGCTATCTTGGCAAGCTAATTGCACATAACATGTAGATCCTGCTTGTAAACTAGATGGTGAAATCTGTTTCTGTTGCTATAAAAGCAGAAAAACAACACTCAAGACTTCTGTCTTTATTCTAGCTATGAAACATCCCTTAAACCCATGAGAGTTTGAAAGTACTTAGTTTCACACTAAGAAACATTAGCTTAACCTAGAAGCTTGGACATTTATGAATAGTTCATTCCTCAGCAGAACACATCCAGCGAAATTGGGTTCTGACCATATTAGCTATCTTCACTACCTCCTCAGCTCCAAATTCTCAAAATATATCCCTCATGCTCACACTTAGAACCCCAATATTCTCCTCCTTGCTATTTACCCTGGATCTCCATCTTACCAAGAAGGAACATGGGACACCTATAATCCAGTATCACATATTAATTCTTTATATGACTACATCTACCATTATGTGAAATAAAAAACACAAATGTGAAGCTAGAGCTGTCCTCCCTCCTCTTTCAGCAGTAATGCTTCCAAAGACACCTACTTGCTACTCTCAACTTCCATTAAACCTACTTGTCATTTTTGCTTGACTAGAAGTTAACTGTGTGATCTGGCCATTAAGTTCACCTTTACTGAGGGAGGATGGGCAAAGTACATCTGACTGACACTGACTGCAACTGCAAAGTAACTGCAACTGCCTTTTTTATGTAGGAAAGCAGAAAGTAAATCAGCAAGCAGATATTCTTAACAAATGTACCATCTTCCCCCTCAGTGGAATTGTCACTCCAATACCACTACTACTTCTACATACTGGACCAGACTCAGCTTAAGCACCTCTCTGCATTTCAGCAGTGTGTATCCAAGGTGGATTTATTTCAGAATAAACTAGGACTGCAGGACTGCAGAAAGAAGCATAGAAACTAGATACTTTCCATCCATACAAAGCCTGTCAATCTGCCACAACACTGATATTACCTTTTTTCCTCATGCTTATGGGAAAAATGGAGTGGCGGTTCAATCACATCCAAATCAAATAAGCCTGAGTTGAAGTCTCTGTCCTATCAGCAAAATCAGTTGCTACCTCTTGGGTCTAAGAAGCAGCCACATCTGCCTCCATGACACAAGCAGCAACTAACAGACAGTAACCTGCAAGAGCCCAGGTCCTATCAAGAAAAAGAGACAACAGAAGAAACCTGCCAGCCTGCTATGGTATCACTGCAATAGGCCCAAAAAATGTATTTTCAGCACATACAGCAAGTACAGCACATGGAGTTTCCTCAAGTGTGTTTATCAGGTGGATTCAGATACATTCTAAGAAATCAGACCAGGAATGATTATGTTAAAGGGCATTACCTTCACATATGTCCTTTACCAAAGAGAATCAACAGGCCAGACTGTTGACTGTTACCCTGATGAAGCCTAAAATGGACACCTGTTCTTAAAGAACTGGACTGAGACTCCCTGTCATTTACATGAACCTGCAAGCAGCCAAGATAATCTCCCACAGTAAAGGGCCTGAGCCGTATTTCCAATAGTCCTCTGGAGGTGAAAGGCACCACGACATTGGCCTTCCAAGGTAAAACCATGCAACATATAAATGAAGTGCCAAAATGCTGCCAGCTAACATTTTGACAGCCAGAGTCCAGAGAAGATCCACAAAAGCACAGAATGAAGCTGAAGTCTTGCCAGAGGTTCCTAATGCTAATGCACTGCTGACAGCCACTTTGTCACTGGTGTCTGTATTTCAGCTACAGTTTTAGTAGAAACACAGGCTTCAGAAGAAACAGGCTACTTCACAAAACAGTGATGACAGACCAGAGAACCAAACTCAACGTTTCTTGAGCTTGACAAACCATGATCAAGCTCTCAAACTACAAAAAACAATTAAAATCCCTAAAGATAAGGTGGCAATGAATATCTACTAGGTGACAGAATACTTATTTTAGAATTTGCTTTCCTTTCTTCACCCACATAAGTGAAAGACCAGCAACAACTACCTTCAGCAAGGTTTAGAACTCCGAATGGCTATTTCCTTTTAATGCCTTTGCAAAAAAAATGATGACTGAAGAAATTACCATGTGTTGGATCCACTCTGGGGCATCAGTCAGTATTACTGCAATTCTTTATAATTCTTTCAAGCTTACCCTGATCCGTTGCTTGATTCTAGAACAGAAGTGTTGAATGCATGCATCCATACGTATCATGTTTATCAACTGCATCCTAGGAATATGAAGAAAGCTGTAATATAATAACCTACACCAACAGAAATTCTAAAACATTAAAACTATAATTACCTTACTGAATTTCAGAATAAAAGTTATATTTTGATAGAGTGAGAAAAATGGATTTTAATGAATTATTGTTTTGTTTGGCATAGTGAGGCATGTTTGTTACAGCATGTGGAAGCTCTCATAAGCAGATGCAGTCCTTGTTTAGTATGTACTTTCAAGCTATACTAATACTCTTTAGCAATAAACAGACAATATTTTATAACACTCTAGCTGTAAGTGTTGATACATTTCAGAGTAAAAATTGTTTCCAACTAAATCTGATTTTAGTATTGTTATTTAAAATATGTAGTTTCTGGGATTACTGAAACACAAGCTTAACCCTGGTAAACCAGACAGTCAAACTGCCAAATCTGATGACAAATTTTAACAGCAGTGCAGTTCCTCCCAGTCAATCTTTAAGAAATCTAACAATTTTATTCAGCCTTTGAATATACACATGGAATTAGGGAGATATGGATCCTGATGTTTTTCTCTCATTTCATTCTCAGCTTTGTGATTATATTTAATGAATAAGAACTGCTTCTCTGTCTCAGTATTACATAGCCTACTTGATCTGGACCCCAGAGATTCTCACAGCTTATCATCTTTCTTCTACTTCACTGCCACCTCTTTTGACAAAATTTTACCTGATAAAGTGACATTTATTCAAACACTGAAGCCTTTGTTTCCTCCCCACATCTCTCTGGCCCATTCTTTTAAAACACATGCCAAAGAAATACTGCTGCAGGCACAAGCAGGGGAAGAGGCAAAACAAAAAACCCCACACAAACACCAACAACAGCCAAACAAAAACTTTAAAAAGCATTCCATTTGCCTTAAACTGATGTAAACTCTGACTTGACTGAGTCCAAACCAATACGCACCACTCCAGAAACGGAGCTTCCTAACCCTAAGAAAAGGTCTGGCAAGAGATGAGCTACAATAGAGCAATTGCCAGAAACCTGTAAAAGAAAGAATGCTGGAGACATTAAAATAAAGCAGGTATCTTCTGGAAGTCCTTTTTTCACTATAATCTAGGACTAGCAACTCTCATACAAAACTTGGTTTGCTCTTTATTTCATTTTTATTACTTCTGCTGATTAACATCTTTTTTAAAAGCAGATACCAAGTTTTTCCACTGCAATAAAAAGCAATCCTGGCCAAGAAAAGATTTGCCCATTAGCCGCACTATCTCCACAAAGACAGCAGCCTTATTAAATTACAACTGTTTGAACAAGGTCAAGCACTCAGGGTTTAATTCAAAGTGTTTCCAGGTATAATGCTGTCAGGTCAACTTAAACAAGCCAACAGAGGCTTTGAGCTTGATTAAATATTAAAACAGAATCTTTCACATCTGTTTTTACCCAAGGATGAAATTACTGTACATCGCTTCAACCAGCTCATTAATACACTAAACACATATCTTGCCTCAAAAGGTTACAGGAATATCAATGCTTTCAGTGTGCCTGCAGTGAAACCTACACATCTCAGCTAGAAGTGAGGTCACTGCATACTTTAGCAGGATGCCCATATTTTTTTATAAATGTGAGAGGTAATCAGCTAGTCATAGATACATTTTAAATTAAAAGATGGGAGCCTCCAGTGTAGCTAAATCAGTTGCCTTTGATCTGAACCTTTTAAACATTCATCTCATTTTCTTTGATAGATAACTTGATAACATACACAAAACAAAGTTTGATCGGGCAGTAATTATCGTTCAAACTGGAGGGTTGTCATGCCCAACTAGAAATCTCCTTTTTAAAAAAAAAATGTGCAGCACAACTTTTAATTCAAATATAAAAAGGTCTATCAGGATCATCTATTTCAACACCTATTATTTCTAACAATACTTTGATGGCATGTTTGGGTACGGGAAAAGAGAATGCATTTGAGGACACAGGTTCTTTGACAATGATTAACACACAGTATTAACTACTCCACATGGCATCTGCAGCCCTTTAAAACACAACCAAAAAAATAGATACTCCTCCAGCATTATCTTTGTATGAGACAGGAGTCATTAGTCAAATCGTGTTTCCTGACTGCAATCCATAAAAAG
Organism: Bombycilla garrulus; assembly: GCA_013400315.1. NCBI lineage: Eukaryota > Metazoa > Chordata > Aves > Passeriformes > Bombycillidae > Bombycilla > Bombycilla garrulus. The sequence goes on from VXBU01012387.1 coordinate 779,751, forward strand.
CAGAGACAAATGAAAGTCATCTATTTGGAGCACCAGATGTACAAGACAGGTCTTGGAAGGGAAGCTACGGGAAGTGTTTTGCATCTAGATCATGCTTATCCCAGATAGATAATGGTGTCTGTATCTGTATATGCTGAAACTGAACTTAAACATCTCTTGTTTAATAAAATAATTTTTTTAAAAACTAGCAAATTTGCCACAAAACGTTCAAATCTACTACACAGTCTTAACAGCATGCTCTTAGGGGCAGGGGAGGAGGAAAACTGCTTGAATATGTAAGTTCTTATGTAATGAACAGGAGAAACCCTAACACCTCTGAAAGCTCCAGCATCTCTTTGAGGAATCAGAACTATATATTTTAAGCACTGCTAATAAGGCATGAGATAATTTACTTAAGATAAAATAAAATTCCAATACAACACAGTTTTCTACCACCCACTAATTTACACTTGAACAATATAATCAGCTAGACCAAACTATGCTTAATGTAAAGTCAATAAATTCTTTTTTGGCTGTTGACACAAAAATCTACTGGGAATTAAACACTTGAGGAAATTAATCATTATAACACTCCGGTTCAATGCACATCTGTATTGAAATAATTTGGTCTCTAATTCACTTTATTTGTAGTTGGGTTTAAAGTAGTAAATTTGATGGAAGCAAGCCTCATTAAACCGATCTAGTTCAAACTGCTTTTCGTTAAGCTTGGTGTATTTGAACCAAGTAAAAAAAATTAATTTCCTTTAAAACAATTGTGCATTATAAAGCAATCCAGACAAACCAAGACCATTAATACATAATATAATAAAGGCATTTATATTTGATCTGAGCAAAAGCCAACATTAATGATCTGTTTGCTTTCAATATATTTTCTTGAGGCACAGAACCTCCTTTCTCACTGCCCACAGAACCTCACATGGACAAATAGCTGGAAGACCACCAAAATAAAGCGTCTAGAGGCTCAGGCTATTATAAGAACCTCATAGCTTCCTGCTTTAAGAGTTATGTTTAATACTTTCAACACAGATGTAGTTTAGCATTGTGGCTCCCAGATTTATTTAGCTTGGAAATCAGCAGCAGCAATAGGTGGCTGGTGCAGAGACACCTTGGGAGACACCACATCCATGTGCTGGGGAAAACTGTGCCAAGTTACCTGACTGCACAAAAGTGACAGATCCAGCTAAGAGAATTATATCAACACTCCCCTCCCTCTACATGAATTCAAAACCAGCATCAACTCTGCCAAAGGTGGCAGCAATCACAGTTCCATATGTAGCTGCCAGGACACTCTGCGCAGTTCAGCAGCCTGAGCATTTCTCCAGCTTGAAGTCTTCACCCCAGTCTCTTTTAGGACAGGGCATGGTGTCACTGCATATTAACAACAGGAGCCCTAACGTCAGCACAACACACTATACATACATATATATATATTATATATCTGGCTAAACAGAGACAATTACACTAAAAATATGCTTAAAGAAGTGCGCAGCAGCTCAAGAGCATGATGTTAATCACTGCCACATATATTTACCTTTCTGTTCTGTTTGAGTGACATGACACACAGCACATTCTATGCCAAGGGACTGCCTACTGTCAGGTGGGCACATAAGTAAAACCCTAGATGGTATGAATAAGCTGATCTCTCTAGAGATTTTTATTTTCTCAACTTACACACACATATTCCAGACAAAATAGAGTATTTTTGTGATTTCAAGAGGTAAAGAATTCTTCTAATTAAATTTTGACCTTCCCAAGACAACACTGGGCCCTGACCCATCCCCCTGTTTTCCCTTCATGTAGCTTATGCCTCCGTGTCCACTCCTTCAGAAACAGAAACGTGTACCTATGCAATTTCAGCCTTACTATGCAAAGCAGTACAATACCTATGCTACAACTGAATTGTAAGTAGCAGTCGCGTGGTAAACTGGGGTGGGAATGAAGGAGATAACCTAGCATGAAATAAAAAAAGTATTCTTAGCAATTAAAAAAAATAAAGGCACAAAAATCCCCACTCAACCGGAGCCCCTATGAAAGTTTTCCCATTCTTCAAAACAAACCAGGATATTTAGTTACACTACTTTCTAATCAATCCCAGTTATTACTTCAGTACTAGACCAAAAGAAAGAGGATATAAATAGTTTGCACTCTTAACAACTCTAAACTTTCCATAAGGCTTAAGTCTGATACACTTTTGTGGCTCCAGGATCTGAATCGGGATTTAAGTACCTAGCAATCCTTGCCCACTTACAAAAACAAACATCCCAGGGTTATTCAAGTGATGTTCAGGTGACTTATTCCATAAACAAGCACAGTAGTGCAAAGCTCATTGCTTAAGTTCCTGCAACTACAAGAAGAACCCCCACAATGGCCAGAATGTCTCTACTACCGGGTTTCTCCCACTCCTATAAATTGGTCCTAAACTTACCTCACAGGTGAGGAACAAACTAACACTACATTTTGCTAGTGATTTCAGAAGGCATCAAACAAAGTTCTGGCTTACTGCAGCTGGACATGGTGCCAGGACATTTGTTTCAGCACCCCACACCCTTTGGCCCAAGCATCTGAAGCTGGCTGCAGCCAGCACCAAGTTACTCAATTCACTTGAAAAAGACAAGTCAAAACCTCAGCTGCTCAGTGGCTGACAGGACCTGCAGAAAGGAAGCTGCTCTCAGTAGCAAACACCACCATTACAAAGTTTACAGTAGACGGTATTTTCTTCTTTCACCTTCTTTTATTTCTCCGTTTCTGGGTTTCTATTCTGTCCTCGCTCAACCTTGCACCTCATTTTTCTATTTTTAAAATCTTTCAGTCTTCACAAAACAATGAGGTTGGTAAATCATTGTATAAGCGAGGGTGGTGTAAATAAACATATTGTATGTATACATTTGTGAATGAATAAGTTTAAAAGTAGAGTACCTCAAGGCATATAAAAATCACTTCTGAGAAGAAAAGAAAAGTCTCTTCCCTGGAAGCTGTTTAAAACTGTTATTTGCATCAATTCCTGAATTGCTACTGCTAAGTGGCATTAGAATATAAAATCACATTCTACAGTTTTCTCCTCTTGAGATTTACAGTTAAATGATAAGAAAAATACTTCCTGGTTAAATTGGACAGATAATGCAACACAGCTTTTATCAAACCAATAAATATGTTATAACACACAAGCCTCTGGCCCTAAGAGACTTCCTTCTTCAGGTGCTGGCAGTCTATAAATTAGCTCATTTGTAGCACAGAAAAGCTCCATAATTAGTACCTAGTTTATCATTAAAACCTTGCATTCACTGTATGATGTCACAGACTACTGAGTCTGGCTCTCATTTACACACTCAATTATTTTCTGGCATCCCAGTACAGTTGATCCCATTATTTCCTATATAATTGACCAACTTCAACAGCTGCAATTCTTCTCTTGTAAATACAGAACATATTGTGGATGACAGGATCATAGTTATCACTCTTAAAAAAATTCCACATAACATACAGTTTAAATTTGACAAAGCTTAAGATGTTTTGCCCTGCAGCCAGCAAAAGTTTGATTTAAAAAGCACTGTACAGTAATTAAATTTAAACCACAGAATTACTTAAAGTACCACACTCATTGACTGGTAGAGCTTTTATTGCAATAGATTAGACTCATTACTTAAGAGTCTGAAAAGCAGTTGAAGATCATTTACCCCTGGTACTAGAAATTAATACACTTACTTTTGATTATAGCTGTGAATGAGATATAGAGATAGCAGTTCTGCAGGTCCAGACATGCCAGATACTCCCCTGGACCAATGGAAGGCAGGTAGCATCCTATCTGACTCAAATCTCACCTAGTGACCAAACTGCTGGATCCTCATAAATCCTTCTGGCAAAACCTGGCATGCATGCTCTTGGAATTTCTTCCACCCAGACAGCTTGAAATTGCAACCTGCTGTAGTGCAGACACGTAAGATAATGGACAATTCAGCAAAGTACCTAATTTCACACAGCCATGAGAAACCCTGAGATGTTGTCACCTATTTCTGCAAAATCATTATATCCAAGAACAAGAAGATCTGAGAAAACACCTTATTTAGGATAAAAACATCTCCAAGTCTGAAAGCCAAGAAGTCCTTTCTTACTGGCCTTCAAACATATCAAGAATAGTCTTAATGACCATTAATGAATCTAATGATTCATTAATCAAAGGAGAACACAGTAGTAGAAAAGACAGGACTCAACAACCTACAACTGTACTGTGTTTAGCCTCACAAATCAAAGGGCAAATGGAAAAAAGAAAAGTTTTGGAAATCTCAACATATTATACTGCTATAGATACACATGGAAGGCAAAACTTGCATAACAAGGTAGTATTTCTCCCCCTCACCTCTATCTTTTATTCTATATCATGAAAAAAAAAAAATTCCTTTTATGGTTTTTTTTTCACACCTTCCTTGGAGTTTAATGTACAATACCTGTAAATTATATTATACAGCTTTTTATTGTGGATTTAAGGTTTTGTTAATACCATTTGCACATCAGGTATATTCACAAAGGCTTGGAATTTCAAACAATTTCAAGGATTGTTCTTGGTATTACTAGGAACAACAAAAAAATCCAACCCCAAAACACAAGAAAAAGCAACAAAGTAGCTTCCTGTTAGGAGGCAAAAAATTCTGCCTTTTAGTTGTTGCACTTCTAATGTGTCACTTGTAAACCCTGACAGCCAGGACAGAAAAACCCATCAGCACTCAGGCCATTTTCCTCCAGAGAGAATGTATTTTATCAAGGATAACACACTGGCCAATGGCTCCAGAAGCTTTTACTGGAAGATGCCCACCAGTACTGATGACATTTGGAAAGCTGTCTTGGGCATCTGCTGCTGTGCTTGCACTGTCTGAAGCATTTTTTCCAATGAAGTCATATGATCCATGGGGAAAGGGAAAAGAGAGAAACAGAAGATTCCATCTCAAAATGGAATCTGTACATAAGTTTTGATTTGGCATTCCTGTTTTACACCATTAAAGATACTACAGGTTTTCAACCCGCAAAAGAAGGCAAATAATTCAGTTTACTATGGATCTTGCACTTGAAAATCTGTACTGACACAATTCAGGAAAGCAAAATCAAGGCAAACACTTCACCCCCTTTCTACAGCCTTGCTGCAAGATAGGACAGCATAGCAGTACAATAGAGCTGCACAGCACATCAACTTTTCCTTCAAGCCCAATATTTTATCACTTAAACTATTTTATCATTTATCAGTGTACCAATGATGACATATTTGCATTAGTCTGCTACAATCACAAAAGCAAACCTGTAGCAAAGCCTTACAGTGAAAGAATAATACTTTAATCATATGGAATTACAATTTCAGTATGCTCTAACTAACGAGAAAGAAAGTGACCTTTGTGGTGGAATGTTGGGCAAAAAATAGGATGCTTGTAGCACTCCATTAAAAACATTTGTGTTCAAGACAAAAATTCAAACAAACCAGCCTCAAAGAGAAATGTATTCTTTAGACATGGATCAGGCAGCTAGTGAGGTTAGTCTTTGGAGTCCTGTAAGCAGTGACCACAAAATGAATTCCAAGTCAGCTACGAACACACATTAGCTAAGTTCATGTATTAATAAAGCTGAGGATAACAGTATGGTCCTCTATACAGAAAGGTTACTTTTCAACTTGCTGTATCATGGAGGAGAGTCAGGATCTTCTAAAATGAGGTACATTTCAGACATTAAACAGAAGAAAACTACAGCACTACAGAAGTGCTTCTGCAGCATAAATGAGGCTACTCAATTCCAGATAATGTGCTATTAACAAAATTCCATCCTTCTTTGTTTGCAGAACAGCTCTTGCCTGTAATCTAGGCAAGAACCTTTCCATCTTCAAACAGAGCATCTGCATCATCGCTCTCAAGACAGAATCTTCTCCTAAGTCAGAATATTTAAGCATTAAATTAAGCTCTTAAAAACTGTCATCACTGCATTCAGTTGGTCTTTTGATTCTACTCTAATGGATTATCTATTTAACTTAGTCAGAACTTAATCCAGTGTTACAAGTCACGACCAAAGAAAGATTATTTTAATCCAGCTATAAAGGTTGAGCTCTTGAGCTAACACACTAGCTAGACTTGTTCTCAATCTTCACCTGTGCAGACCCTGAAGCACAAAACAACATGGCAAGGGNCTGTTCTCAATCTTCACCTGTGCTACTATACTAGCACTGCAGACCCTGAAGCACAAAACAACATGGCAAGGGACTGATGAGTCCTGACTTTAGGCTTTGGAAACACAAACATCATGTTACACCTGCATTTTCTACTCAAATTCACATCAATCAAAAAATACACATATAGTAGGGCCTCAAACCAGCTATTTTTTTAAGCTGTGTGACCTGAAAACAGGTGAAAAGGAAAGCATTTTTTTACTCCTTTGGCAGATGAACAGTTCAACACTTCCCATATATGTGTATCATTTTCTCAAATTATTGTAGGCTAAATATAAAAATATTAAACTCTNACTCCTTTGGCAGATGAACATGTATCATTTTCTCAAATTATTGTAGGCTAAATATAAAAATATTAAACTTAAATATAAAAATATTTAGAGATTATTACACAACAGGAAACAGCATGAACTATACTGTGTCCTATACCACAATAGCAAACTCAAATCATAGTTGGCTTTTTCCTTCCCCTAATTATGAGCAGTCAAACCACAAACCTATGTTAAGATCTTATCAGTTAAGGTTCCCTCATGGGAAAAGTTCAGAAACAGCTGTACAAAGAAGCACTGCTCAGCTTCAAGTCTCTGAAGTAGTTACAAGTTTAGAAGAATGAAATCTGCCTATTTTGACACAATATTTAGGCCTCTTTCATCACTTGAGATATTTGTATTAATGAGTTCCTAATTAACACTCTTGAGAAGCATTCATAGCAAAACAAAATAATAAAAAAATGCCACAGTATACTGTTTTTACTGATATTGGTATCACCTAGGAAGTACAGAGTCTGAATACAAACTGTTAATTTGGGCAAACTAACCCAGAGAATGGAGCTAAATTGTATGTGAAGTGAACAGGTTTTATTTATATACATTATACACTACTCCCTCTTACTTTCGTAACTTGTCAGTACCCTCCATGGAAGCTGCTAAGGAAGTATTGACTACAGCTTTTCACTCAAGCTGTATGCTGATGAAGCTACACAACCAACATCATTCACAAAAAATACCTTCAACATACTTCTGCTAAATTGGCATAAAACATATTCTTAAAAAATACTTCTTTAAAACCAAACCCCTCTGTGTTCCGCTATTGCTTTCACTAAGTGGGTTATCTCTTCTGGATTATGCTCCTCTTGGACAAGACCGAAAAAGAACATCTAAGAAACAAAAAAACCAAACATGGAGCATAAATATCAAAGCTCCCTTCTGTGCTACTAACCACAGCAGGAATAAGTGCTGATGGCATAAGCTGTATCAACTAGAGCTATGATGGAATTTAATAGATCTACTAAAAAAAAATGTTTGTTGACTAATTATTTACTGGTTTGTGAATACAAATGCATTAAAACTGCAAATAAAATATAAACATTATTTTCTTGTAGCACTAAGTTAAAAACTCATAGGAAAAGCGGTATTTTTACTGGTATATAAAGTCAGCATACCAACAGAGTATAGGAGAACAAATGCAACTTCACAGAGCTCTTAACAACCAAGAGCTGCTGTCTTAGTTTGAAAGGCAATTTAAGCCACGCTTCCCTGTTGCTGTTTTGTTTGTATCACAACACTTGTCATTGTACCTCTGCTAATATCAGCCCCAATTAACAATTTAATTACTCCCTTACTGGCTTTATAGTCTAACAGCTCGTTCTTGATGAAGAGTGATACATGGTAATACACAATATTCCCTGAGGTACCTCCTCCCAGTGAAACTCCTTCCAAGAAAACTGTTTCAAATTACAAACGCAAGGCTTCTTTTCTCCAGCTGTAGCATTTTGCAATATTTTACTGAAAAGCTATCCAAAACCAAGCACTCTTTATTACAGGCCTTAAAAAGATCAGAGGTGAAGGGGACTGCTAGATCACATAACTGAGCAACTTTCCAAGTTGTTACAAGTATGGACAAGGTTTATCTGGGCCTTTTGGGCTGGAGTGTAACAGCAGCAAGGAACAGCAGTGCTGTAAGCCAGCTGTGCCAGAAGCTGCCATTTCCAACTCTGATAATGGAAACTGTACTTTGGAAGTCATCATGCAACCTGCCTTACCGTTATCCTTATCTCCAGTGAGGCCACAGTCCCTCACAGGTGAAAGATACCATTGCAGGAGCTATTATATTTTGGTCTGCTCTGCCTGAAGAAAGAACTAATATCAATTTACCTTAGTCATGCAATATATCCTAGGGAAGGCTGCCAAGAGATTAAAGATTTAATTTTCATATATAGTGTTACACAACAGTTTTTACAATGAGGCAATCTTAGAGATGCTAAGCAGGCCATTCTTCAAAGCTATGACAATATCTTAGATTTTTATATAATTAATTTTCAAAACAAAAACCAGGTCACAAAAGAAACCTGTTTGATATGAAGCAGAGGTAGAGAGGAATTCTTGGAAATGTACTGGAGTTAGATGTCAGCATTTCAGTAAATTAAAAGGCAAAGGAAAAAAAATCCATTAAAATTCCACTAGGTACAAGAGAAGAGCAATTTCTTCAGTCTGAAGAAACTATTTTGAACATTTATGACGGAACATATTTCACTAACATATGACGGAACATATTTCAGAGTGTTTTATCACTGTCTTCAGAAATGGAAACCAATTTGCTTATTAGGGCAAAAAATACATGGGGGGTAATGAAACAAATACAAAGTTGCTTCCTTTTTACATAATTTCAAATATGTATCATTTGTCTGTGGTATTGCTACAGCAGAAAAAACCAGTTCAGTTTCTGCGCTTGAGAGTATAAAATCCCACTGTGTTACAGCTTTACATAGCAAAATTCATTTAACATAGATTAATTTTTAAATTACATACCCCAAATACTTATTTTTTTTAATCAGCTTTTTCATTATAATTCTAGCATTAAAATAGAATTTCTAGTTTTTGAACAATATAGTTTCTACAGAAGCAGCTCAAGAACACTTCCTGAAACAGCACAGAAGATGGTTTATTGGTAGAACTCTCAACAGTGTATGATGTGGGCTGAAAGGAAAAGTAAGAACCCTCTAAAACATTATATACTTGATAAAATAAATGAACCCCCAAAGCTTTTGGGAATGAAGTCAGAGTTACACTTAAACAGGGCAGGGAAGATAAACCTAAACTGAATCTGAAAAACATTTTTCTATAACATGCATTAGACACCAACCCTTAAACATAAGGTCTCCATGAGGAAGTGTCTATTACTCCCTTCTATATAGCAAGGTACACAAGCACACCCCTTTTTATATAGCTGACAGAACAATACCTTATTAGATTTATATTTTACCCACTGAATTTCTGAAGCAACTGAAATCTTCTCAGAACAACTCACTTTTGGATCTTACAAAACAGATTTTTCTTGGACAAAGCTGCACTGATCTGAAGACCTTAATTGTTTCATGAAAAAAACATGTAATCACTAACAATCCAGAAATGTTTTCTGCAATTCAAGTACTTTAAGCTTGGTCTGGGGAATGCTATGATTCCTTCCCCAATCCCTTTCAAAATCATTCTAGAAACAAAGTACTTCAAATCTTGAAAACAGTCCTTAATAAAATTCTGTGCACTAACTTGTTTTCTAAAGGATGGGGAAAACAAGTGTACATGGAAGCTTTAACAAGACAGTGAGTTCACTATCACCTTTAAATATACTCCCATAGATTAGGCATTCACTCATAAATGTAATCCAAAGTAAATGTACTTATGAACTTGGTAATAATCAGATGGCTTCAACTATATTTGAGGTAAGTCTAATCAGGCAGAAACAGGAGTTTCTCAACCACCTGAAGACAGACAGGGCTTTCAAACTTGGAAAAGATCAATAGGTATGCAGTGAAAGGTTGAAAAACTCAGTTTAGTTAGAATGTTGAACACAGTTACCAATCCAGTAAAATACCAACTCTCAAAAGGAAGTATGAAAAAAGAAATTCTTACAGAAGTCCAATGCTCAGTACCTGGAGCAGGACTAAACACCCTTTAGCACAATCTTGTATTCACTAAATCCAGAATTGAACAGCAGAGCAGCTGCTCAGTGCCTGCTCTGCAGAATTCAATGAACGACAAAAGGTTACCTTAATTCAATGAGATAATCAGCACACATTTACCCTCTACCAAGAGTTTTCCAACCATCTGCAAGGCGGCAGAGCTGATTGCCTATAAAACAACTGGTAGCACGCTGACACGTCCTCACATCACTCATGTCAATGAAAATTTATCTCTTAGCAACAACTAAAAGAAGCTGAACTTCCAGAAATATTTTAGATGCATCATGAGCCAACAATTTCTTCATAAGTGATTTTGATCGCTGCTGATCTCCAAACAGATGTCTATATTCTAATCGGTAAAACTTATTAAATACATATCTTAAATAAGAAAAGTTCCAGTTGTCATGCCCTAAGAAAACATTAACAATGGGAGTCATTCTAGCTGTGCACATAAATGACAAAAGCTAACCTTATTTGATGCTGCTGGTCTCAGTATCAGTAACAGTGAAGTAAACATGCATTTGTTGTGGGAAAGGGAGGAATCTGCTATTAAGGCTGCTGTCAGAAACTGAACGCTAAGACACAAGTCCACTAAAACAAAGACAAATATTTTTGACAGGAAAAGCAAAACAAGAGATTCAATGCTAATACCACTTAGCTACTAACACTGTTTTATGATTCGCTTCCCTGCTACATGAGAGCAAATACAAAATGTTCAGGCATTAATCTTTACAAGTAAATTGCATACAAAACCTCTGATAAAATTAGAAATACACTTGTTTTAGCAAAACTCATTTGCATTAGCAAAACATCAAGCAAATTAAAATTTTAGCAACAGACAGATCAGGAAATGGAAAAAGCTTGTTCTCAGCTATATTACAAGCTCTTCTTGAGAAAGCAAGTCATGCTGAGGTCTCCTCAAAATACATTCAAAGACAATATTAAGAAAGAAACAATACAAATCATTTAGATTCTGGTTCATGTTAGCAGATAATGAGCAGCTTTGCTTTCTTCCATCACTAGTATTTTCTAGAAGACATAAAACAAAATCCGTCAATCCTAGGCTGAACAAAGCCACGTTTATTTACTTGAATTCGCAGTCAGAATTGAGGTATCATCCTGAACTCAGAGCAGTATAGCAAGTTGGGAACACAGAGGAAGATTGTGGTGATTTATTAATCCAAATAAGACTCCTAACCACCCATCTCATGTTCAGATCAGAAAAGATATTAGCTTCTCTCCATTCAAAGACCAAAAACATGCCTGCAAGAAGAGCTGCTAGTGACTGGTTTTTTTTTAAACACAGCACACAAATTCATAAAGGAAAAACAACTGCCCTTTGTCACAGAAACTCCAAATGGCAAAGCACAGAACTTACTGAACACAAGTACCAATAATTTCCTTCCTTAAGAGTATGGCAGACAATGCCCTAAGTATGTCAAGTGACCCAACAAGAGCAATTTTTGAAAAAGCCACAGAACAAGTCACTGGCTTCCAAGAGAGATGAGCTCCAGTCCTTTTGAGTGCAGCTAAAACATACACGTACAAGCACAGTGACCCTACAGGCGCTTAGCACGTGCTGCTGCCCTGAGAACCCACCCTGCAAGCAGTTTGAGTCATTTCTTGACTGATTTATATTTAGATTTCAGACCTTCAGAAAACATCTGTAACATCCAAAAGCCTGCTTTGCTAGATCAGCAGAATGCATTCCAAACATAAATACATTTGGTCTACTATACAATATTTCAAAATTTCAAAATTAAAGCAGATTAATATTTGCAAAACAGCATTAGTAAGTTTTTTGTGATGTTCCGTATTTACAACTGGATAAAGAGGAAAGGGAAGAGAGCTAGACAGTTCAAGGCAGAGCAAAAATATTCAGATCAAAAAACACCACGTTTATGTATAACCCCATTGTTTATTACATTAACCTCCATGTCTATATTTATAAATGGATTGATAACCAAACACTTGCAGGAGTCAATGCACTGTCCTCTTCCTCTACCATTAACACATTCTCGTTAAACTGACTCCTACAGCAGGCATACTAACATCCAGAGGTCAGGAGAGAAAAATCAACCTAGTAAATGAAAGCTGAGTATAGAAGGGAGTGATACAGCAGCCTTCATAAGCATACAACTTGTTAACTAGCTACTATTAAGTTCAGTGATCATAACAGAGCTGACTTTGGCCTTAAGAATCTTTACAGGCTCAAACACTGACTTTTTCATCACCCATTTAACTGTATCTTTGTATAGTATCTTCTCTAACTACTGCTCATTATCCACTAATGCTAAGCATTTTAAAGAATTCCACTCTGCTTCCAAGTTAGGCATTTTTACCAATCAGGTTGCTCAGGACATTGCCTAATCCAGCTCTGATCACCTCTGAGGATGGAGATTCTGAAGGCACTCTGAGTCCCTGTTTCATGTCTCTCCATCCTCTATCTGCAATTTCCCTTGAGGCAACTTACGTCAGTTATTTTGCCATCTGAAAAACAGAAGTCTCCATCTTCATTATAATCATCCAATATGCAGTTCTGAAAGAGGTGTTTTAACATAACAATCCCACACATCTATGGCAACTTTATTTTGACTGTACTCCTTTTAACTGCTACCTGTAAATCCTTCCTCCTGATGCCTGGAGAGGCTGACCTGGAACAGAGACTAGAAAGAGCAAAAGGAATGGGTATTTATTGAAAGGTATTGAAAGGTATTTATTGAAAGGCCTCAAAAGGATGCACCTTGGGCAGTACAAGAGCCCAGCCAGGGTTACACACAAATAGAATGCAAGACGGATCCCAAGTTACCACACTTTTATGGATTTTGGTTCATCTACATATTGGGTTAATTATCCAATTACAGCTCCAGGTTACAAAGTCTCAACCCCTGGCTTGCCCCCTTCCCTTTGCCATGGTTTACGCTTTTTGGTAACGGTTATTCTTGATTCCCCAGCTGGGAAAGGATTGTTTTGTCCAACTGCCTGTGAAGAGAACCCACTAACACCTAATATGAAGTTTGAGAGTTACATACTAGCAGCAGAGAATCTGAAAAACATAAAAGCTAAAACCCAAGGCATCATTTCCCCCCTTTTGGCGACAAAACATAAAGGCCTTGTCAAGCCTCGAGGAAGTGCTGCAATCACCACCCCTGGAAGCATTCACAATACCTGCAGATGCAGCCCTTAGGAACACAGTTTAATGGTTAACATGGCTGTGCTAGTTTAACAGTTGGACTCACTGATCTATGAGGTATTTTCCACCCTAAATAATTCTATGATTCTCTTTATTCACTAGTTAAGAACTGCCTGTACTCTGTGTCTGAAACACAGGTGCCACTGACATTTGTCTTTTATTGAGCCAAATGCAAACCCTGTTAGTTAGTTTTGCCACAAACACGTGGACATTACATAAAAAAAAAAAAAAAAGAAAATTAGTTCTTAAACTACAGCCACTCATCTGCACAATTTTTGGAAAAAACAGATGTGAAGCCAACTTCAAAATACCACCAGTGATGAAATTAACTCCTGGAGAGCATGTGTGGCAAATTCACTACAGCTTAAGCTAGCTCTACTTCTATTCCAAGATGAGGAAACATCAACCATGCCTACCAGACACCTCTGCTGAGATCATACACAGCTTTTTTCCTGTGCCAGAGTCCTGCTTGTAATTAAAACCAGAAGCCTCAAGCCTATGCCATCATTAACTGCATTAATTGGTAATTGCTGGACTGTACCACCACAACCACAAGGGGAGAAAAATGGGACTCTGCCCCTCTTTTTACCTCTAGACCAAAAACCTTGACAAAGCAGAAATTCATGCACACATGTAGCTAGCACTGCAGTCAGAAGGCATAAGAGTAGACAAGTCCACACCTTCCCTCACCACACAGGATTTTTCCTTATGTAACATCTTATCTGCAGCACAACCTGAAGTCACAATAATCCACGCAAACCTGGAACTAAGTGCAGCAGCCCTGCAGTTGGCAGCACAGGCATCCCTGTAACAGGTCACACCCATTCATTTCAAGAAAGCTAGCTATGCCTGCAAATTCAAATCTTTAAGCTCTTCACAAAGAACCTGGAGAGGAAAAAAACCCCACAGACAAATCCATGTGACACCAGTAATAATTTTCCTCAATGAAGGATACAAGCAGATTGGGAAAAACAGCAATAAATACAAGTAATTCTGCAACTGAAGGAAATCACGCTGCATCACAAGTTGATTTGTGGCTTACCAGGTAACCACAAAGGACAGCAGTGGATCTGTCAGCTAAGTGATGCCTGATCTGACATGCCACCATATTCAAAGTTCCTCAGCCATCATCTGAGACCAAATACTGTTGTTCCAGTACACAGCAGCACTCCATCCACTTGGTTCCATAGAGTCCTAGTGTCTTGGCTTGAAACAGGCCCTCAAATCATGGGTCTGTCCTAATACTCAGCCCAATATAGTCCTGAACATAGAGAACTAAGTTGCTAACAGGACCATAAATGGATTTAAAGTTGCAAAGAAAACTTTTGAGCTTTTACCAGTTGAGTCTTTTCTTAATGCTAGCTTGAAATTCTTTCAAAAGTGAGTCTTTTGCCATTTCCAACTACCAAATTGTAAAGCTAATTAGCAGTTAATCCATACCTGATATCTTCCTTGACAAAAAAAATAACATGTCAAAAATAGCAGATAACTTCAACTGCAAGTTATCAAGATTTTTCATCACATTTTACAATAAAGTTCCTGCAACAATAAGAAACAAAATGGAATTGCAATCACATTTCAACTGATGCAGAAAAAATACTCAAGAGTCAAAACCATCACTATTATTGAACACTGAAGAGCAAAGAGACTTTGAACAGATAAGAAAACAGCACTGAGAAACTATGCTAGGTAACTCTCCTTATATCTAAGGAAGCGTTCTGTATTTCTGTTTTAGAAGGAACTTTGACGAAGGAGATACCCACACATTAACTAGTTGAAGAAAAATTAATGTGGGAGGAAAAATGCAAAGAGTAAAACCTCTCACCATAGTTTAGGAATACAATGTCACTTCCCATTAAGACAGAGGAGTTCACAGAAAATAGCATAGATGAATAAACGCCAACAGAACTGCTGGAACTTCACAGGATTTCTTTAACTCACTGCTGTCAGTTTCAATACAGGACTCATCACAAAACACCACACCAATTAACTTTGAAGGGAAACAACCAAAAGAATCAAATTTTAGCACGCCTTAGGATTAAACAGCTTGCAGTATAAGGTTTGGAATCACTCCTTGCAATAAACAAGAACCATGTGCACATCATGCAGAACTATGTCCAGAATACCTAGCTGGGGGAAAAAAAGAATGAGTAGGGTCTTCCCTCACAGATCCGTAGGCTACTGCAAACATGACCCTATTTGCAGAAACTAACTCACATCAGAAATTGAAAACTAACCTCTACCCTGCCTTACGAAGGAATAGGCCAATCTAATTCAGGAAACAGCAGTATTTAACTTATTTCCCATCATACAATTCAAGAAAACTTACATGTTTGCTTCTTAGCAAACATGTAAAATATGCTTCTTGGGTTGGTCCAAATGTACTGAATTGTAAAACACAAAAAAATAAGCCCCCAAAGTCATACCTATCCATCTATTCAGTGGTATGAGTTGCTTCTCCACAATATGGGATGATGAGAATTTTCCACTTCAATTTCCAGTAAGCTCCAGTATCTCAAGTATTAAAAGGATCTGTTTCTAAGTATTCCCTTGGCTTATGCACAGAGTTGGTACTTCTAGCATTTCAGAAGCTACAGAGATAGAAAAAAAAAACCAAACCCAAAGCAAAACCAAAAACCACCACACACACAAAACAAAACCCCCAGAAATAAACAGCAACAAAAGTCACCAAAAAAAAAAAAAAAAAAAATCAAACCCCAAAACCTAAACACCCCAAAACACAAGAGCAGCAGAACCTAGCAATTGTCTCAGAACTTCCAGGACCAGATCTACACACAGGCCATCCTTCCAAGAAATAAAGGTAACTTGTGAATTGAAATAATGAGAAACACAAACATGAGACTTAGTGTTTGCCAAGTAATGCCAACATTCCTAAGTATTTTGTCACCATGAAGATGTTACGAGGAGGGAAACCAAGGTTGCATCTGAAGACAAGAATATTTTACAGACTGACAAAGTTCAAACCTAGATTTCTCTTTCATTTTCCTGTGTACAGTCTCTTCAATTGTAGCACTGCAGACACTCTAGAAGCTTTCCCATCACTGTATTTTGGTGCTCAGGCTCACCCTCAGAAGCCAAACACCACACAAAGGCAGCTCCCGAAGCTCGGCATTATGAATATCTGCTTACGTGTGAATCTCAAAGATACATTGTGCATTCCTTTCTGCCTCCCTTTTCTGTTTATGCACAGTGGAAAGTCTAGAGGACAGAGGAAACAAGAAATCTCAACCAACGCTGTCTTGCTGCCTACCCACAGGAAGGCAGGAAGCTTAAAAACTGAGCAAGGAGGAGCCTGAATGCCAAAAAAGCAATTCGCTATAGATTGGCCCTTTGCCTGAAAGACAGAAGGAGGAACACCCAGTGTCTGCACTGGCACAAGCTACATACCAGAAAACTGAAATTCAACCCATGCCAAGTTACACTTTGAAAAGCTAAATGTACGTAGGCCAGTGAAAACAAAATTAGATAGGAGTTCAGGGTAAGAAAAATTAGTAAAGCAAGTTCGGGTTTGCATGAAAAATATCAGCTTAGAAAGACAACCTGAAAGAGGGATTAGTAAATTTTTTCATGCCAAGATTCAGATGAAAATCACAGTTGTTGAGCTGTTCAAGAGCATTGAGAAGAACCAATATCAAACCATCTCCATTTGAATGACATCTTTGAACTTTAAGTACTAATTATTCTGAACATAGCAATGATGAAACTGCTGACATACACTATGCATTCCCACAGCCCTCCAATAATGTCACTCCTCCAATAAGCCCTCTTACAATGGCCATGCCCTCTTCACCTTTAAAAGCTAGATTTATCCTTTTAAATTATGTCTAAAAATAAGCAAATAAAGAGCTGCCTACAGCCTACAAATATCTGTTTCTTTGAGTTTAGAGTCACAGGGTGCTTGTGCTCAGGAGATGACTAACTCCCAGGAGTTACTAGGTTTCATGCAGCTCCCAAACTGCAGAACCTTCCTAGAGCTTGTCCAAATGACAAGGAAAACAGAAAACATCAACAATATTGCCATTCTACAACTGACACCATTAAAGATAAATTAAACAACCATCTTAAAACTAACCATAAGTCTTAAATAACACTTTGCTACACTTCCAGAACATTTTAATGCTTCAAAGGCTTATTGAAAAAGCTAAGTATCACTCAATTTTCCTCTCTTTTCACACCCTTCCCTACTATGTAACCAGTTTTTACACTGCATTTTCTGGTTAACATATTCATACAGCCCTTTTCAGAAAATGCTTGGTGAGAAAAGGTGTGAAGCAAAAGGGAGGGTATCTAAGCAAGAGACTCTTGAGCATAAGGAAGAGCACATAAGAGCAGTTAAATTGCTTAAATATGCACTGCAACATAGTGAAGTGCACGAGATTGAACTGCTGCAGAACAAAATGAATTATTTTTCTGCTTTCCTGTGTGTGTATTTTTTGGGGCTCTCTTATTTGAGAAAAATTTTCTGCCCTTTTTTTTTTTTGGGGGGGGGGAACATAAAAAAAGACACTGCAAGTCTTCATCCTGAAGGATACTACTGTTTTCAGTCTTCCTTCACTCTTAAGGCTGCTCCACCTCTGGCTAGATGCTATCCTTCACACACCCAGTTAACACTAAATCAGGCATCTTTTGAAGTGCATTGATTCAAGTTACCTGTCCAGACACATCAAGTGAGCATTTACCTCAGTGCAACCACCAGAATACTTCAGATAACTGAACAGTCCTTTATACAAAATATACTACTCATGACACCTACAGTATACCACCTAGAGACCATATAGCTGCCAAAAGCTCCTGACCTTCCATGAACCTTGTACCTCTATCTCCTCATACAGAGATGGAAAAGCAACCCCCCCACACACACTAGGGAATGGGAAGGGATTGAGTAAAGGAACATTTAAACAGCTGCACTGCATTCTCTCTCTTGCTGCAACTCAAGAGTTGATACAGCCTTGTCCAAATCCAGAAGAGTCAGGATAACACTTGAAACACCATTTTTATACAAATCCTTTCTTCCAAGCCTATGGATAACAGGAGGAAATATGGCTGCTGTATTGCTGTAACTAACTACAGCTATTTCTAAATCTAATGAAACAAGAGAACCGTATCTAGTTGAATTGGATCCCCCGGTTAATAGAGACAAGGAAAGCAGCTCCATATCATCACCACCAAGACAAATGTTTAGCACTTCCAGCTCCCTGTTCCAACTATTTCATAGAATGCAAACCACTCAACACTCCTGTCACATAGTCAAGGCTCCAGGTCTGCAAAACTAAATTCAGTGACACTGCATTTCAACAGTATTTATCTTCTCAGTGCACTACACACTCAGATGCTTTGGGTGGATGACTGAAGCAAGCAAACAAAAACACAAATTCCAAAACCAACCGAGCCAACAACAACCCACACACAACACAACCACACAGGCCATACTGTATCGCTTCTGATCACCTTTCACTCACTTAGGAAAAAAGGTTCAGAGTCTGCATTTGATACTACAAGTGTGAATGTTCAGACTGACAAAGAGAGAGCTCTAATGCACTTCTAACGGGCCAAATCTTCTGTCTCATCCTGATGAGATGTTAATTACGCATTTAAAGAAAGAAAAATAATCAAAATTAAACTTCCACAGTCATCAGAACAGATTTCTGTGCATCCCTACATTCATTCTTTTCCTCCAGAAAAGTCAACAAAAGGCATACTAGAATGTCACCTCTAGTATTTGAAAAAAAAAACAGAAACAAAAAAATACAAAACTAGCCACCCGAACAAAAATCATCTCTTACTTGTGCTAGCTATAGAAAGAGCCAAATAAACTTTAAAGTACGCCAGTCTTGTCAAACATTAGCCATTCCCAAGAGATGCCAGTTGGATACATTCATTGTAATAATTTCAATAAATAATCTTGACATGCCCCATGCTGTCACTTAAATGCTTCCAATAAAAATAGCCTAACAGTTTTCTTGCAATGTCATCCCGCTTATAAACGAATTAACATCAATTTCAAATGAAGATGCAGCCACATCCCAATAACAGGGACAGCTTACGCACACTTACTTTCAGAACTGCCCCTGAAGTATTTAAAGCCACAAATGGTGCAGAATAGTAAAAATCCCATATTTAAAACAAGCTCTACATATTTGCTCAGTAATCACAGTAACTTAGCACAACTAAGTGATAAACTGCACTAACATGGAACCACTGATTCACCAACCTCACATCAAAACTATTTTTGTCAGGAAAAACTGTATGCCAGTTTTTAAACACGCAAGTCACACTGCTAATTTTGAGGCACCCAAATGAAAGCTTATTTCTTGCCAAAGCACTTGCTAGAGAACAGATTTGTTTGGCTAACTTCTAGAAGACAGATTTATCCTTATACCAGTATTTTAGTATGGCAGTAATGGCTTTTTCAGCACCATGACCCAACTAACATTTCTTGCAAAGGCTGCCAGTCCCAGTAGGTAGCCTAACATGGGAGATTCTTGTTTTTACAAAATTCATGTTACTTGGGTTGCTCAGTACTCCAGCCCTCCAATGTTTCATGTCATTACAGTATCAGAATTACAGTAGAAACTCAAACTACTTAAACAGACAGCTTTATCACTACAACTAATTAAATGTTTATAGTGTACAGCTACAGCAGTAATTGCACAGTATGCAGCACTTTTGAATTTCCATTCTGATTATAGTGTGAAGCTCTATGCATCCCTCAAATACCCGAGAAGTCCAATTTGACAGAAATAGATATCCATATAAAAATGCAATCATATTTAACATACATTTAGAGAAGCTCACATAAATAAAGCTACAACTACTCACCTCTGACAGTTCCTCAAACAATTGCTCCTGAAGACCTCACTAAATAATTCCAACACGACAGTTTTCTACTCTCACCACCAAAGGAAAAAGACCACTGAAAACCATCATGCAGCTTCTAGGAGACACTGGCGGCACCTCTACAGTAGCAAAGCTGTCTGGACTATTCCATATCTAAAACAACTACCATCAAACTTGACCAGCCAGAAGAGGAAAACAAAAACAATAAAAAGAAAACAAAAAACTCCAAACCATCAGCTTACAAATATTTTAAGCAAGCCAATTGGACTACAACAGGTAACTTTATTTCCCCCAAGTACACTGAAAATTCCAAACACACTTCACCATACTAAATGGGAAATGATCAAGAGCGGCTGCAGACGTGTCTTTGACACTATCCTTTCATAAACAAAAAACCAATTGACAGCCCTTCCTCCCTCAAGGCTGAGACCCTGTGAACAATTAACTTCAAAACAAGACTCAAGTAATAGCAAAAATAAACCCATATAGGGAGCGCAACAAAAGTAAAACAGAAGGAGGATCCTGCAGTTTAGCTCAAATTGTCATTTCAACACCTTCACTTCTGTTCCCAGATTATTTACATTAATTCCAGTTTCTGTTAACTGACATGTTAAAGCTCACTATCTACATACAAATATACTTAAAAAATAATAATTTAAATTGTCTTAAACATCATGAGTCCTACCAGTGGCATTTCAAGCTGTCAGACCACAAGAAAATAAGTATATCCTAGCAGAAAATGAAGGTAAAAGGCCACAATCAAATCACACTGCAGATTTCAGCTACACCAGTCTGGCAGGCAAGACAGAACAATCTCACACCTACAACAGAGCATACAGCTGCACTCTTCCCTGCTGCTCTGTTCATCTACTGAAAATTCACAAAGCAAACTATCCAATGCAGAACGGTAGGACATAGGAAGCCAAGCAAAATTCATTTACCAGAACTGATTCCGCATAAATCTTGGACACACATCCACACTCAGATACATTTAAATGGGTAAATAAAGCATCAGAAGAATAATTACTTTTGTATTAAGTAAGTAAACAAAGGATAACAAGAACGGCTTTTCATTACTACATTAACTCTCATTTTACAGACTTACCTGGTCTTTTTCATGGGGTAATAGGCTGACAGGTGGAAGGGAAGCTGGGAAGGTGCTGGAGTATTTTGGAGCTCCTTTGCTTTCCAAACTGCCATAATTCACTCTATACTGAGGACCATCCTTCAGTAACCTCCCATTGTTCACCGCACGTTTGGCCCCCAGCCGCAACCTCTGCTGAAAGGCAGGATTGTTGAAAATACTTGCTAGGTCATTTTGACTTCTCAAATACTTCTCTATGTTTTTCAGGGAGGAGCCATTAGGTTCTTGAAGCCCTTCAATTGCTCTTCTCAAGAGTTTATTCCAATCCACATTACGAAGCTCATTACAAGCTCCTCTAGATCCCTTAACAGATTTAGGAATAGTGCCAGGTTTAACGCATGAAAACCGTCCAGGATTATCTGGGTCCTTGTAGGATGCAAGACCTTTGTTAGTGACTTTAAGAATGGAACCATCTTGAACACTAAGTTCCAACTGTTCTGAAACAGTCTTCTTATCTAATCCATGGGAAGCACAAACAGCATGACATATTCTCTCTTCAGAAGGCCTTTGCTTTTGCTTTTTAACTTTTTGTATAGCTTCCAGAATCCACTCCGTATAAAGAGGGTTGGCAAGTTTTACCATGGTTGACCAGTAATTGTTTCCAGCCAAGAGTTACCCATAGAGGTTCCTCCTTATCCTTTTAGCAGATCTTTCAGAGGTTGTTCACACCTCAAACACAAATGAAAGGATTCCACACACTGCTTGGACACATGTCAAAAACATCCACCCTGAGGAGTCAGAAAAAGCAGAGGAATACCTGCTGACTGAAACTTTCCAATTATGTTACTGTTACCAGGACGTAGAAAGGGTTCAACTGTGATGACACCGGTACATCCTTAAAAGAAAGTTTGTTGCAACCTTTAAAAACAAAAAAAAAAAGAGGTAGGGAGGGAACACAGTTAATGCTGAAGTATTAAAAATTAAAAACGCATTCAGACATGCATTCATAATATAAATGCTGCAGTACAGAAAAATCTGCGATATTATATGAAACATTTGTCAGTTCCCACCCCGCACCAAACAAGTCATCATAAAATCCTTCTGCTTCTCATAACAATCAGTGGATTTAGTTTTCCTAAATTCCATTACCCCAACACTTAACCTACTACTGACCTGTTGGACAACTTCCATTCAGTCAGGGATCAGAAAACCCTCTCTAAAACAAACTGCCTTCAAATAATTTCTGCATGGATTATACATGCACTAGAAAACCCAAACGAACAGAAAACCAAACCCCAGCCAATGAAAGATAAATTATTAACCACTGCCAATTCTTACAGTATCCTGCCTCTAAGGGTCTTGCCATGCTGATTACACAACTCAAAAATTGAAACCAAAAATAACAGAACCAAGTTACAAGTATTACATCCTTTGTTAATATTTAGGTACCCTACAAAACCAGAAGGCACTTCTGATTTTAAGGTGTGCAGCACATAGGAATTTTGATACAAACCTTTAGGAACAGAAATTAAAACAAAGGAACAGGTGGTATTTTCACATAAATAGGTTGTCCAGCACAAAGATGTATAAAGAGGTCCCACTGAAAAATGTTTTATTGATTCAGTTTAACTTTTAATTTTTTTTTTTTTTTACTTATTATGGAATACATCACTCCAATAGAAAATTCAGTGGCTACAAAAACTTATTTAAGAAACCTGAAAGAACATATTGATGAGGAGTTTATTCATTCTTGGAACACATATGAAAAAATGAAACAATTTAAAAGTCTCACAAATTAAACTTACAGGAGTTACATAATGAATAAACAAATATATTTGAAGTAGTTTTTATCTGCCATGAAGTATGAAAACTTTTGAAAGCATTAACAGAATCATATATATATACTTCAATTATTCAAATAAATTTTAAAAAATCAAAGGATAACAAAAAACAGAAGAGAAAAAAAATCATTCTCAATACATAGGTTATCTTGTAAAATAGAAGATTCACCAGTTTCACAGCAAAAATTTAACATCACTTAATATGCAACTACAATTATAAAACTACTTGAAGACAACCAGCCTACAAGTAACAAAATAATCTGATTACACAAGTCCTGGACCCCATTTCTTATTCATTTATTATAGCTATTCTGCATTTAAATCATGTTCAAAAACTTGAGTAAATTGTAACTAGAAAAAAAAAACTGAACTGATACAATAATCTTAATTATTTTCAACTTATTAAACAGATTCCTCTGCAACTACAAAAAGCATAACAGCACATACTTTTGGTCCTACACCTTTTTCTTCTTCTGCCCCTCAAAACTGTCTTGAAATATGAATTCCAGCTCACGTTTCACACATCATTATAACTTCACAACAGGATTAGTAACAAAAGAGCAGCTGATTACTGGTAAGTATAAAATTTTTCTATACTCAAATAGTCAATATTAATCAACTCATTTTATGAATCTGTCCTTCTCAAACATGATTGAAGCTGAAACAACTTCAGATTTATAAGTATGAAAATTCAAGTGACTGCCAGGCTGAAAAAGACACATTCCTGACGCAAATGCAGGGCCTGAACACTTAACTGGCTCACATACTGAACCCCATTGATGTACACACATTGGATCCTGTTACTTGCTTGCAGACCATACTCGTGGAAGCTGCATTTGATAACAGCTCTGTGCATTTCAAGCATCTGTAAGCAAACAATAACTTGTTCTGTAAACAGACCTTTTTTATTTATTCCAGCTAGCAAAAACCATTCTTTCCCTAACAGAATTGTTTATACTCACTGTTCTCAGATAATTCCAAAATAACACTCTAGCTACAAAATGCAGACAAATATAGGGAATGAAAGTGTTTCCATGGTATTATAAATCCTACAAATATAGGGAAGAAAAGAGTTTCCATGGTATTATAAATCCCACAAATTCTCTCACAAATCTGACACTGAAAATACAATCACACAGCAAAGCAGAGCCCTATATATTGTGGAGGCTCACTCTTCATATAGATTTGGAAGTTCTCTATAGCTATATATAAAGGCCCAGATTCCTAGAAAGCTACTTTCAAAGTTATTTAGCATGGCTTTTCCACTGTAACTCTTCATTAAGATAGTCACGACTTAATTAAATGCTGAACACTGCACTTGCTGAGTCAGACATACTTGTCTCAATTTTACATCTACTGCAGTACTGTTGTATTAAATTTCATACAAGCAACCACATCACTTCCATTAAATTCCAGAACACACAGTACACGGTCTGTTCCAAGCTCCTGGATACTGATGAACATTTCAGTATAAATGCTATAACATGCGGGTTACAGGAATTTTTATTGGCCAGTGACTGTGGCAAAAAGTTAGCATAAATCTATATCTTCATATAAAGTCTACTGCTTGGTGCAGGAATTTCACAGCCACATACATTCAGAACTACATTTTTACTTATTTACTTAAAACTCCCTGCGTGTAACACAACCTCCTGCATGCTAGCACCTATTAAATCAACACCACTAGAGTGGATCAGCAGGAACAGAGTTTCCAATGCACTGGACAGGATATTTCAGGAGGAAAAATCAAGACATCTTAAATACACACCTTCCAACACTACCCAAGTTCATTCTGCCTTAGGGAACCGTGCAAAGTGCATCCAAGCCAAGTTTTTAATTGTTTTGCCACAGCTTACAGCCTCTCTTACTCTGGCACTTGGAGTGCACGTGAAGTTGAAGTGCAGCCCCTCGACCTGCATGACTGCTGTGCCAGTGGGTGTCTGCTGCACGCTAGAGTCAGAATAACTTATTACTAACAAACATTCCCAGCAAAACACTCGGGTGAGTGATCCTGGAGCTATAAATTAAGGAGATCTTTTGGAAATAAAGACAGTTGCTCCAAGACTGGCAATACAGAAATACACATATTTACATGCAAAGTGATTAGATAAAGACAAAACAAATTGTTTCTGAAACAATCTTTCAAGATTCTACATAAAAGGACACTCAGAAATACAAAGTTACTCTCAGGTTTCAAAGTTTAGAATGCAATTCTACCAAAAATACAAATAGCTGGTCATACATGATTTAATATAAAAAATGTGATGATTATCCAAAGAGATTTTGAGGAAATACCATTTTAAACAAGCGATTATAAATTAGTCTATTTAGGCGTGCATGTCTATTTATTAATCTTCCTCCCCTTGTAATTAACTAATTTTTAATCAAGCCCTCAGCAGCACTCATTCAACCACAAAATAGATTTTCCATACTGTTAAATGCACAGGACAACTTCCAAGTTTTGTGGCAAAAGTCACAAAGCTCTTTCTATGCAATTTGTCAAATTTCAGCTTCTACACTCCACGGTATTTTATTTTGAAAATGAAAACATTTGAGAAAGTTTGATTGTACTATATTGCTGACCCAATCTATTAACAAGTCTGCCACTGAAGAGCTGCAGAACAGAAGCATTAGAGGGTGAAGTATAACCTATTACCTCGAAAACATGAAAAACCATCTCTAGTCAAGGCTTGTCCCTTTACCTAGGTCATAAATTATCAGATAAATACAAAGAAGTTGCAAAATTTCAGGCTGGGATTTAGAATGAATGCAAATATGCCCTTTATAATGCACACACCTATCGCACAGCTGATTATAATTAAAGAAGGCAGTGACTGAACACTTCAATCTCAGGTGTCATCAGTAATCCTATAATCCTCTAATAAGGCAGTTTTTAGACTGAACTAGTACCTGGAATTACTTCCCGGTGATCCAGATTGTGAAAACAAGCTGTGTAGTAAAAAAACAGCAAGAAAAAAAGCCAGGCTTCTCTCCAGAACCAAATCTAAAAGTTACTACACAAATATCACAACAAAATCTAAAGGGTTTTGCCTATTTTTTTTTTAATTAATGAAGTTTGCTTTGGCTTTCATAAATGTAAATGCAGTTAAACTTGTAAAAACGGAGGTTAATACAGTAATAAAAAAAAAAAAAAAAGAAAAGGGGGCAAAGAGGACGCAGCTGGGGGAGACGGCAGCAACTTGTGCAACCTGCCAGTGACCTGCGAAGCACAATCTCATTCCGCTCCCGCCTACCTGCTCTGCACACACTCAGGAGAAGCAGCAGCAGGCCAGCTCTCTGCTGCAGCATCAGGGTCAGGTAAGGATTGCAGTAGAGGAGGAGGAAGAAGGGAAGACTGCCATTGCATTCCATTTTTGCCATTTTTCTTTGCTCCAAGCCATTACTTAGAATTCTGTAGCTAATCAACTCTGTATTCCACCCCCATCTTAATTAATAATGCAAAACAGACAAGATAGTTGTTTTGCTATTGCAAAATACATGGACCTACAAAGAGATGGGGAGAAAGCAAATCTTGGTAAGGACGCCCAACATGCATATCTTTCTTAAAATTACTCAGGTCATGAAGCCAGCTATTGTATTATTCTTTACACAACACACGGTTTCCAATTATAATAAGAAAGGGCAATGCCACATCTATATGTTTTTAAAAGACAGATGTGTAGACACTAGAGTAACTTCAAAACGACACCAAAGACTAGGGGGTTTGGAAAGAAGAGTAGCACATGTGAACTGAACTGATGGAAGTGCTTGTGCTCTGAGATACCCCACAAGCTTCTTTGGGATCATATGCTTCTTAAAATTATTTCACAACACGACAGCAGCAAATGCCACCAGAGAAAACTGCATCAGCACAACATGACACCAGCAAAATCACCCAAATTCACCTTTCCCACCTTCCCCTGTGGAAGTTCTGAGCACTTTAAAATACAGTAATAGAGAACGGCAGGAAATGTGGGAAGGTAATATCCACTGCCAAGAGTCCACCTGGAAAAAGGTGAAAACATTTTCCACTGAAAACACTTCTTCTTGAGATAGTGGTTTTCAACAGGAGGGGTGGGTATCCGTCTGCTCTTGCTAGAATGGGTTATTTTCAACGCTCAGTGGCAGAGTACGAGAGGTGAGGTCCGGGCAAAGAACACAAAACGTGAACATCACTTCCAAACCGCGCCTCTGCCAGGCTGCACTATTCCCCTCCCCAACTTACTTAAGGTTTTTGCAGTATTACCCAGCCACGGAGATGTGCAACGCCTAGAGCCTGAGGCCAAGGCGTTGTTGCATTTGACAGGGGCCGAGCCGGGGCTGGCTCCGCGCCCTGTCC
Organism: Bombycilla garrulus; assembly: GCA_013400315.1. NCBI lineage: Eukaryota > Metazoa > Chordata > Aves > Passeriformes > Bombycillidae > Bombycilla > Bombycilla garrulus. The sequence goes on from VXBU01012387.1 coordinate 807,220, forward strand.
GCCCCGCTCCGGGATTTGCCGTTCCCGAGGCAGGAGCCCTGAGCCCGCAGGCTCCGGGGCACGGCGACCCGCGGGCACGGCGGCGCAGGGGGACGGGGCCGCGCTTGCTCCAGCCCCGCGGGGCGCCGGGCGG
>VXBU01012387.1:809422-879469 GCA_013400315.1 Bombycilla garrulus
AAAAAAAAAAAAAAAAAAGAAAAAAAATAGAGGGAGAGAAAGGGGGAAAGACGATAAAGTTTGGGGGGCGGCGCGTCCCCTGGGCGGGAAGGCGGCTGCGGGGAAGTGGCCACCGGCGCCTCCCGGGGGCCCTCACCGGCCCTCGGGGGGTCGCGCTGCGCTTTCCGTCCCACATGGGGCCATCGGAACTGTGTCGCTGGAAGCCCCCCACAGGCAGCCTTTGGGGCTCGGACACTCCCCCGGCCCGGGGAAAGAGGGCTGTGCTTGAGCCTCCCATAATTAGTCTGAGGGATGGAAGCAGCGTGAACAAATCACAGATGTTGTCCCCCCACTGAGTCTGTACATGTAACAAGATGTTACGAGGCATATATTTTAAAGAACAAGGTGATAACACGTACGGACTTGAAGCTCGCTTTTCTCCAAGCTGTCTTGACCGGTGCTGCCAAAGGCCTCTCACAATGTCAAAGTCTTCAATATCACAGAATATGCTGAGTTGGACAGGACCCATCAGAACCATTGAGTCCTATTCCTGAGTTTTAATACTTCTTTTGGTGGTTTTCTCACCTATGGCCAGCAAACAGCACTTTTCACCCAAGTGTGGCATGACAAAATACCATGTGATACATCCCACAGGGCACCATACAAGGGAGGGAAAGGTGGTCTACCTACCTGAGCATCTGCTCAAGCAGGAGCAGCTAGACATTCCCCATCTTCCCAGACTTGAAACATGACTGTTCCAGAGGTCTCCTCAACATCCTCTTTTCCACATCTTGTGGATGACAGTTTGTGTTAGGTGCCTGTCTGCAAAGTTTTCTAAAAATATCTGGAAGAAGAAAATATTAAAGCAAAATTCTAAAAAGTCTCCACAAGAGTGGGTGGAAAATGACCTACAATGAATTATGAAGGCCTTCCCTAGATGATGCACTGCATGTAGACTAGTAAGGAAACAAAGTTTCCATAACAAAAGAAAAGCATTAAGGTTTAGTGCAACTTCATTCAGAGTCAGTTGCTGGAGATACTATGTAAGGAAGCTCTTTGGTGATGTTTCAGAACACTGTAAAATTGTATGACCTACTTACAGAAAGCTACCGGGTGAAAATAATATTGCAGCATGTATCTATCACACCATAGCCATTGACTGAGGTTTTAGTCTTTTACCTGGCAGATGCAGCCTTTTAAACATAAAGAGGGAAATTGAAGTGTGTAGTGACCTAATACTTGTTGGAGAATCCGTCAAGGTTCATGTATTATGCAGAACCTGGCTGTGATTTAAAATAGTTTTTAAATTATTAGAAATGTTATAAATCATTTCAGCACAATTTGTAGCACAGCGTCACATTTGCAACACTATTCTGAATATTGTGTCAACATTTCCATCAGAAACTTTTTTTTTCTTTCCGGGAAATTTACAGCTTGGTTAGTGGTAAAAACATAAAAATAATTTCTTGAAACTGAAACTTGGCATGGCCGCATCCCAGCTCAGGAAACAAAACACTGGAGAAAGCTCGATAATCTGTTTGGCCACTTTGAAATTATGAGTGTGTCATGAAGACATAAGTAATAGCACACAGAAAAAATCATAAAAGTCTCTGCTTTAAATAATTCCATTTTTTCTTCTCAATTTAACTCTTTCCCGAAAAATAAATTTTATAGGATGATATGTCATTGGGAGTTGTGTTCCAGTTTTTAACATTTTCAAGAACCTTCTGTTTGCAGAGAGACTCCTATGGATCTTGACATTTACAAGTGTACCTGATATTATGTAAACTGCAAAGTTAAGCACATGAACCTCTTTATACATGAATCATCGTCCAGCAAACTCAGATGCACTGTCACTGTAAATTATGCTATTTTCCAAAATTACAACTTCGAAAGAGCTACATCATGGCAATTTAGTGCAGTTCAGCTGGAGATAGTGCATGTTACACAGAGAAACCTAAGTACCTGGAATGCTTTGGATCTGAAAATGTCTAATATGTCGAGTGCATTTTGGTTTGTCATCTAGATAAGAAATATTTTTGGTTTATTGTATGAAAATGCCCTCAAGACTATATTAAAAATATCTATGGAAAAGTAATAAACCCATCAAGGAAGTTAGTGCAAGCAATAAAATTTACACTTTAGTATGTCTTTTATGGGCAGACTTTGCGGGATTTCTCTCCTATAATTCCTACAAACTGATGGAGTGCAACTAATTCCCCCAAGAAGTAACAGGTGTCTAAACACTTATACACTGAATACACCCAATCTACCTGCTAAGAACATGTCCTTTATGTTAAAAAGGAGTATCTAAAATCAAAGTAACTTTCCCAGATATTCTTGTAGAAAGAAGTACTTTGGGCCATTTCACTTTGTTCTATTAGTCTTTGTTTTTATTATATTTTAAATAATCTTATTTACAGGATTTTCGCCCCACACACTCCCTCTATGGAAAAATATATGTGATTGCACATCTACATTGTAGAGTATGTAGTAAGCATATGCTTCTCCCCAAGAGTCCTTAGAATTATTCTAAAAATGCACTAATACCGCTATTTTTGGATCACAAGTGAGACAAAACAAGTTAAGGGCTCTGCATGGTCTGAGTTAAATTCAGTTCTCAAAAATCAAAATCTGAAAATTGCCGTATGTATGGCTGTGGTGTAAGACACACTGGAGACTACTGCTTAAATGAAGCCCAGACATGTGCAGAACAAATTCATCAGTGTACAAAAAGAACAGCAAATTAGAGTTTGAACACTTGCTTGAAATCAGTAAGAAAATTCTTGTGCATGAAATTACTGCCATATTAAGAATTTCCCTGTGAGGGCTTTAATCACTGATGCAGTTCCATTAGAACTAGTGGGGCTGTTACATATTTAGAAACAATTATGTAGTTGTCCATGTTGGTATGGTGACAGATCCCTATTTATCTTTAGAGCTGCTGGAGGGTAAAATCTTGGCCCCCATCAAAGTCTGGCAAAATGTCCTATGACTTCAACCAAGCCAGGATGTTCCTTCTATTATTATCACACATAACCACATATTTGACTACAGTCACCTGGAAATTGCATCCCCTGGCACATGCAGCTGTAAGAAGTGACCATGGGGAGAAAAGTCATCCTAAGAGTGCAGCGAGTTTCATCCCAGCCTCTACAGTCATCCCAAGCATGTCTTTGCCTATGAGCTGAAGGCATAAATTCTTTACCTGCACCACCTCCTCTGCTTAGCTCACCTGCCAGCAGCTTCCCTGCAACCCTAACCTTCAACCTCATATTCCTTCTGGACTAAAACAGCCTTCTGTTTGCTTGATCTTTTTTTTATCTTTTTTTTTTTATCTTTTTTTTTTTCCCATTTGTGATATTTTTTCCCTCAGCCTTTTATATTTTAATTTAATCTGGAAGATTAATCCATGAAACTAAGTCTACTCCTCTGAACACGAGCAGAATGCTTCTTGGTTTATGTATGAAGATATGCATTGCTGCACACAACAGAGCATCACCGCCCAACTTAAGCACTATAGGTTATATTAATATAGTAATTTATACACTCATACATTTATATACATACAAAGTGAGTAATCTGTGGGCATATTTTCTGATCATTTGCTGTCTCATCTATTACATTTAATGAAATTGAATAATAGTGTAAAATAGTCTCCTGCTGCTATTTTACTGATTCGGGTGCTTTTTAATTCCCGAAACTAGCAGATTATAAGGTAAATGCTATAGCACTTTCAACTCAGGAGTTGTAATTGGCATAATACTGTAATTTGGAAATAAGTGTTTGTGGTAGATCAGCTGTCATCCCACAGGGATGGAGACAGTGACTGTTTATAATAAATCCCACATGTTCCTTTCTACTCTAGCAAATATACACTGCTATATCAAAGTACTCTACAATCCTTAATGAATTAGTTCCTGTAAGAGCTTTGTTAGGTGAGTGAGTATTATTTTTCTTGTTCTCCAACCAGAGATATACAAAGTGTAAAGCAAAGTGGTTGAGAAGAGGATGCTGGCCTCAGGAAAAATCTGGGCACCTGAGTATTAAGGGCTCTACTCTGACCACAAGAAATTCAATTTCAGAGGTCCTGTGCTAGTCATGTTGAAGAAACTGCTGGCCTGTGAACGCACATTTGAGACCTCAGCAGGAATATGTCTTTATGCTGCATTAACTGTGCTACCTGTTAAAGAAGCAACAGGATGAATAGAATCTGTGAGTGCAAAGGAAAAGGCTAAAAGCAAAGAAGGAAAAAAACAGGAGGCTCTTATACATGACAATGTCTGTAAGATGGTGTCTTTCACATACACAATATCTTGATGTACTTGATGTGGAGGTTCTATTTATGTATGATTAAAGATTAGTAAGTGATTATTAGGTGTTTTAATAAATGGCACTCAACTGTTATGGGTCCAAAGGGTCAGTAGGGTTTTTCACAACAATAGCTCATCATCATGTGAAACACCCTACCAATGTATTTAACCTCTATATGCTTTACATTGAAACACCTGCTAATCTTGTGTTAAACCTCACAAATGGAATCTTAATATGAAGTGTGACTCAAAACAAATTTGCTGGAGAAAAAAGGATTAGCACCTAGGCTCCACAGTAAATTGTTAGTTATAGCTGTACTGAATTTAAGTTTCTCCTTTTGCCATGTAAAAGGCACTGATATGACAGGAAGCATTTTGCTGCTGAGTGCAAGAGTGGTGTTTTCCAGGCTAATCCCAAGAGGAGGGCTGGGATATTGCTGGACTCCGTACCAACCACCATCAGTGAACTTGGTGCAGCCTTGTGGTTTTATGAACACTCATGGTAATATTTGGTGAGGCCAGCTGAAGAGATAAGGGATGAAATTGAAAATGAATAGAGATCAGTTTGCTCAGAGGTAGTGAAAACTGCCATAATCAGGGGCTGCTCGGGTCCTTCTTGCTATTGTCCTGCTGCGTTTAGTTAGTCCGGTGAAAGGGGAGGATTCTGATGTTTGCAGGGGCCATTTTAACACCTCAGCTTGTCTCTGTGAGCTTTAAAGTAATTAACTCTCCAATCATTACCGGTTGACTTTGTCGACAGGTTTAGGTTTCCCTCCTGCTGTTCCCTTTGGGGATATTGGTTTGTCACTTTATGAGAGGGGGGATTCATTTTAAGGTTCACACCAAATCCCTTTCGCAGCTTCCCAACAGCTTATTGTGTTCTCCATACTGCTGGAATATTCTCTTGGTCTCTGTTTTAATGAACATGACTTATATAACTTTTTCCAGATCCAACTGGACAAGCAGTGGGGAGGGAGCAGGGGGAAAACTTCTCAAAATAGGCAGGTAGCACACTTGCTAAGCCCTTCAGACGGAAAGTGGGCCATCCTTGGCACTTAGAAGTCAATAAAGGAGATTGCAAAGGCAGTTTTGCTAAATAAAGTTACTTTGAGCTGCAAAAGGATTCTGACAGTCCTTAATGTAACTGAAAGAATCCTCACAACCTCCAGCTGTGATATGGGTGTACTACAGTATAGTTCAGTTTTAGCCGGGGGAAAATTTCCAGATCTGTATTTGTTGCAATTTTTTATTGATCAAAGTTTGCCAAGAAACATGGAAAAAATAAGGTAGGCAAAAGCTTGACCATATTCTTGTTAATCCTATTTTCATCCAGTTTCCACTATATATTTTCTTAAATCCTTAAGACTAATAAGCTGAAGAAATAATAATGACCAGAGAGGCTGCCATCAGCCACGTAATTTGGAGATTTCTGATGATGCCCAACTCTTGATGTACAACAGCACCAGAGTTCTAAGAAACGTGACTGATAGGCACAATGACCACTTTTCAGCTCAGTGCACAGTGAAAACCCTCACCTACTGCAAAGCTGCTTGGAGTACTTCCCCTCTGAACTTCTGCTCAGCATCTCCTGGCACATCAACATTCTCACTAAGGGTGGGAATTTGGGAAACAATCCATGTGGCAAACCAGCTCTGAAATTGCTGAGCTCAGGCTTAGAAAAACCTTAGGTCTGCTCTGCAACAGAGATTAAGCAACATCCACTCTAGTATTTTCTTTTTGCAGCTTGTACCAAGAGGAGTTTGACTGGTGTCAAGGACTACATTGCTATCTCCAGCTGGATTTTTAGTGGTGTCTGTATGATGTTTTCTTTACTTTCTTTGTTGGCAGCATTAGTTATGAGGTTCCTTTGCTAAATAAAGCTCTGACTGCACAAACTATTTATTTCAGTCACTTCCCATAGCTGCTGCTACTGCAGCAACTCAAGCTCTGTTAGCTAGACTAGAAGGCCTGTCAGAGTCAGGTGGCAATACACCACATCATTTCAAATATCCTTTCAGGACCCTTCACATCTGCTCAATGCTCCCTTAAAAATTGCCACTGGCTCGCTTGTATTAGGGCTGCCAGCCTGACTAACTCTGGTTGTTAACTTATCGTCATGCACAGAAGGATTTTGTATTAAATATCCTTTGGGAAGGAAAACCTGAGTGAAAAGGGGTTTGGAGGGCAGGAGAGACTTGTTTTTCTGAGTCAGGTAATATGAAAATGTGAAGTAGAAACTAGGAAGAACCTAGGTTATAACATATCAGTGTTGGAAACATGAAGTGTCTTCACATGCACAAGAAGCTACACAAACTGTCTCCTCAGGGGTACACAGGAGAGGCAGCTGATGATTTATCAAGGTGCATTGTCCAGCACAATAAAGCCCTTTGTTTAATTAACTAAAAAAATTAAAATAAAAAAAGGGAAGTTATACTTCTCAGCTGATGGCAGGACCTGGGCAAGTGGTGAGCTTGTTTCCTTAGCACTGGCCAGATCCCTTCTGTTATCCTGATATTATTCCCCTTTGTTATTCGATATCCCACAGTGCCAGCTAAGTCAGGAGTTGTCACACTCCTCACTGGTGCAGCAGGATACAAAATAGCTGGGGGTGGGGAGGAAGACAGGAATGGTTAGGAGGTGGAAGGCCTTTTTTTTTGTGAAAACAGTAGCACCAGCTGCATCCTGCAAGTCGCTAAATTAGCCAGTCAGTTGTTTTTCTTTTAATTTTTGTGCGAATTCAAGAATAGGTTGTGGATGTCTTGGCAACTCATGAATGAGGCTCTTTATGAAAGAATTCACCTTGCAGAGGGGCTGCTGTCAGATGCACAAGCCTCTTTCCATTAATTAAGCTGCAGAACATCCCCTCTTTTTTTTTCCCCATCCCTCTCAACGCCTGGATAATCAGACCTTGTGTCTTTCCATAACATCCACCACTGCCTCTCTCACTACTCACAGTATTTCACCCACTCTGTTAATTCTGGGCTGCCAGATTTTTTTTTTTTTTTTTTTAACACAGCTTATTGCTGCTAAGTGAGATATCATGCTGCCTGAGCTAATAACTAAGATGAATATTCTGCTCCGCTGCAACTAGCAGCATTCTCTGTGCATTACCTTCAGCTGAAGGGTGGCCTAAGAGCAAAGTTGGATATTTTTCAAAAGCTCAGCTGGGAGTTAATCAGCTCTTATTGTTTTTCGACAGGAGCTGGATGCTTAACTTGCATCCAGTGAGTCATCCTCTGGATTGTCACCCACACACAAACAGCCCCACAGAAGGTGCAAAGAACTTTTCAGACACGCTAGAAATGACCTGCCATTAAAAGTGCATAAGCTAAGCTGTGTCGGGGTAGGGAGTGATTACAGATGTAATTATGCCTGAACAGACAGTCTGGGGAGAGAAGGTGGGTACCAGGAACCTCAATCAACTCTCAGCCTTGCTGTGATCTGAACAAGACGTGTGACTGCAAGTGAATAATCTTGAAGTTTTTAGTGGGGTCATTTAGATACTCATGTGTGCATTAATGAATTTACACATTTGCTTCAGGGAATAACCTCAAACCTTATAAAAAATGAGGAGCTGACTACCATACCTTAAGTGTTTGCATATTTGGGCTTAATTTTGTATGGCTGATTTAAAATCCCAGTCATTAGGAATAGAAAAATATGTGTATGGTATTAATGACAAGCTGTTATAAATGATCTGTTCATTTTCCTTCACTTCCAAGTATTGCTGAACATTAATTTCCTGCAAATGAAGCAATCTGAAGTAGAGCACACCAAATAATTAATCTTTGGAAACTCCGGACTAAATTAAAATAATTTGAAGTTAAAGAAAGAGCTCATCTGTAGCCCTAGTGCTCTTTCTGGGAAGCAAGGGATACATAAAGGAATCAAAAAGAAAGCAAATACTGAATTACCTAACAGAAAAGGAATCTATAAATACGTGTAATAAATTCCCACATTACATCACAAAACTAACGTTCTCACAAATGCTATAATTGCAAATGCCAAGACACATAGGAGACCTTCAATTAATAGTAAAAGTGAATAAGCAAGTGGGAAATTATTTGCATTGGACATATGCATTTTCTATTTTGGGGCTTGCTAGCCCGTTTGGATTTTTTAAAAGATATTATCAAATTATCTATTATACTAGATATAGGTCCCCTTATAGTGAGAATTGGGTGTGGTAGAATTTGAAATACCATTTAAATGGTAAACTAGAAATTCTCTTTAACCAAATTACAGCATTAATTAAAAAGTCCACTTTTGCTAATAAAAGCATACAGTTTATCGTGAGTGCTCATTCTTTAATATGCTACCTAAATTAATAAAGTTAAAACATAAGTAGAGTTGAAGAGTTATCTGTAAATTGAGAACGTTCAGGAATATAAGAAAAATAATTCCATCTTCACTAGATCAGGAAAAATTAATGTCTATATTTCGGAAAGGACAGTAAATAAGCCTACTAGTCCTTTGTTTCTTTCAGAGTTTCATTTGTCACATCTTTGGCTGCAAATCTACAGCTATCCCAAACTATCAGAGACAAATAGTCTAATGGGAAATAATATGGGTGAAGAGATGAAATACAACAGTGGGCTGCAGAGTGTTCTAGAGTTTTAAAGGCGTTGTATCTAGATGTGCCGAAAGCTCCTTGCTACAGTTTTCTTGTTCATAAAATAGTTAAGATATTAGCCTGCCTCTTGGCAAAGCTCAGAAATGCTCCTGTCTGTATAAATGCTGAGGATTATTTGAGAGAAGATGTTCAGCTTGGGAGTGGGTTCTGAATATAGTGATGAACCCACTCAATTTAAATTGCTGCATATGAGCTTCTTTCTTCTTATAACAATTAACCTCTTAGGAAAGAATTAACACTGAGTTTACATGTTGACTCTACAGACATTGGATAATTGCTCTTAAAAAATAATCTATAAGTCCAGGAAATTACATTTCTCCTTTTGCTTCTAAAATTACAAACTTCTGACTTCCCAGCTGGTAATGCAAGCAATCAAAATCAGGTCTCTTGAGTGCAGTTGCATGACACACATGAACAACAATCTCATTTCATAAAGAATTAACCCACAGCCAGCCACGTTAACTGGCTCCAATTCACGCCACAAAGCCCGCCTGATCCAAGCGCTGTAGTTCCTGCTTCACACAGGCAGAAATGCGCTGCTGAAATAACAGCAAACATTTTTGGAGTCCTACCCTAACAAAGCTCCCAGGCAGAGGGAAAGAGTATGGAATGAAGCACCAAACTGAAACCCAGAAGCTTTGGCTTCGTTTTCTGTCTTTGTTACAGCTGCCTATCAGCAAGACAGTCACTTAACCTCCCTGAGTTTCATCTTCTATCATACAGAGACAGTAATACCTCTTTTGGCTGTCTTTTTGATCTACAATATAAAAAAAAGTGACATTATCCCCCTCCCATTTCAGCTAAGACATCTAGGCACTACTGTGATTCTAATCAGTAACAGCATTAACTACTGTCTAAACAGAAGGACCTACTTCAGTTTGAAATTTCCTTGATTTTATCTAGTTAAAAATCTCTTCATAATTTCTCTGATTTATTTTTCCTTTCTCTTTGAGAGAAGGTAGGAAGAAAGAAGTGACTTGTTTTGGGTTGATGATTTAGTTCTGTAAGTGCTCCAAGTATAGGGTATAAGAGAAGAAACAGAGAACACAGATCCAAATGACGAAAGCTTGGTAAATTTAATTTCTTTCATCAGGATGCGTTTTTCAGAGCTTAAATTTAAAGATGATGTGCAAATGAAAGTCCAGAACAAACGTGTAACTCATTTGTGTCCTTTTCTCAGTGAGCTACCTTAAGGTGACGTGCATTTCATAGAATACACACCTTACAGCTTTCTGGTATTTTTTCTTGATGCTCAGTCTAAATCTTTCTCTAATATGTTTCAAGCCATTGGAACCTTAATTTTAGTCTTAAATCAGTTCTTCTCAGCGTTTACTGCAAATGGTTGTCTTAGGTAAGCAATTGCCGTATTTCTCACTAGTAACCAATTAAGCAACCTGTAGCCACTTTCCCTTCTGTTTTGAAATAGTTTTTAACTGAAAGATTTGAACAAACCACACCACAGTCTGCAGTGCCAAAGGCTGCCATTCAGAGGGTTTTATGCTACACTATCCTGTCTAGAGAAAGGTTATTCATACACCCAGAAGACTGACTTTGCAGGCACATGTACATGTTTGTGTTTGAAACTTCTAGACTGACAACCCTTCAAATCCAGTTGCCTTCTCTTGGGACAGAAACATGAACCTTTATTTCTCTTTGATTTGGGAACTGGCACCACTGTGATCTCCATTATGAGTCTAGCAATATTAAAGTGTGTTGTTCTTTACAGGCAGGACTGACTGCTTGAGTTGAATGACTACATGTTGACCTTGGGGGAGCTGCAGGGATACGTGTATGTTTGGTTTTTTAAATTCATCTTTTCCAGGTTGTGGGGAAAGAAGCTTTTAGACACTGCAAAATACACGTGGATTTAAGCAACAGTTGATTTCAGGAACATCTTATATTTTTCAACCCTGCTGTATGAACTGATGAAGCTTAGTAGAGCTTTTTTTTTTAAGATCAAAAGATGTGACAGTTCACAAAATATGCAATGAAGAAATAAAATCATTCCCCACACACACCAGGAAGCACCACTATCTACCAGAATCACCTGGTAAAGGTTTCTTCAGCACAAGTCCAGAAAATTTGCACTCCATACTATGCACATACTTCAAGACAGAGAGACAGGTGTCTGCCAGTGACAGAAGTCTGTCCTCTCTTATGACGGATTCCAATGGAGCAGAGCAGTGGTTGCCAGTTCAGCAAAAAGGGAGGCTGTTGTGATGTGCAGCTCAACTGAGGGGCATCATCCAGCTCTGTGAGAGCTGGAGCTGGCAGGTTCCTCAGGCCTCCAGCCTGTGCTTCTGTTTCTGCCCACCCAGGTTCCCCGGTGCAATGCTGGGCAGCAGCAGCCTCTCACTGTTCTGGGTACAGGGCTGCTCTCTTACATGGGCAGCCCTGTGGCTGTATTTAAGAAGGCAGGATTATTATTTCCTATGCCTAGACAGAGTTAACCCTCCCCAGAGACAAATATGAGCACTTGTGACAGAGACAGATGAGTTACATCCATTCATGGAAAGAAAAACAGTCTTATGATCATGCAACTGAATTGTTTCTAATTAATTAATGATCTATATTTCATACTGCTGAAGCAGAATCTGAGACAGACTAGAAAAAATCCTTCATGTGGCTGATCCTAATGGTGGCAAGGGTGTTGAGGCACAGATTCCCTTATTAACAAACCTTTTTGAGCTTGCAACTCATCCCTTGGTTTTATTCTCTTGTTGCTGGGCACCCACAGTGAGAGGCTGGTAGCACGTCAGGGAGCAGCAGGGGTCAGGTGCTCCCTGCACCCCAAGGGCCAAAGGGAATCCCAGGACGGGCAGCAGGGAAGGGCAGACCCCAATATTTTAAGCAAAAGTCAAACTCACCAGGTCTGTGGAGACGAGACAGGGCCAAGGTCAGGCCTAGCAGGATCTGCACTGGGTCCGGTGATCCTTGGCACGGCCATGGGGATGAGGCAGGGCCAGAGCCAAAGCCAAGCTCAGAGCCAGTGTGGGCTGAAGCCTGGAAAAACAGATCCCACGGCCAGCACAGACCTGGCTGCAGCTGAGCTCCTGCTGCAGAGCCCAGGGCTGCTCTGGGATGGGGCTCTGGGGCGGGGCTGGGGGCTGGGAACGCTCCAGCTGAGGCTGCTCAGGGCTGTTAATGCCCTCCCAGAGAGATGCACTGAGTCTTCAAGTTTTCTTGGTAACTAAATGTCCTGAGGAGTGCCATATATTGGCCTGCCAGATAGAGCAGGACTTTAATGTTACACAAATAATAATCTGATCCTACAAACCCGGGTATATGTCACTGAGATCTTATTACAGCCTGGGTAAGAGGATGCTGGGTGTTTGCACTGATGAGGCTATTTCAGTATGATAAGCTGCACTAAGTGGGCTCAGTTTTGCATCAGTGGAGTGTATTTGCATATTGCACTGCCAGGGAAAAGAAAACCTTACATTTTGCTAGAGTTCACCACGCACAAAAATGCCACTGCAAATATCTGAGTATGTGAACAGTTCCCATGAAGGCAATACTCCATGGAAGGTGCTAGCAAGGATGAATTAAAGGGTATGTGACATTTCCAGGATTTGGGATGCTCAGTGGAAAACTCATCTATATACTTTCAGGACTTTTTACAATATCCATTGCCTTCTGATTTATAACGTTTCAGATGGAGAAAGACTGGCAAATATTTTCGGCTATAAGAATTCAAACAGTCTTTTGAAAGAATCATTATCAGAATCGGCCTGAACTCCAGCCAAATATTCCTAGTCTCTTTCACTTCAACCCATGATATATGTTTTCCTGTAGAAAGGAAGCCTACAAGAATTTTTTTTTACCCTACCAGCTGCTGATTTTCAAGTTTGGTGTTTGTTCATTTGGTTTTTTGTTGTTGTTGGTTTTTTTTAGGTTCCCATTTTTTTCCCATTTTATAGGTTTTTGAAATGCACAGAAGAAGGAAAAATGTATTTTATATTTTCAATTCTATATTGTATTTTGCATTTTTGTCTTAATATTCTTCCATAAGTCTAGTACAATCTTATTCCTAAATTAACACATTTTTTTTAAAGTCAGGACCTTGAAAAGCTGGCACTACATGTAAAAATCTAAGAAGACATCTTTTATATTAAAACCAAATGACTTCATATCTCTATAAAATTGTAGAGACATGCTCATACATGCATATGCACACACATTTTTGGTGCAATGATATATGGTGTATATATAGGCTATTAAAATAATGTAAACAATCTAAACAAAGCAGATTACTAGCAAAGCGTGCAGTAACAAGTTTAAGATCCCAGTCGTATTCTCTAAGTAAGTTGAGAAGAGTCATAACATGAATCATTTCTCTCTGCTCCTACAACGTTTGTGTTCAACTCTTTATCTACAGAAATTATTTGGGGGATGAAGGAGAGATCCTAAGGCTCCAAGATTGTTTCTCCAGCCAGATTCAGGCTGGGTCTTGTTTGGCTGCAGTGTAAACACACCTCTCGCCGAGTCTGAACCAGAGACTCCCCACATCCCTTCAAACAGCAGCTCTGACAGAGACACCAGTGTGGGAGAGGCCTTTAGGCATCCCTTGTGCCCTGGAATTTAAGCAGAACCTCTGATCTAAACCAATAGCCCAGTTCAAGCAGCCATCCCTCCCTCGGCCATCCTGGAAGTGGAGCAAACAGAAGGGACCCTCCTGAAAAATGTTACCTGGGGGTACCTCGGGGGAAAGGAATTCATAAACCTCACCCATGAGCTGAGAGAGCAACAGTAACGAAAATGAAAGTGATTATAAACTGCGTTAACGCATGGATAATTCTCCCAGCAAATAGAACACAAGGCACGCAAAACATTGCTTTGGTAAATGGTGTAGAAAAAGCCTGTCAGCTATAGGTGTCAAATACATCCTTTGTAGTTTCACCGAGGTGTTTTGCAGCAAAACAATCAAGACTCCAATTATGGGACAAGAATCTTCTTGCATTGTGGTGCTAGGAGTTCCCTGCCAGCTTGCTTTGCAACATTCAGGATTTTCATACTGCACTGGGACTGTCTGAGAGATCAGATCCCAAGTAAGACCCCAGTCCAGCTGCCAGGTGTGTTTGTGTGGCCTTGGGGGCACAGGGACTGCACGGGTGAAGTAGAATCACTTTTCCCACTTAAACTGTGCATGCACAGAAAGAGCTTGGTGTTTAGTTTGGGTTAATTTTCTTTTTACTTTGTTTTCCTATTTTTAGTTTCTATTTTTTGTTTGGCTGCAGCAATGTGCTTCATTTCTGGCTGATCAGCTTCTGTGCTGTAATACTGATGACTCAGCAGTTGGACTCCCCAGGTGGTCATCCATCTCACATTGTACACAAACACAGGGTCCTCTCCATCCCGTACCCACCAGAAGGTTCACCAGCAGGTGCTGAGTAGCCTCATGATTTTGTCAGACCCCACAGATTTGGAAAAATCATTTGCCGGAGCACCAGGCAACAAGCAGCAGTTACATCTGGCAAGCCTAAATCCAAAAGGGAAAATTATGGGATTTAAAGCCATCGGGGACCATTCCACACCACATACCAACGTTCTGACTTATTCCATGCTTCAGCAAGGGCAAAGAGAGAGATGAAGGCCCTGTCTGAGGGCCCTGAGAGCAGGTCCCCTCCTGGCTGTTTGGCTGTCTGGGCTCAGGGCCAGCCTGGAGCTTGCAGAGCTGAGCTGCCCCACTCCTTTGCTGGCCTTGGACACAGCCAGGGCTGGTACCACTTCCTGTGGGACCTGTTTTTAAGCCAAGCCCCTTCCATCAGGCCCCATCTGAGCTACAGCTCCTGCTGAGCTGCAGCCATGCCTGTTCCTGCCTTTGGACCCATTGCTCTGGACCTAGACCCTGACCAGGAGCTGACTTCCAGCCTGCTCTCAGAGCTGCCTTTTCACCAGGAACCTGCCTGGTGCTCACAGGGCTGCGCCTGATCCTTGCTCCCCACACTGCTTGGCTCACTGGAGGGCTGTGGGACGGGTGATTCTCCTGCCCTGCAGGCTGTGTTGCTGCGCTCAGCTTCCAGCTCACCTTTCCTTGCAGAGAGTCAGCTCTTGCTGCTTCTGACAGGCTGTTCCTCTCAAAATCTCCACAGCTTTTCAAGGCTGATGATCTCAGCAAAAATGTTATCCTGTTTTCCTTCACAGAAGAGCAGAAATGGTGGATTCATCCAGGAATCAAACCTACCATTAATGATACTGAACCATGGAAGAGGAAAATGAATAGCGTTACATTGTTTCCACTGTTTCTCCCAGGGATAAGAACACTGGTCTGGACATTTTGGGAACTCTTTTTCTTAGACCTACAGCCTTTCTATACACAGAGTATAGAGGTGTCCTGGAAATAATGCCATGAATTCACAAGCAGAAGGAAATAGTGTGAATGAGCAGCGGCACTCAGGACTCTTGGAGTTCAGTGGGTCTTTCAGTTTTGTGCCCAACACTGGAACTTGCATCACATAGGTGCCATAAAGAGTATCACTGTACCAGCAAGCGGCATGAGACTAAAAAAGGTTTAAAAATTGCTCTTTGAACAGTAAGTAAGACAGAGGGCATCTGGGGAAGCTGTGGTCAACCCATCTGGATCTTCTTTTCTTCTTCCCCTTCTTTCCTCTCATGCCTTCCTCCCTCTGCCCCTGCTGATTTTGCTGAAGACTCAGCCCCGTTCCTGGAAGAAATCTATTTGTGCCTACTGCTAAACTCTGCAGCAGCTGCTCAGACCTTTTTCTGCCACTGTGTTGTGATGCAGTCATGATTTTACCAGAAAAGTGGTGTTTGCCTGCCATGAACCCAAAAGAGTTCAACACTGATTAGGAAGGAAGGCTGGCTGGCAGGCAGGCAGCACGACTGACTAAGCCTGGTTTCCTTAGGAACCCAGACTGAAAAAGTGAGAAAGTAAGAGCATGTGTGTTCTGGTAGGCAGTGAATAATCCATTAAAACTCTTAATTAAAAATTTAAACATGTGTCTGCTAATTACATCACCCTTCTCATGCCCTCAAAAAGCAGCAAATGAGCATGGTTGCACACCTGCCTGTGTGTTTATTTCCTTAGGATGCTGCTCAATTGCTCAGCAACACAAATACCAGCCCAGGTAGCAGCTGCCATTGTAAAAACATTCTGGGGAAAAGTGATGACAAATATTTTCTTTTTGTTAATGAATGGCCAAACTGTTCACAGAAATCCTGCTCACTGTTGCTGCATGTCCTGAATTTGTTGATGTGTTTCATGTATCAATCCTGATGCTATGAGTTTTCATCTCAGGCAGGGCTATTTAATGCCAGCAATACACACTTAGCTGAACAGCTACCTGAAGACCTGTGAAAAGAGAAAGAGATGGGGTAAATGTTTTAAAAAGCAGGCTACAAGGATATGGAAATGAACATGGGCATTGTCTGCAAACTCCAAACATGGAGAGAATTGTCTGCCGAGGCTCTGGACCCTCTGGAGATTCTCAGTCCTGCAGGGATAGTGTGGGGCTCCACATTTGAAGAACACATGGCGTGAGGAGCCTTAGCATGGTAAAGGGACAGCTCAGATTAACTGTTATCCTGCAAATAAGCAGTTCTAGCAAATGAAACCTGCTTCTCCCTCTGTAAGCTACCCTGCAGTGAATCTCCTCTGGTATACGTAGCCTCTTCAGCTGCTCTGAGTTGGCTGGGTTGCAGCCACTTGACATCGGGCCACAGCCTCTGATTTGGGAAGGCTGTTTTATTCAGTGCCTAGAGGAGTAGGATCATGTTCAACATTGCTGTTGTTATTTATTACAGTCATGAATTTGGCAGGAATTAGCCAGATTCTGGCAGGTAGCGTATGTCTCTGTACATCAGCATAACTGTGCTGCGCCACAGTGGGTACACTGGGTGAAAAATCAATTCCCTGGTTTTTGGCTCCTGTCAAAACAGGCAGAGGCCAGAGCAGGAGGGCAGGTGTGTCCAGTGGCACACACATGAACAGCCTCACCAGATGCTCACCCAATATGATGTCCTTGAGACCTGCCTTCATACCACAGTCCTGCTGTGGCACAGACTGCTGAACCTCTTAGGAAAGGGCCCAGCTGGGATGTGGGTCTGTTTCCTTGTGGGTACTGAGAGCCTTACTGGTACTTCTCAAGGCCCTCTTTGACTTGACCTAAAAAGGACTCACCAGACAGCAAGAAACTCTGAACTCCTACACCCCGACACTGTGCATCACTAACAAAGCACTGCCTCAAGACTGAATGACCTTTTGGGGTTATCTTTAAAGTGATATTTTAATGCATTCACTGACTGCTTAAAAGCTTCACAGATGATGTTTTGGGATGACGTACTGGAGAAGGCTTCATTATCCTCAGGGGTACAAACAAGGAGAAGACTGCTCCACTGCTGTGTTTCCCATGTTGAGCTCACATTCATCCAAGATGGCTGGACTCAGGCAACTCAGTTAGGGGCTGCCAGAATCAGTGAATGATTTTTCATTAAAGTGAAGCATCTGTTATTGCAGGGTAAAGATATCAACTGGCCCTTCCTTTAAAAAACGGGGTGTTGTTAAAATCTGAAGTATATGTAGAATTTAGGTTGCCAAAGGGCAAATCTAGGAGCATATGAAATCCCCAGGCAAGGCCATAAGGTTAATTTGCTCTAGTCAGAATTGTTGGGGCTGGCAGGTTTGGGCACTCATCACAAGGGAGGGAGACCAGAGGTGCAATTCAAAACAAAGGCCTGTCTTTACAGGGTGTCAGCTCCCAGTGCCAAGGCCGAAATTCCCTGAAAGCTCATCTCTGCTCCTTTTGCCTTTCCCCAACTTGGTAGGAGTGTGATGCGAGTATCTGCAGGGTTCACTTGGCAGAACCCTGCTGGATGGTGCTGCCCTGCTCCGTGGGGTCAGGGCAGGGGGGGAGGAGCTCGGTGAGGTGGGTGCTGCACACAGGCTCATCCCCCGCTGCTAAACGCCCTCAGGTCACCCTGATGGGCAACGCTCGCTCTGCTGGCCAGGCTGAGCTTTCTGTATTGCTTTAGCCCAGCTGGAAGACTGCAGTGGTAGAGCCCTTGAGGACAGCCCAAGGCACTTCACTTGTTTGTCCTCTCCAGCCCAGACTGGACGGCACAGAGTGGAGCAGTGTGGTGGGCAAAGCCGAGGCACAGGCACAGGGCCTGGGCTTCGGCAGGTCAGCATCACCACCCTGCGTGCTGCAGTGGAGGAGAAGCACCCAAAGCTTACACCAAAACCTGTTCTGGGGGTGGGAGGATGTGTCCACAGCTGCGCTCCCCAGACAAAGCTCAATTACGTTCCATTTCTGTACAGAATATCTGTGTTTAATCCATAAACAGTAACAACCAAAAAGTCATTTCATTGAGTAGCAAGATCATCCACCACTTGGGAGTACCCAAAACTATTTACAAAATGTTTTCATACTTCAACAAGGAAGAGGCTGCATATTTCTGACTGTGGAGCAGAAGGCAATCCTATAATAATGCCTCATCTTTACCAATCATTCCAAATTATTCACATAAAATATCCTGTTTTCTCTTTTGGACTGTAATGGAGCTCCTGTTGAACCAATTATTCGCTAGCTATTCATGTATTGTCAAAAAGGAAATCGCAGAAGCTTTGTCATTAGGAATAAGGTTTGATTGGCAAGGCACGTGGCTTTGGGGCGGGTTTGCTTATTCCACCTTTTTGCTCTCAAGCCGTAGCTTTCAGCTGGCAATTTCCAGTGCTATAATCTGATGGAAAGTGATAAAATGCATCAGACTGCAGTACTCAAATGAGAAAACACTCCAGATTAGTAGGAATATAATTATGTTTTTCATGACATTGATTTTTTATTTTCTAACTGATAAAAGTAAACAACTAAGGGGAGGGGGGGGGAGTGCCAAAAACCAACATTTAGACTTTAGTGGGATAATTAACTCAGCAATTAAACATATTTTGTATGCAGCATTTGTCCTCCAGAGCACACAGCATATGTGACGTTTGTCCTTCATTCAAATTCTTGCTTCTTGCAATCTTTTTATTTCAGCAGGAGTGGCAGCCGGTGGGAGTCCTGCATGAAGGCTCTTCCACAGCGCTTTCCTTTTAAAGTTGAGTCTTCACAGCTAGGATTTGGAAGGAAAGGGGCAGCCAAACAGAATTGTGAAATGAGCAGAACTGAGAGGCAAGAGGTCTGTGCAACAGGCATTTGTGTGTGTTTTCTTTTTGCCAGTGTTCTTTGGAGGGGAAGTAAACCAAGCCCCTTGTGATCCTTTCTGCTCTGTACGCTACCCAAGAGCTGCACAACTCTGCTGCGACTGGGGCTGCAATGGCAAATGCCCTGTGCTCTGCTCCCCCTCAGGATCCCAGCGTTGGGATGGGCAGGTTACATCCATGGAAAATTAAAGAACAAGAATTAAAGCCAATGAAATCAAAGAGGCCAGTCCTAGAGCTCCCTGCTGGTGCAACAGAGTTGTTTTCTCACTGTGTGAAATATAGGAAGAGACATAAGCAACAATAGATTGTTAGAAATCTGGCCTTTTCAGCACAGGATAGTTCTTCCATCCTCAGCTCATCAAAGAGTGAGTGAGTCTTCAGGGAAGTTGATTTTCTCAGATTTTCTCTCCTGTGATACAGAGATGCCGTCCTCACTGCCCCATCTTTATGTCTTTTAGAAAAATGAGGTCATTAGGAAAAGGTTCCTCATCTAGGATAAATAAAACATATTCCTTGTGACTTTGTAGGTAGGATGAAGAGGGACAAGCAAACACCATGTCAGGCAGAGGTGAGCAGATCTGTCATGCTCAGGATGACACAGTACTTCCGCATGTCAACACAAACTGCAAAGCTGTAGCTGATACTGTGCAAGTTAGTACCCAAGCAACTACAATTATCTTTTTTCTTTGAGACAACAATATGTGAGGCTTTCTTCAGGGCAGAACTCTGAGCCTCAGGGAAACTCAAATAACTTCCAACTCTGTGAGACTCCCATGGCCCAATTTAAGCTGCTGCTGCTGCAGGGTAGAAGGGCTAACTTCTGAACTCGCATAAATTTCTATAGTAAACACACTATGACAAGTCATTCCAAATAAATTTCTTCCTTTCCCAAGCTAAATTTGCTGGGTTATGTGCTAAAATCTTGTTTCTTGCTTTGTCCTGAAATGTTGTGGTGCATAATAAACACCAGGTCTTGAAAGGCTGTTTTACTGCTAATTTCAGGCAATGAAATATATTACATACGTATTCATGTTACATGTAAAACCCCCTGTATCTGGAGCACAGCCTTCCCCAAATCCAGAGTGCTCATCCTGTGAAATCTGTCACCACTTACGGAATGCAAAAGTTGCACTGACAAATGCTTTTTACTATCAGACATAAAACGTGTTTGTTATTGTACTGACCTTGGGAGACAAATAGGGAAGCTTTGTCCTTACCCTGCAAGACAGCCACAGCAGCTGGCTATGCTTTAGGACAGGCCAGACTAAAATAGGTCTGTCCATGTGAGAGCCTGACAGAAGAACCCTGGAAATTCTGCAAGTGGAGTGCCATTAATAGACCCCAAAATAAGTAATATCTCTGAAAATGAATCGCAAAGTTAGATCAATGATTTAATTTATAATCCACTGATTCGCAGACAAGGAAACAATCTAATTTTTTGAAAAAAGCTACTGTGGTTGGTAACTGCTTCACCCCTTAAAAAACCCCAAACCTACTCTTTTTATAAAGCTAACTGGGGCAGGAGGTGTGTTTGAGCTCTGCCTTGTCCTCTGGAGGGACACTGCGTAGCCAGGGCAGCATGGCCTTCTAATCACTTACATTTGGTAATTACCATCACAGAGGAACAGCCAGCAAATATAGAGGGGAGGAGGGAATGTAACTATTCCCAGGGATCCAAAAAATAGGTATGTTCCAAGTAGAGCAATTTCCAAGTACAGTGAAGTGTTACTTCTAGCACGGATAAGAAAAATAATAAGTAGAATGAGAGGTGATTTTCAAGCTGAACCTTTCTTGAAATATTCTCTCATATGCTGTTATTATTCCACAGTAATGCTTCTTTTAGGGCAATATTTTACACCAATGTTACCATCTCCATGGCATCACAGACAGGGAAGCTTTCTAAGCACACAATTTCCCTCACACTCAGTTTAGGAGCTCTTCCATTTTTTTATGCATTTACACTGCACCATTGAGTTGAGGTATTTGATGCAGAATAATGATAATACTTTGCTTTTCTTCATTCCAGCCCTTACTCAACCTCCTTTACAAATGTCACTCGGGAGTGCCAGGGCCTTGGGATGCAGAAAGCCCAGTCACAACTTGCCTGCAAGTACCTGGCAAAGTGAGGACCTGAAGACAGATGCACTGGATCCTTCTCCCACTTGAGAGGCAGCTCAGGTCGACATGACTCTAAACTTTGGAGACGATCAGCCTGCTAAGCTACAGCACATTTATGATTTGCGGGTTTCGAGTTTGACTTGGCTTCATTTTTTAACTTTTGAGTTTGGCAGCTGACGGCTATTAACTGTCACACTCCAATAACCAGGGGGTAGTTAGAACAGCATTAAATATTTGCACTGTGCAGCAAGGCTATACTTCATCTCAGCACACACAAATCCCATGCTCTTTTCACACTGGAAGAAAACCCACCTTATTGCTATTCAAATCTATCCGTCTCTCTTCCCATGCTGCCATTACACATGCAAGGCTCGTCAGTGTCACTGACACAAAAAAACCCTCATGCTCTATGCCAACACCAGTGACACCTGAAAAAAACCCCAGACACAAAAGAATTACTGTTTTCAATAATTTTGGTTATTTGGTCTTCATTTTCTAATACGGTCACTTATTCCATGTCTTCCTAAAAGTATTTCTCCTGCCCTGCAAGGCTGCATGTTTTCTTTCCCAGGAGCAACTTATAGATAATTCCATATGGAAAGTGGATTTTGGTAACTGAGGTTTGTCCATTTTTTTATGTCCCTGGTAAAATTACGAAGCTTTGTTTTGAAGACAATTTTTCCCCCTCCTCATCTAAACTGCCATTTTGAGTCTAATCTTTTAGGAAATATCCTACATAGGCACCCCTTGTGGTCTGCTTTTAAAAAAGCAAAATTTATTTTGGCCTTTGCAGGAAGCATTTAAAGCACATAATGAATAATGTTTGACACAGGAGTCAGTTAGCAGTCATTTTAGATTAATAACACTGCCCAGAAAAAAAACCTTTCAGGGGATTAGACCAAGGGAAAGATGCTTAGGCAATAACCTCTGAGCCAGCTGGTTGCTGAACTATTCACAATAGACATAACTATCTCTGAAGGTCTTAAGTGTGAGAATTATCTCTGGGAAGAGAACAATGAGTTAGTGAGATATAAAACAATAGTCTCATGCTCTAACACAAGCAGTTAGCACTGCACATGTTCTCCTCTCAGTTAATCTGCAAGACTTTCAGACAGTAGCAGTTGGTGCCCAAATTAAGATTTCCTCTTTCCCTTTGATCTTATGTAAAAACTAATGAATTGTATAATCTCCAACACCTCTGAAATCCCGCTGGTTAAAGGGAAACTCTCCCTACCTTTCCCATGCCTGTCTCAATTCGCTAAATGGGAGCTATATTTAACAGCAGGCCAATCACATGATCACTGAAAAAGAACAGCACAAGGATCTGTAATCCTAATGCTCTGGAGCTGTGATTGCTATAAATCCTTTGCAGAATGATTTCCTTTAAATCCCAAACATGTCATCACACTTTTAATTAACATTTCTTTATGAAAACTGTGGATAAGACCCTTTAAATTAAAGATTGTTCCCAGACTTGTCATCTTAAAACAGTGTGCATTTCTATTGTAATTTTCATGTAGCATATTTTATTTCATTTTCATATAAGTAAAGCTTTTTACTTCCTCTTTCCCCTCCTTTGCCTCTCCTATCTTAACCCTCACACAAGTAGTAACAGCTACCACTGTTTTTCAAGGGTAAACAAATAGCTCTACATTAGTTCACAAAAAACAGAGCATTCAAATATTCAAAAATACCAGCAGTGAGCACAGGCAGAGATGAGGCTGATAGTGCCCTACTTGAATTATTCTTACCACTTTCACGTCTCAAATTCACAATCTAATTGAGCTAATCATCTTTACAGATAGAAAGATTGAGAGAGGAAAGTGATTTGCCCTAAGTTACACAGTGGATCACCTGCATAAACAGAAGCACGATCTTTATTTCCTGATTCCCAGCTCATCCTGCTGTTCAGCTATTTAGCATGTGGCCTCCGGAATACTGGGCCTGTTTCCTTGCGTTAATCCGAGCAACAGTGCTACCCACTTGGTACTGAAACAAGCCCAAAATGCTCAGCGCTGGGCTCAGGAGAGGCAGTTTTACTTCCAGCAAAAGGGAAGTTTTATGCAAGTGAGGGATGCTTTGGCTGTTGGCTAGTGGGAAATGGGTTTCCAGTATTGTTTTTCCTGATAGGAACCCAGGTGAAAACACTGTGTTTGAATAACGGTTCAAGTTCAGTGACAGAGTCACTTCTGTCATCTTGTCTGGAATTTGAGACAGTGACACACATCACTGGCAGACAAGTCTTTCAGTGATGTTTTTCAGAAAGTCCAGTTTTCTAACACACTTCTGTGTGGAATAAGCTGGAAGACAGAGGAAGACTATTTGTGAGAGAGAATATTAAGGGTGACAACATTATCCATTATATAGATAACCACCCCCCCCTTCAGCAGTAAGAAGAAGGAATACAGATCCTGCAAAAAATCCAGAATGAATTTGTCAGACAATCTGACAGCACAACCCGAAATTTTGCATGATTTAGCAATATATTTCTAAGTATCTATACAGCATCCAAAAATATCCATTGACAGATATTGGAGAAATAATGAATGGCTAAATAGAGCAGGTCAGACTCTGATGCCCTTCTATGAATTGGGCAGTAGTTTATTCTTCAGCTGCTCCCACTGGCTTCAAATTATGCTTTGTAGCTGACACTCAAAGCCAAATGTCAGGAGCCCAAGCTCATTGAATAGATCAGTGGAAAAGCTCGGAACAGAACCTCTGATTTGACTCACTTGCATCCTGAACTGAAAAGAAGGGATAGAGGAAGGAAGGCAGGAAGGCAGGAAGGCAGGAAGGAAGGGAGGAAGGAAGGAAGGATCTCCACAATGTTATGACTACTTGCCTTTACATATCATCCTTTTCTTCACAGTACGTAAGTGTTTTGTAGTTTCATTGCTAAGATAAACAATGGTTACATACTTTTATTCATTTTAAAGGAGACATAATTATCAGGTCAGGATATTGGTAAAGTTGTTTCAAAAGCAATGGGAAGTGTCATGGGTGTAGAGCAAGAGGAACAGAAAATTTAACCACCAAACCATTGGGGTTTTCCTTACTGACAGGCAAATTCATGCAGTATGAGTGGTGTGGCATATGTGACCATATATTAAAAGCAGGGACTGCAACACATCCATCTTCAGCCTGTCAGTTTTTCTTGATTAAAACATATCACATGGCTACATCAAGTTAAGAAATTAGTTATTAACAACAAGCTGTAAAAAAATCACATTCCTCTAATCAACCCATAAAGCCTTTAGACCACGCACACTGCAGACTCTTAGTTTTCTTTCCCATTCTATTTTCACTCCAACATATTAACTTCTCTTCCTCTCACCTGTGCTAGAACATGAGAAATGCACAGCCTAAAGCTCTTTGGAGAGGAGCACTACGATGCAACCAGACCAGACTTCCTTGCACAAAGCCGTTCACAGCAGTTTAGCAGAGAGACAAGGCAGAGCCCTTCTCAGGCAGCAGCCGTGAGCCAGAGGCCCTGCAGAGCGGGGCACTCACCGTGCGGTGCTGCAGCTCCACGGACCCGCGAGCATCTGCACAAGTCGCTGTTGATGCATTTGCAGGAATGCCACACCAGGTGATCCCTGAGACGACAGCCTGTTGTCCCGTGTGTCAGACTGGACAGTGGACCAAACAAGGGAATTGGGATCTCAGCCTTGATTCCTCCCCATGCTCTTTCCACTACGCAAACTGTAATAACAGCATTCAATCTCTGTGCGTCCTTTGTTCCATCCTGGGCAGTGAAGTGTGAACCCTGCACTGACTTAACATTCTTTGGTGCACCCCAGCCTTTAATTTTTCAATTTGATTGAAATTTGATGTTCCTTCTCTTCCTTACTGCTGAGATCACCCTTGAACACCCACCTGGACACTGAAAGTCATGTATAAAACACTGAGATTTAGCATGTACCCCGGGTAAAGCACCCGTGTCTAGTTCCCATTTCAGTAGGATACACAGAAGAAAGACACATACCAAAACGAAACCAGGAGTTACTGTATGACAATTTTTTATTTATCAGTATCAAATTACATAGCAAAGTAATGAATGCAGTGTCAGATCACTTTTTTGAATACTGTAAATACAAACAAAATCCACCATATTGCTTAATTATCCAAAGTAAATTAAAAGTTTAAAAATGTGCGTTTCAGAGATTCCATTTGGCATTATCCTGTCAATATATCCTGCATAAATATTTCTGTACCTCATTTTCGTTATGTGTACCTTAATGCAGCCTCTGGAAAACACACATGGAGGAGATAGGACCTATCTGTATGTTTATTTTCATCGCCAACTCATGCATCTGCCCTGAAATCACTGAAAGTACCTATCTGCTAGCTCACCTGACAGATAAAAGTGACTGTACCTATAGACTTAGAGATGTACTGACAGATAAAAATGGCCAGACCCAAAGCTACTGCCATCGGTGCAAGATGGCTGAACGCAAGATATCACAACTGTGGATCAGGTCTTTAAATTACTGGCAAAACAGTGATGTACTTTCATGGAAGCTGGACTATTGGATGGCCAGATCTTGTACACTCCAATGTGTATGGAAATTCCTGGGACATTTACACCACTCTTTACACAGGTCTGACTCTACTATCTAACAACTCCCTGTTTATAAGGTTATGTTACAAATAATGTCAGGTCTGCTGATTTCACGTAAGTTGAAAAGGATTTGGCCACAGCCAGATACAAACTAGATAATTCAACAGAAGTATTTTAATGGTGTTAATTAGCGGTGTCATTTAAACGGGACTTCCCTGGAAACTGTGTAAATAGGACACTTTTTCCTGACGGATGAGATAATAAGCTTCACTTAGCACTGTTCCCAAAAGTTAAGACTACTGAGACGTGGTAGATGTATGAAATGGAAAACACCATAGAAATATATATCTTGTTTAGAATACAATGAACAGAAGTACAGAAGCGTTGATGCAGGTACTGGAAAGGTAAGGAAAGGGAAGGAGGAAAAATTCAGGCAGCAATCCCATGGCAACACAGAAGTTACTCTTGATCCCTCCAATTCACCACTATCAGTGGAAGTCAGGCTTCTCTGGGAAGGTGCAGCCTGAGCGCTTGATAATTACGCTGGCTGCGTAATGTCCAGCCCGGATGCACTCAGTCACCGGCCGGTCATAGACGAGCTGGGACAGAAAGCCTAGGGGACACAGTGGGAGAGAAAGAGAAGGAAGAAAACGGTCAGATTAGTTTTTTGAGTGTATCTGTTTGTTACAGGGCAAAGCGCTGAAATCCTGGCCTGCCTGTATGTACCCCCGCAGCCTGGCCAGTTTCAATTACCAATCACACTTGAGCGACCTGCAGGGCTGGAGTGCTGCTGCTGCTGTTTCTTTGCGAAGTCTCCATTCGGTAGCTTCCAATAAATTAAAGATTATCAAGACTGAGCATTATCAGTGTTCTCAAAATGATTTTAACAAAATTCCTGCTCTCTTCATAAAGATAACTCCTGATTCCTCAAAGAAATCTTAAAAACAAAGAAGCAGTTTTCCCTGCTGAAGAGAGTTCCTTCTGTCCTTCCTGGCTACAGCTACAGCCCCAGCACAACTGTGGGCAAGCTCTTCTCCAAAAAAAGAGAAAGGCACGTAATAGAAGAACATTATAATCAGAGTTATGGGTGCTCACAGTGCAAAGAAAGTGAAAAATTTTTACCTGATGAGGAAGGTTAGATGACATCTGTTGCCTTTGATAATGGGACATTTAATCTACACCTTCAGGAACAGTGGGTGCCCCGAGCATGTGCAGACACCCCCCCAAACAGCAAACTGTGTGGAGAACCAGGCGCCTCTCAGGATTGGGGCACGCGGCTCACAGCTTCAGTTGCCACAGCCCGGCATGCACTGCTTGGAAACCCAGGAATCACCAGGAGCTGAGTGCTTTGAAAACCTGTGCACCTCCTAAATGAACAGAGCTAGGCCGTCCTAAAAAGGTACTTGGAGAAATTTAGTACAAGCAGCACCAGAAATTTTATGGATTGAGTCCCTCATTTCTGAAGCATTTTGTCTTGGCTGAAGCTATTGTGATCAAAAGCATGACAGAACTTATGGCAGAGGTGAAATATGTATTTTAAATGTGGGAGAGGTTTTCAAGATGTGAGAAGTAAACTTAGCATCTTATAATTTAAAACTCCACTCTGTCATTCTAGAGGTAATATTTTATTCACTTTTATCCTGTTTTTAATATGTTTCAGATGTATCTCTCCTCCTTGTCCAATCACAGAAGGAAAGTGAGACTTGCCCAAGAAAATCAGAATTCTAGCAAGCTGAAAGATGTTCTTTTTAAAGATTTCATCCACCATTTCAAGTTTCTGTCATGCTCAGGCTTTGGGCCTTGACAGTACAAATGTAGTCTTGAAACCATGTCTCAGCTAAGTGCTGTGTAAAACTCTTAAGTACCAACTTCTGACATATTACAAATTTTGATTCAAAGCTGGTATCTTTTGCCAGCTCGCTTCCATATTCACTTTCTCTGTTCATCTGGGTTACTATTGAGAAAAGGCTCTACATTATATTGTGATGCTGTAATTTAACCTGTGCTCTGTTTCTAAATATTTCCTTTTGTGGTACACTGCAGCATAATTTTAGATGACAATAAAAATATTTCATCCTATGCAATGATCTCTGCTCTTTGGAGATTAAAAATAATGTAAAACAAGAAAGAGAAGGTTAGATTAATGAAGGATACTACTAGTGAGCAAAATACTTGTTTTCATGAATTACTAATATTTATCTTGGCTTCTTGGCCATGACTGATAGTGAAAAGCAGCCTAATTGATATACAGTTTTCTCTAAACTGCACCAAATTGGAGAAGAGTTTAAAACTACAGCATCTATAACACAAACACTTTTCATAGGAATAGGGAGGACATAGACAGCAGGCAGATTAGTTAAAAAAGGAGAAAACTCATATGTTTCTGACATCAGTACTTTTCTAGAGAACTATATATTGGCTGGAATTTTACAGATATTGACTGACACTAGCTGGGAAAAAATGACTCCTTCACCAACAAAAGTAAGTCTATAAACACAAGTGAAGAAGACAGGAGTTATCAGTATACAAAGATAAAAATCTGAAACAGGAAGAAATTGTGCTGTGAGTGCTACCACTGATGGCAGTCAGGAATGACAGACAACACAACTGTGGCAGGATGGTCCAGCTGCAATAGTTGGGTAACAGTTGAGAAATGCAAACAGCATGCCTGGCAGAAATCAGATAGTTTCTGAATAACGAGATGAAAATGGTCTGCTCTCCATTAAATTAACATGCATTCTTAGGAGAAACTTTCTTGGATATGTGGAGGGTGTCAATCATTAAATTTAAACTGCCTGGGAGGCAGGAGCTTGCCAGTGTGCTTCTGGGTGGTTAAAACTTGAGAGCAAGTTGTAACCATATGTAAAATGAGGCTGCTAAGACAGTCCATTTCTGACTCAGTAAGTATGAAGATGCACTGGGCAGGTCTCCAAAGGCAAACATGGGGCTAGGTTTTGTGCAGAGCAGGAATTCAGAGAGAGGTTTATACAAGAAAGAACAACTATTCTCTACATTTATGATCAAGGCATCAAACATACATAAAGATGAGAAAATCCATAGAGCAAAGGACCATAAAATATGAATTACTTTTCAATACCAACTAGACTGACACTGTCATCACCTCCCAGGCTCATTGTAGTTTCAAGTTAGTATGAGTCTTTTGTCTTCATTGAAGCTAGTTCTTATTTATTCTGATCTAAGTGAAAGCAGAGTCAGGTGAAAAAACATCTTGTTCTAATTGGGGATAGAAATGAGAGATCTCTGTGATTTAAGAGTGTTGCAGAAATGACATTAAGTACAGCTGTCATACGTGAGATATGTAGAAACTGCAGTGGGGAGTTTGCCCTCAAACCATTCTCTTGTCTGCTGAGTTTTTCTTAAAAGGTATGTGTTTCATAGATGAAATGGAAATAGCAGTATCTGACACAATATCGCATCGAATGACAATACAAACACACATATCACAAACAGAACTACATCACACAGGAAGACTAGGCAGTTGGCAAAGCAGACCCCGAGGGAACACCAGAAAGCAGTGTTGTTTGAGCAGAGAAGCAAAGAGCTCTATCAGGTTGGCTGCTTTAGCTGCAGAATGTTCTTTTTAGTTAATGCGGTGAAAAGCAACATGGTCAGAATATAATTCAGAGTTTGCCTCCCCCGGTGTATAAGGCACGGTGATGCAAACCCCATGAGTCATACTCTCAAGGCATGGATTCAGATCTGAGTTCCAGCTGAAAAAGTTACTCCCCCATCTGTTTTTCACCATGCTGCTTTGCTGCTGGTATAACCTGATACCCTGTCAGAAGGAGCCAGATCAGTTAAAGCAGTAGCTGTTGAGCAGGGGATCTTTGCTAGCCCAGCTGATTGGAACTGAAGTGGGGTAGTGAGCGCTCAAACAGCCCGACCAGCGAGAAGGCCGGAGGAGGGAAGATGAGAAGCACTTGAAGGCTGTAATCTCTTAAGGTGCCATGATTGGAAATGCAAGAAGATAAGTGAACATGGCTTCAGACTTACTTCACACTCCTCCTACAACTTCAGAGACCAAAAGGGCAGGATTGAACTCTGATCCTGTATCACAGGCCGGGGATCACAGACCTGGATCATCCCAGCACATACTAAAGTAGCTCAGCATCTACTTCATTTCTGTGTGGTCTGAACTGGTCCCTGGCTATCACTGGAATGGAGTGCAGAAACCAGCAGTAAATTTTGGCTACACCCCCAGCTTTACATCAAGAACTTTACCAAAACAACTTGAGGCAATATTGTTTGCCATGTTCTAAGTGCAGCTGTTCTGCAGCAGCAGTTCAGCACTGCTGAAGCTGCGGATGGTGTTGCAGGCACTGTGCACCACTCTTGTCACACTAGAACACAAAGGCAAGAGTCAAGCTTGAGGCCTTCCCGTCTGCCTCCTGCCCTGTTATCCAACATGTTAACTATTTATGGAGCAAGGGAAAGGCAGCTGCAGGATGTCTAGCAAGCCACCTTGATGTAATGAGCCATCCTGGTAAGCTTTCAGAGTAGGCTGGGATGCCTTTTGTCCTTCACAGGCAAAAAACCACCTTGCACCTACTAATGGTGAGAACTTCTTTGGAATGAGTCCAGTTCATCCCACTTACCTTCACAGAAAAAAGACAACTTTGCTTCAAAAGTAGCTTTAAACCCTATTGTGGTACAAAATGCATTTGCATTCTCAGATGACAGAAGTGATTACAACACACCAATATCTATTTTTGGCCCTTAATTATTTTTCTGCTCAGTAGAAAAAAAGCGACTCTGGAATCACTTTGCTCTGAAAAGCGTGCCTGAAATAACTGAGAATTAATCTTTATTATCTCCAGCTTCCTTACACGTGTTCTCAAAGACAATGTTTTTAATTGTTAGGTCTGCAAACAGAATGAGGGATGGAAAAGTGAAGTTGCTTTGCTCCTTTTTGTGCTCCCTACCAAATGGAAAGTCCTATAAGCCAAGTGCCAGAAGTGGTGCTTGAGCCTCATAGCCAGACACAAACCAAGGCCCTCGCTGAGAGCAGCTCCAATCTCTTTGGGGATGTCAGTATTGCTTGAAAAGACACAGCAAGACAGTGCACTGACTGACACAAAAGGTGTTGTCTTCACACTTTGTTACTCCTTAGAGTTGAATAGCACTTAAAAATCACTAAAGGAGAACCAAGTTGATTTTCTAACAAAACATATTTCAGAGGCAATTTCACTGAAATCAATGATTTCTTTGGAAGCTTTATTTCCAGATTATTAGTAGTAATTCTGAACGAACACTTAGCACTAGTGCAGTTGGGCAGGAATGTGGGAGTCCGATAGTGGAGATTTAAAACAGTTCTGGTCTGCTCCAGTAATGGTTTAACAACACTTAAAAACAGCTCATGTTGAAGCCAAATGCTTCATTTCAAACTGTACACTTGACAATTAATTTTAATGACTGTTAATTACTAATGCTGGCTGAAAATCCATTTATAGCCTCTGACACCCAGCTCCCTCACTACTCGTCTTTCTGCAGTTTCTCTCACACTTCCAACCTTTATAAAATGCCCATGGCAAAAATTATTTATTGTTTTTAATGCAAGAGAGAAAAGCTGAAAAAAATCCAATCATCAAGTGCATCAATTACAAACAACTACAAGCTGACCCTGAGTCAGAGCCCCTCAAAACCTTTTTTTCTATGTGATGTTCCCAGACAATTCTGCTTCCAGATGAACCCTGAAGCATATCACCAATGCTAGCCAGGCCATTTACCATCAAAATTGTCCCAGCCACAAAAAGGATCATGACCAGCTTAGCTGACTCCTCTTTTTTATATTTAAAATTTCTACAGCCTAATTTGTGAACTGCACTTTTAAACGTGGTGTTATTCCACCATGGGGACAGTTGCAAGCACCTTTTCACACTCTTGTTCATATAGAGAATTTATCACAGTTGCTGGGATGCTCATCTATTTTTATGTGATCCCACTAGATTTCCAGACCAGGAGTGTGGGAAGATGCAGTTTTCAAGAAACATCACCCAGTCAATGTAAAGCCTTGTAGCTGAAAGGACTAGGCGGTTTTTTTTTTGAGGTCTTTTAGAGCTGTTGGAGCGGGGTAATGCTGTAGCACGAGCCTGGTCAGCACTAATCAGGTGGCTGGCAAGGCTCCTGCCAAGAGCCAAGCAGCCACCCTAGATTTTGTAAAAGATGTTGGCATCAGTAGATTCTGCAATACAGTCACTGAACGACCGTACGTCAACATGCTGAGGTTTCTCCTTTTTTAATTTTGTGGCAGATGGTGGATATTACAGCCAAGAACTGTGGTAAGCCAGAGGCCCTGCCCATTGCTATCAAACCAAATGTTGGCTATTCTAAATGGAAACGTTTTTGATTAAGGGTGGGATTTGGCTTCTGTTTTCATGTCTTTTGGCACTGTGGTCTGACACATTAGACTTACAGTATATAAGACAAATTAAATGTAAGCATCTTCAAACACTCCATATTTCTTTCAACCTTCAAGCACTTTAGCACTTTTTCTCTCAAAACTTACAGTAAAAATGATTCCATACATGCACATACATGTTATTAACTACAAATGTATATGCATAGAAACTCGTGTCTTTTTCTCTCTTTTAAAATGAAATGGCTCTGTGCTCATACAGAACTGTACTGCCAGGCTAATTACAATTGAGAGAGAAAAGGTTACCAACCCTTCCGTAAAAATGGTCATTTAAGATGTATATCTAACAAGTGGCAACCTTGAAATCTCTCACTGGAAAGAACATTAGAAAAATCCTTCCTGACTATACCACTGGAGGAAAGTTTTAATAAAAACTAATTAAACTACAAAAATCTCAAGTGGTTAACTGATTTTAGGGGCTAAATTTCTGGCAATTCTAATTATCCTCTTGTGGCTTCACTTAGCGTTT
Source organism: Bombycilla garrulus (assembly GCA_013400315.1). Lineage (NCBI taxonomy): Eukaryota > Metazoa > Chordata > Aves > Passeriformes > Bombycillidae > Bombycilla > Bombycilla garrulus. The sequence continues at coordinate 842,094 of VXBU01012387.1, forward strand.
CACAACCATGACAGATGACAATGAAAAACTGCAGTTAAATTCATCCTCCCTGACACCATGCTAAGCACTAGCTTCTCCCTCTCCAAGTAAAATCAATACCATGTTTGAGTAAACACGTTTACAGCTTTATTAGGATGTCTTGCTTGTTCTGTAACAGCAACTTGAAGCTGTGGTAGCAAATCGACTCAACTCAGTTAAACCTAGAGAGCTGAGTAAGAGGCTCATCGATAAGGTTGTTATATAAATAAACTGCAGGAGACCAGAAAGCTGGAACAAACAGCTTGGTAAATGTCGATATTTTTACTTCCAGAGAATGACAAAACCATGAGATCACGGCGAAAATGTTTCAGAAGTCTATATTTACTCTATTTATAAAATGGTCACGTGCTAAAAGCATTTCACTGCCTGTGTACAATAAACTTCTTATTTTATAATCAGCAGCATGAATACTAAATCAGGCATGTTTTAAGAAATGCAGTGATATTGGTATCGCTATGCCTATCCCTTGTTTTCTTCTTATTTATGGATACATTTTCAATGCATTGAATTCCTGGAAGGATCACTCAGATGGGTGTACATCTTCCTCAGTCTGAGGTTATACAGTCATTTATGGACACATGCAAATAATACAACTTTGCATTTACTAGACAACTATGAATAAGTGAAAGGAGTGTTTTCAGTTTAGCAGCCTTTTCCTGGAATGGAGAGGAGGTGTTGAATACACAAAACAAAAAAAGAACGCAGTCTCTAAAGCTTTAAAGCATTACATGTGGAAAATGTTAATGAAAGATTTCTGCAGAAATGTGACAATAAAAAAAATAAATTCATTACATCCCTGTTATTCCATTAGGAATCAGTTACTCAAAGCTGAATAATTTCATTGCATCGCACATGATTGCCACTGTTTGGCTCTACTGGGCCAGCTCACTGCAGCTCAGAGAACAAGGTGTCCTCAGAGTTCCCAGGGCCTGTGAGCTCAGGCCCACCAGAGACTCCCTCTAAGGAAGAGCAGCAGCCTTTTCTCTTGGATGCTTTCATTCAAGTAGGAACAGTGTATGCAGCTCTGACCACAGAGCTTTAGGTTTGCTCCTAAAGGCTGTGCCATGGGTTGAGAAAACAGACCCCGAGGTGAAGGCTACTTAGATTGATGAGAGTTGTTCTATCACCGCCCTGCGCCTTGACTGCATACTGTCCACCTTCTGAGAGGGAACAGCTCAAAGCTGGAGCTTTTTTGTATTTTGTTTTAAATATAAGAAATATTTTATACTCTGACATTCTCCCACATTAATCATCCTCAGTGGACTCTATTTATAACCTGTTGCATATCACTTCTACTAAATTCCCCAGCACATCTTACTGTCCAAGAAAAGAACCATTTCAGTCTATAATATGCTCCAAGAAAGGTGTGATAGAGGAAAATGATAGCAAAGTTATAACTTTTTGTGGTTTGGTCCTATTTTTCATTTTTAAGTCCACATGATGAGCTTTGGGAAATTTCCTTTAGGATCAGAATCTGGTTGCCTTAGGCTTGTCTTCAGCAGCCTCCAGGGGAAACATTTGATTAAAAAAGAACCCTCCAAGCTTACAAGCAGTATCCAAGGCATTGAATGTGCCAAACTAGAAACAGGTATTTTCATTGGAAGCATCTTCTCTATTTGAAAAAACTACTTTCCAGGCTGACATTTCTCTTAGTTTTTCCTAAAATAATTTCCTATAAGTGTTCTTCAAAATCTAAAATTCTTCTTAGTAATTTTTGAGACAGAAAAGTGAAATAAGCTTTCTTTTATTAGTACCTGCGGAAAGTTTCTGAGCCTCAAACCAGACCTGTTGTATTGACACTAAATGGTGCTGATTATTCACCTACTGCTTGGAATAACAGCAAGAGAACTGCACCCATTTACTATAGATATAAGAAGTTCTAAGGATAATAAAATGGAATAATATGTCCTGTCCTCTACTCAGTTTTTAACACATACTCAAGTGTAAAAAAAGGTTGCACGAATGTAACTTCATAGCCAAGATTCATATGCACAAGAGTCAGGAGATTTGAAGTTGCATTTGCAGAACAACCATCTCTCAGGAGAGTTTTATTTGCAGGTGTGCTTCCACACAGCCAAGCCAGCAGTATGTAAAGAGAATCAACAAGCAACACCCAGTGCAGTGGGAATTGGGGAGACAGGCAGTCTGTGCATTTCCTGACTTTTGTGGGCTGAAACAGCCTACCCTAGCATTGTACTCACAATGCTCCTATTTTAATACAGTGACACTAAATATCTTTTGTCTCTTTAAATATCTGTTACAGTTCTGGATTGATAGCAAAAATGTACTGATCACCAATAACAGCAATGAACCTTTCCACGGGGTCAGAGATCAGTGTCAACTCAACCTGCAAGCACTGCTGCTACCGCTGCTTTTAACTGGGACCACGTTTTTTCTTTTAATTCCTTTTTACTGCAATCTTGCTGTCTTCCCACTTCAAGCATGAGCCCATTGCAGTGTGGGGGAAGTGAACAAATTCTGGGAGACTTTACCATGCTGTTTTATAACAGAGGAGCTGTAAGTGACAGAGGACCCAGCTTGTGAACACCACGGCCTGAGAAGTGTCCTTATGGTCAGCGTGTCCATGTCCTTAGCACCCACTGAGGCGTGTCAGATGTCAAACAGACAATGTATTTCAGCGTATTTTTCTATCTCATTGTGTGGTGTTTCATCTCCTGTGAATATAGAGTCAGCTTAATCTGACACATCATTTCTTAGGGGACTATATCCTGCCCTGATTCCCAGGGGGATGTTCTTGATGATCCAATCTGACGAGTGCCTCTGTCTCTACTCAGAATGCATTAAAATAACACAAAAATATTGCCAACAGTCTGCAAGCAAGGTAATAGTAACTCATTAAAGTAATTTCTAACCTTCCACATATACATTTTCTTTATGATTACATGATTTTCTAACACATGACACATTAACATAAAATGAAATGTTATGAGGGTAGGCATAGTAGGCATGACAAAGTATTTTAAACGGTGATGATTTGCTTTGAGGCGTTAAGTCAATTTGTAATTGTCCCACAGCTATTACAGCAAAAATTGGAACTTTGTAATTGGTTTTGAAAATCTATTTTTAACAGAGTGGGTTTGTTTTTTAAAGTGTACACAACCTATTTGACGTTTATTTTTCACAAAACCTGTCCAGAATGTCACTGAATTTATGGTGATGTAAATTAGACCTTTTAAAAGCCAATTTTACAAAATATTAATCCTCCTGTGGTGTACTGAAGCTCCCTTAACACTGATGGTGTCACTGGGAGGAAAAGAGTCACAGAGGCTAAAGGAATCAGGTCCTGCTTCAGTCTAATTAGAAACTTCTGAGGGGTTTTTAATACCATACACTGATCCTTTTAAGTGGATCTTTCGCTTCTACATGTTATTTAAGAAATTACAGCAAGTATACTACGTTTTGCCTTACTTTTATTCTACTATGTCTTTTTCTGGATTGCCTTTAAATGGAACAGGTGAAAAATGTGAATTACTATATTTATGTTACTGTATTATAAGAATACATATGTAATGAAATTAGGAGGAACAGTTGGAGACCAAGAGAAGGGCAGCAATTAAAACAAAGAAAACAGTATAAACACAATTATACTTGGACAACACATTTAAACAGGTTTACATATAATGTCAGCAGAGAAGAGGGTATTTTTCCGAAGAAATAATTTTGAATGGAAATTAATAAACAAAGAAGTACAGAACTAAACAGAAAACAGAAATATTCCGTGTTTTCTTCTGAGTGATATCTATCTCTATGGTTTTGTTTAAGTAGCTGCAATTCAAACTGTGGCATGTTTCGAAAATGAGCCAATACTAATGTTGAAATTACTAGCAACTGGCTATACTACTGATCAGAATAATGACGTGCCTCTAGCTGAGCCTGAGAAAAAATCAACTAGGAACATATAATCTGGTCATTTTCTAGTTTGTAGAAGGTCAGTTACAGAGATAACGTGCTCATCTAACAGCCTGGGTTTATGTGGGATGTTTATCTGACAGAGCTCCGAACGCCGTCAGAACACAGGGGTGGTAAGTCATGGGCATGTTGACAGGTTATCCCCCAGCAAGCAAAGATTGATGCCCTCTCTGCAGCTCAGCTATTATAGTCCTGTATGCTGTTTATAAACCAGGAGTAGTAACGACGGGCAAAATGGGCTGTCAGTCAAAGTGCTGATGACACAAAGTAAGTATTTTTATTTCAAAGCTTCCTATCTCATCTGCCATGATCTCAGTAACAACAGGATTGCTCACAGGCAATTAGCCACCAATGTCGTACAAATGAAAACTAAGAGAGAGCTGCTTTCTGTTATAATAGTTATCTTTACTTCAAAGAAAAGCCAGAACAATTCAAAGTAGTATCTCCTCTCTCTTTGCTGGTGAAGATAAATTTTGTAGCAAAAATCAGCCGTTACAAGTTACATGCACACACATATTTAATTGATATCACCAAAAAAATATCCCTTGCTCCCAGCTGGCAAGCAGCTCTGCAGCTCTGAGCTCTGCTGTTATCAGAAGGGAGTACTTCACAGCAGTGACATTTTATCCACTGTATTTCTCTCTATCAAATGTGATTAAAAAATGATGACAACTTCCCAAGGTATCTTAAACAAGTATAAAAACCTTATAAAAATTAAAGACTGCTGTAAGTGGATGAAGTAGCTTCTGATATCACGCTCCTGCTGTTCAGTAAAGAACTGTTCCTAGCTCCTTTTACTCCTATTTCAACAAATCTAGAATGTTCTAGGGACAGTGAATACTGGAGGGAAAGCAGCCCTTACAGCACAGCTTTATACAGAGAGGAAAATACAACAAATAAGAAAATTATTCATTTTTAGTATAAACAATTCTTCCCCAGTCTTCAAGAGCCCTAGAAATCCAGTAAGTAACCTTCTTTTTAATATAGTCACAAGCTTACTCATAATTTAGTGTTCTGAAAAAATATTAAAATCTGTCTCTGCTGAAGGCATTATCAGATCTTTTTGCACGTTTAGCACTCCTGGAATAGCCATATAGGAACTACTCATAAGAGCTCATTTCATTTCTCACATGTGCACATACCTCTATCCCCACAATGCTTGCACAAGAAATACATAAGGGACTTATTAGACACACTCATGAGTACAGTCCCTCTTTGCCCTGGAACAGATTTATTGCAAGAAGATGGAATTCCCTCTCTTTGAGTTTTATGTTTTAATTCGGTCAGCTTCTACTCTGGAGCCACCAACATCACCCACTGAAGATGACTTGGAACCTGGGAATTAATACCTATAGGATTAAAATTCATAGGACCATAACACAATTTAGCTGGGAAGGGAACTCTTTAGGTCACTTGCTTTCAGCCCCCGGCTTAAGGCAGGGTAAACTCAGATATGTCAAATCCCATCAATATGATTTTTTTTTTAATTTAAAAAATCAGTGGATTCCTTTCATTGATGCTACAGAACAACAGCATAACAATTATTATACTGGTTTTAATTATGTTTCTATTTTTATCAATATTATACTTGTTTAAATCCACCAGCTTCAGCCAAGGTATTCCATAACTATCCTAGTTCTCAGAAAACAGAACCAGACCTGTTTGAAAAGAGGTTTCTGAATCAAACAGTTAATAGCAGAGGAGTAATGATGACTCGTTATTCTGTGCACTATGTATTCCTTGTAAACTTGTATTTTTATTTCTTGTACTGCGGTTTTATAGATACACATACATGTATATGCATAATATATTCAAAGAATGTTTCACATGAAAGATAGTACTTCAATATTTCAATAACGTAGAAGTATATTAAATTCTGCTTAGTTCTGAAATCAAAGCTGGATGTCACTCTATTGAAAATCATTTGCATTTAACTCATGAACAGAGGCTAAAATTTGAACAATGTGAGAACCTTTAGGCAAACTCCTAAAAGTTAAAGGTCTCCATCTAATTTGTAGAGACATTTAGATTAAGATGGGAAAATAATGCTTGAAATTAACCTCTCTATTAAAGGTGAAGAAATGGCTTTACTGAGAGAGTTTGGCCCAAACAGAATCAGAAAGATTCTGAAGTATCCTCAGAACAGATACTGAAGTATCTAGAGCAAGCCCTGTGGTCCCTGAAGAGGCGGTAAGGATGCCACGGGGCCCCCTCACATGAGAACACGTAAAAGAGGATGACTCCTCTTTTGCTGCTCTGCCTATCTCTATCAGAGTAGTTGTCTGATGGCTGAGACAGGAGCTGGCCATCTCACAAGGCTGATGCTGGGCTTCACAAGAAAGAGAAAGAGAGAACTGCTTATTCTGTAAGAACGTGCACCAAAAAATTGTGACTGTAGCTTTCAAACTCTAGCTAGCAGCTTTATGAGATTCCTCAGCACATGAAAGCCGCCAATGCCATTTTTAAATTGACAGGTGGTTTGAGCCATTGACCTCCCCTTTGATACTGACAGAGGCAAATTGCTATCAGCTCCTATCTGGCACCATACAATGCTTAATGAAGAGCTCCTTCTGCCTTGGGATTTCTTTTCCTTGAGAATGGTATAACATCTTTATAGCATGGTGGTAAGTAATTCACACTTGCTGCGATCATTCTGTCACTGCTTTATCAAGCTATTTGAAAATGATTTGTGGTTCCATTTCATACTCTAGTACTTTTCATGTAGTATATGACTAAATCATAGCAGATTATTAAGTCAATATATTTATATTGATGGGACCTGAAGAAACATCGATTTTACACCTTCTCCTATTCATTTGTTATGAAGTCTGTATTCAGTTCCAGTGACTAGACAGATTCTAGGGGAGAGATTTTGCAGGGAACAATGGCAGCAACTATCAGAACAGATGCTTATTGTTTTCATTAGTTACGGTGGCAATGACAAAGGGGAGCTCAAACAGAAGGCAGGCATACTCTGGCTAAAGAGAGCAGGATGGCATAAAGGAAAGCATACAATGGTAAAACTGTCCATATCTCAGTCTATTTACTGCCATTAAGTACACTTTGATTATCATTACTGCAACGGTTCAAACTGGGGCTGACTAGTAATAAATAAATGTTAATTTAATGAGCAACAGAATGCTCCCCAAACTCTACAAACTGAGGCTGTAATTCCATTGAGAGTACTCTTGTGACATAAGCCCTGTCAGCAAAGCTCAAGCTAAGAATTTGGAGGTGGAATTGCAACTTCAATTTATGGGTATTTCAGGGGTTTATAACCAAATATCTGTGGTACTCCTGAAAACCACAAGAGGTGCTGAGATGCTACAGAATAAACCATTATTGCTTGAACTTGTAAAAGGGGGCAGTTTTGCTGGTAAGCAATAAAAGCAGAACTGTGTTAGTGTTGTTTAGAGAAGTGTTTTTAGCATAAAGATACCTGCAGCAATTTTAAAACCCGGTTTCTTACTCATGCACTGCACCAGCCTGAGTGGCAGATGACTTGATGCCTGCAGTAAGAGGCAAGAAATTCAGAGATATTCCTGGTGCCAACTTAATAAAACCACATTTCAACTGAAGAACGTGTTTTATTTCTTGCTGTTAGCTGTTGGGGTGAGCTAGTTCTCCTTGGAGGCTGGTGGCTTCATGTTCAGAAGTGCCGAACTCATGAATCAACTCACAGAGTTACAAGCACCCAGAAATTTTGGGTCTTTAAACTTTTTCTTGACTTTAATGTCTCAAGAGTTTCAATACTAAGACTGGTTCTAGCGAAAAAAAAAAAAACAAACCCACATTTTGTTTTTTTCAACTTTTACATGGAGAGATACATGAGGGGTGATTTGCCAAGTTGGCGTAATTATTGAAAAGGCATTTCCCCACAGTCTGTGAGTTATACCTCTGGAAGAGAGTGCTTCTGTGAGAGACCTTTCAAAATATGATAAGAGTCTAACAAACCTGACCTCCTAATGCAAAATAAATCTTGTTTGAAGGGGTTATTTCTCATTATATCCCATGTTCCCCTCTCTGCCAAGACACCTGCTCTGGAAAAAGCACTGTTCAGTCTTGTTAATGTACTGGTTCCAGAGAAGAATGGAAAACTTTGCCATGGGAGTCTTGATCTCTGCTGTTTGAATTAAAGAACTAGGTTTCCAGGGGGGGATATTTGTAACACTGAGTGAATTTTTTAGTTAAGGGATTAATTTTGAAACATTTTACTACAAGGACACTAAAATCAAAACATAACATGTGCTGTTGCCTAGGTAGTAACAACTGATAAAAACATCAGCCAAAGAAAGAAGCAGAAAAGCACTGAAGAGAATATAACTTTCCTGTTGTAAAGATTCTGTCAGGACAGTAACACTGCAGCTGGCTCAGTGCTAGACCCAATGGTAGAAGATATGTGTGTTGAGAGCTATAGCTACACTGCTGCACAGGCCTTGCTGCTAAGGAGACATTCAAGAACTTCTGTTCCAAATACACACTTCGAAAACACATGAGAAGTGTGGCACAGATAAAACACAGACATTTCTCCCAAATGAAACACAGACCAAATCAAAGACTATCCAGTCCAGTATCCTATTTCCTACATATGGAAAAGAAAATTAAATGACTCCTTGAAGAAGGAGCACACAGTACACAGAAGAGTAGAATCAGCTGTGTATCTAGACTGTTATGAGTCCCAATTCTCCCATCTGGACTAAACTCAGGAAAACCTATTCTCTGAGGAAAATAAATGATCAATTTATTATTTATGGAGTGACAGAGCAGAACTGAGATATCCCAGAAGCCAATGGAAGAACTATGAATATTCTAAAGCTCATATTGCTTTGAGTCACAGGAGAGAGAAGCACGGTGCAACAAGAGGCTGAGCTCACACACTGATGCTCAGGTAAGTGTCAACTGCAAGGACAGCTCAGACAGATCTGCTATGGCTGAGCTGACTTCCACTACAGAGGGAAAACCAGCTGTTGCCCCTTCCCTGACAGTGAGGGAGAACAGTACAATGCATCTGACTGCACGGCACTGGAGTCCCAATGAAAATGCACCTGATGCCTCAGTGCTGTTTGCGAGGCAACTGAAGATAATATACATCCATAAGCAGCAATACACGATTTTTGTTAAGATCATCCCAAATATACAGGAGCTTGCTGTGTTTTAACACTTAGAATGATAAGGGAGAGTTAATCTTCCACAATATGTCCCTTCATCTCTCTCTTCTACAGCTGAGCAGTGTCCACATAATTTTCCCCTTCAAGAAAGGAATCTCACAACTGATCCAAGACCAGCCTGACAGGATGTGCCCCAACTCCTTACACTGCTGGTGGAAGGCACTAGTTTGGAATACAGACTGATCTGGTTTAAATCAGCCTTGCCATTCAGGATATTCTGATTGTTAGAAAATCAATGTTTTAGCCCTTCTGCAGAAAACCGGCAGCTATGGCAGTACTGGGGAAAAGGATGTAATTTAAAGAGGAAGGCTTTTGAGAGAACTGTTTTTTAATTTGATCTGTTATAAAACAGTTCTAAAGCCCTGATTATTTAGTTGCAATATCCTTCCTGCAGCTAACCTAGGAAAGAACAAAATTAAGATAAAAAGACAAAAGTCCTGATTTCAAGAGGCCTAAAGTTGAAGAAAGGAAAAGAAATACAACCTGAGATAAACATGGCAGACACATGAAAACAAACTAGGCAAGACCTATTATCTCTTTTTGTTTTCCCTCACAAGAACAGCAGCTTTCTGGCACAGCTGATACACAGAGCAAATGTATACAAGGACAAGCACTTGAAGATGATCTTATTTATGTTACAGTCACTGTTACCTACTGGTTCAAATTTAGTCTTGTTTGTAATTTAGGAACAATAGAGAGCGACAAGCATGCCCTAAAAGGTGTATGAATAATATCACCTAATGTGTTTCCCTCTCTTTCTGTCCTTTTTGATTCATGAAAGCACTGAAGTAATGAGTAAAAACATTCCTATCCTCAGACAGATTTTAGTGTATAGTGAACATTTATCTTTGGTTTATATGCTGTATTAAGTAAGGATGGAATTACTCACATGCTAAAGATTAAGCTTATGTTGAATATTTTCTTGAAGTGGAACACAATTCTGAAGCTTTAATTTGGTAACATACTGCTTGTGATCCCCTTCATAGCTACAAGACTGAGCCCTGCAATTCTATTTATAAAGTCTCTTTTGTAATATTTCCAGTAAATTAGTGACTAATGGACCTCCTTACAGCTACTACAGACTGGATATTAGAGCCTTCAGGATGCAATAGTGCATCACAGAACTACACGGATGAAGGTTACAATGAATGACAGAAATCTTGGATTAGATTGAGTTTCGGTTTATATTGAATAATTTTTTTAAACAGGCATAGACATAACATCCTCTTTTTTCCTTAGAGCTTGCGCCAAAAAAAATAGTAAGTTTGCAAATGGATATTAAGCAATGCCAGATATTTTCGGGGTTTGTTTTAACAAATTAACCCTTTGAGTTCTTTTCTGATGTCCAAATAATTGTATTGGAAGCAGATGTTCTACCAAAATTTACATGATCGGAGACATTATGCTCACTTATTAACATACTGTTTAATATTCACTACAACCTGTTTTAAAGAACAACAATGTGTTAACATTTAAGCCAGGAGGGATTTCTGCACACTATATAGTACTTGATGCAGCTTGTTTATGCAACAGTCTGACAGATACAATTAATCTCATGAAAACGACCAGAGTACAGCATAATGACATACTATTTTTGAAGTAATAGAACACACTTTCCCTTTGGAAGACAGAACTTAATTAAATCATATAACTTCGGGATGCAGAGAAAAGCTGTAAAAGAATGAAGCTTGCTCTGAAGGAAACCTGAATGAAAAAACAGTAGGTTTTATACAGAGAGACTAGTAAGATAACCTCCAAATAACAGAAAGAAGTTAGAAATACCTCCAACAAATGCATCTCCAGCTCCATTGGTATCCACAACTTCACTCTGATCACTCACCAACACAGGGAAAGTAGTCACTTCATTTTCTGTAGAGAAAGGGAAGAATAAAACATGAGTTACTTGGAAATCTGACTTTGAAATGCACAACAAACACAGAAAATCAAAACAATTCAAAACTATGACCTTTAGCATGATAATTAGGGTAAAAATAGATTAAGTTTATAATTCTGTCTATATTTACTTCATAGGGATATGGGAACACATTCAAACAAGCTGTAAGTTGTGGGCATTTTCATTATTCACTTCCAGCCTCATTCATCTTCTCTACCTCCTACTACTAAGGACAGGAGAAAAAGAGTAAGGAAAAGAGTAAAAGAAAAAAGTAAATCCAAAGGAACGACACAGAACACCTGGGCATAGGGACAAGACTGAGAAAAATCCATCCTGCCAAAACCAGTCCCTTCTACTATTTGCAGGAAGTAAGATAGCCTCCAGAATGGCCAGCACAAGCCTCCAAAAGATCAACAGAAACTGCTGCATTGCTAAAACCAAAATAGATGTGAATTAACTGAAATAAAACTGTGAAATAAAAAGCAGAAACAAGCGTAAATCAAAGTGCTTTCAAATTATACCTTTTAAAGAAATCCATATATGTAAGAAACCTTGCAACCTGCCATCTGACTGGATCTGGTTTCAAGATTTCAATGATTTCACTCTCTTCCTTAGTATTTATTTAAAAAACCCCAACAATTTCCTTCAGCTCCCTGCCCTCTACTGGCACTCATTAAATATATTGCAATAGGTGGATACTCAGCATCTTCACCTCCAATTCACTGCCACACCACAGTTCAGCATAATTACACCACTTAGGTATGATAACTTTAGAGTTCCAGGGTTATAAATTTAATATATGCCACTAATTAATCAGCTATGGCTTTCCAGGTGGTAATGTCATAATGACGTGATAAAAATATAATTACCACCTTGTCACAATACCTTGTTAAAGTGTAAATTACCCCTGTAACAGAGCCAATGGAAGTTCTGCCTCTGGTAGTCAGTATGCATTAAACTGTCTCAGAGCAAACAGATTGTCCTTTGGCAGACAGCAGGAATTACAAAAAGGGGAGGGGGAAGAAAAGCCTGTCAGCCAGTGAAAAGAAAAACCATCCGAGCTGTTTTCTTTTAATTTTTGGTAAAAATAGAAATAAAATGGAAAACAGAGCTTCCAGTAGCTGAAACCTGGAGACGAGTAGTTTCTTCACCGTCCAGCAACAGAGCAGATCATAAAAATCACTCTTACACTGACATACACAGTGGCAAACAAGGAAACCTAGTTTGGAAGGCTTATAAAGAATTCACAGTCTCAAATCAGGCAAGTCTGTGTATGCTGCAGAGGTACCAGAAGGATCCTGGTTTCTGTGAAATGCAGTGTATCAGCTCTACTGCTCTTCACCATCTGCTACTAAGTGAACCAGGCAGATATAATGATGCTGCCTCCAGAGGGAACTGTTGGCTGGCCCACCAGGAGGGGAGGGGAGCATTAGCAACAACCATCCATGAGAGGCAAAGGAAAAAGGGTAATGAAAAACACAAGATGAATATTCCAATTAAAGAACAGGTTTCAGTCAGTTCTCAGTGCATCCTACTCTCTACCCTGTGAAAAAAGCTATTTAGAAACGTGCTTCAATGCTGTGTTGTGCTCTTAAGATAAGTCTTCAAGAGCAATGTTTTTTAGTAATTTTAACAGGATTCATTTGAATTGGAAATCATGAAGGAGAGGTCTTACATTAACTCTGCCAGACAAGCAGAGAGTATTCATCCATTGCACGAGAAGGTATATTGATTTGCTCTAGATAATACTAAAACAATGAACAATGTGCTAAGTCTGTTGAAGACACATTGTGATCAACTAACCCGCTCCTTCCCAAGTGTGCATGGGCACACACAGATGTTCCACGTTAGATGCACAGCAGACAATTGCATACGCACACAAATGTCTGTGTTTGGGCACAGAGAGCGAATAATGCACATTGGATTTTGAAAGCTGTAAATGGGGTGTGGCATTAAATAAGATTCTATTCAAGCAAACTAGCACAAATGAAAGTTATCATCATCATCATCTTATTTTTCCTTTCCCTCTGCCTGGACTCCCTCCCTCAGCTCCCTCTAGTATGTGCAGGTAAGTATTGCACTAGGAGCTGCTGTTCTGTTCTTTCTGTAGTATATATAATTGTAAGTAACTGAATTGTCCAAAACCCCAAATACATTAGGAAAGTCTTCTGGTGTACAATTTTTTTGATTTTTTTTTTCTGATAACAGTTTTCCATGTCTACCTGGGTAATACATTTTCTATCTCTAACTTCCTGTTTTCCAGCAGAGCAATAATCTCATATTTTGAAGTACTGAAGTTTAAGAAGGAGCATGGCTGTGGAACACACACTAAATTACAAAGTATTACCATCTGCACACATCCAATAGGTAAATTATCTTTCTTTAACCTTACTAGAACCTCTAGCATAGTAGAGGTCAACTAAACTACAGCTGACAAAAATATATACTGGAAGATGAACAAAAGAATACTGAGGTTTGGGGTTTCCTTTCCCTTTCCCTTTCCCTTTCCCTTTCCCTTTCCTTTCCTATAACTGAAGTAAGTTAGAATTAAAGCTGCCATTAAATTACATTGCTTTGTCGGGTTATAGCAAAAGAGCTAATTTCTCTTACTGATCTGTTTTGTAGCAACTAAACACAACAAGATGAATCACGATGAAGCAGAAGTCTCCATTCTGAGTATCCTTGTTTTTGTGAATTTAATGTTGCTTTAAGTTCATTTTTGATCCATTAAGTTATAAAATTCTCAAATCCATCATAGTGAACATTGAGACACCTTGGCTAAGTGTATTGGTCATCAGTGGCCCTGCTTTTCAAAGTCAGTTCTGATTTCATTCATCATTCTGAGGGCTTATGAAATAAAGAATAATTACATAAGTGTTTTGAAGTCCATGTGCTGCTGCTCTGGGCATAAAATCCAGTGTTCTATTTTTATGTAACAAATATCTTCTATGATACAACATATTCCACTTGGAACTCATTTCCTGGAAGCTCAGAATTGTGAGTGCATATTGCAACAAAGTGACTACAATTACAGAAATTTTAGAAAATAAGTATTAATGAAATCTAAAATTTTGGGACTTTGATTCATCTTTCAGTGACTTTACATTTGTCAGGAACTCAACTCTTTTAAAAATGACACAGAAATAATGAAGCCCAGAAATTAAAGTGACTTCACAGGCCAAAGACAAGGTAAATTCACAGCTAAGTCAGAAGGATACAGCTCATTGGTAAATTTAATTATTGTTAATCTCTCACATTACATATATAAAGAGATGAAATATCTATTCATTTTCCTAGGCAGAAATATACGCTAGCATATCCAGCTTAACGTATTACTGTAGGTAAAACAGTCTGGAGAGATAATAACTGGAGAGCAATAGTAACTGAAAAAACCCAGTGCTCCTTCCATTCTAACACTCTTAAGCTCCCAAATGAATACAAGCCCATTTCACAATGTTAGCAGAAACAGTCGAACTCTGATGATAGGTGCAAATACTACAGGTCTGTCTCTAAACCAAATTAGAATCACAGACTACATGTCTACTCTTAGTACAGTAATAAACACCAGCAAGCAATCATTATATCCAATTAGGCTGAGTACTTTCCTTAACTGGGTCATTTACCAGTCTCTCTTGCTCTTAAAAGTAGATTAAATGTGTAAACTTACATTTAATTACCTGTAACAGAACTCTTATGGGCAACATGTTGGAGTGTCCTTAATTTTGTTTTAAAATAAAATGAAAGGAAGAAAGTAGACCTAAAATATATACAAAAAAGGTCTAGCCATTTCCTCAAATAATCTTTTGATCCATGGGTTGGTAGTGGTAGTACAGATGCTTACAAGATGGAGTCACATTCATGTTTCTCTTGTGAGCTTTAACTTGTAAAATAAAGGAACAACTGTGAAACAGAATTCTGTCCTGTCTCCTCCCCACCTCCACCCTCTCTAACTTTCTTTAGATCAGGGGCCAAAAAAAAAAGATAAAAAGAAAAGAAAAGAAAAAAAAAGAGACAGGAAGAACTTAACAGAACATAGAAACCTGAACTCAAAACCTATAAATGTCTCTGGGCAGCTGTAAGGTAAGAAGTAATGAGAAAAGTATTTGAAACCAGGCCATGTTGCTTAGGATGATTTTTAGCTCTCACCTGTCTCCAGAAGGTAAACCCCAAAAGGCTACAGGCTCTAAGTCTCTGTATCTTCTTCAGCACATGGATCCATCTTTAAAAGTCCCCAGTATAATAATAACACTTTCTCCTGTTTGGTTTGACAGTAAAATAATGCTGTTGTGCTCTCCTTCACACAACACTACCACACTTGGTAACGTACATCAAAGAGACACTGCAGCTCCCCCACCCCATCAACAGCACTGGGGCAGGGCACTGAACCCCAGCTAGGAATCCTTCGGACCTGCAGTGATTCTGAACCTCAAACCTGGCAGAGCTGATGCAACTTGCCACTTCTGAGCAAACAGAACGAGATCCTGCACTTTCAGGCTGGGACTTTCAGACGCCAGATCTGGATGGACACTCTGGTGCTCCTGGCACTTTCTGGGTGAGTGTTAAGCTGGCCTTGTTTTGCACACCAACACCTCAAACCTCCACCATCTAGGTCTGTGGGCCTGGTGCTGGAGCTATGTAGGGCTTGTCAGAAACAGAAGGAATCTCTTTGTGCCATTCAATGGAGTTACAGCATGACAAGCAAGACTCAAATCAGTCGGATGCTTCGGGATCTTTCTATCAAGTATTTTAACAGTACAACGAATGATGCTGTATTCTAATGAATTCTATATGTACCCAAGAAATCTTTATAACTAGTAATGTAGAAGCTGTTTATCCTTTATTCCTATAATAAACAAATGACCCTAAACAAGAGCTTATAGAGCAGTTGTCATTTATAATACTTCAATATGTCTGTGGTGTGATACAAGTAATACAAATATTAATTTATTTCCATAATAAAAACCCCAATTAATGGGTCACTTTAGCAATGGAGCTAAAATTCTCTTTGCAGCTTGCTAAGCAGATGTGTTGATCAGGATGCAAAGTGCTGTCCCTCAGAGACAGCTAGTTCATTTTCAGCAGAAACAGAGAAAAAAATATGATGCCAAAGACTTTGAATCTCCTGTGGCTCTAGTCATAGTCCCATAGATTCCCGTAGGGGAAATGACAGCGTGCAGACCCCATTTTCCTCTATCCTAGGAGGTAAATGAGACTTGTCTTCCCCTTATAGCTCTCCTCAGACATACAAATTGTACCATTATCTGGTCAAGAGCATTTTGAATCAGAAGTCTTATTTGTAGCCTCTCACTGAAGTGTGATTCATAGGATTAGAGTTAATAGGGGAAAGAAGGTTCATCCGAATCTTGTACACTCAGACACATCAACTATTAGCAATGATGTAAAATTAAACATGGTTTTTGCACACAGTGTGCATCCTCTGAACCTACACCCGATTCTGTCTGCAATCTTGTTAATTCAACACCACTCCTTTGAAATAACTCTTGATTTATACCAGCACAAGACTGGACTAAGAACTCTGCATGTAGTTACCACAATTGTAAGAAATGTAACAGCATTGACCAGTGGCTCATGAACATCTTCTATAGGCAAAATGTCTTTTGTTTACATTATTGAAGGTGTGGGGGAACATTTAAATGTCATTATTTTCTATATCATCACTGCCAGTGCCAAGAGTTCAATCTCTACTTTATTTCTCATATTAAATAATTTTTAGCATAAGTAAACAGAACACTTTGCTTAAAAGATGGAGAAGCAAGAGGTCAACAGAAAATACTAGTTCCACTTCACTCTGTTGCTAATAAAATATTTTTAATATATATATGTGCATATATATATATATATATATGGAAAAACTGCCCTAAGAACAAGCTGCTGAATTTTTCTGGCATGTGTCACAATGTTTAAGGTTTAGAATGGCAATGAACTCAGTTGAAAAAGCCTTACAAGCACACAAGAGTATTGCCATTTGCCCGCCAGGCACGGATTTCAGAGGCAGCTGAAAGTGCCCCCACTGAACCGGCAGGGAAGGCACTGCTCCAGCTCAGCACGGCTGCTGGAGACACGAGCTCAGAGCTCAGGCCTCTCCTGTGACGTCTGCCCAGGCTCACACAGGCTGTGAGCGCTCAGGAAAGGCAAGGGGCCTGAAGTCACCAAAATCAAGAAGTTCTGCAGGTATTTCACTGATACAACACAACGACTGTCTGGAAGTACTATGAAGAGCTCAGATCAAAATCAGTCCTGCAGACAGGAGAGATGGGTAACAATAAACAAAGCCCATAAATTGTATGATCCTGGTCTCTGCGAAGAGCCAAGCTCTACCACAGCGAGCTGAGCCACACCAGCGAGCACAGGGTGAGGTCCTGTGCTCACAAAAGCACACCTCACCTTGGATATTAACAAATGTAACTATCTCTCCCTGCACTGTAGATCATTGCTTTGGGCACTGTACATCTTATTTGATCCTCATATGTAAAAAAACAAGCCACACCCCTCCACCATTATTTTTTGAGCTGTGTATGGGAATCAGAAATACAAACAAATCTATTTCTATTTGTAAATAGGTATCCAAGACTTGTAAACACAGCCAGATGATGACAGCTGGAGTGCCAATGTCCAGGGTAAGGAATACATCACAGAGAAGTGTGTGGGTTACAGTGACACTTGTTTGGCTCACACACACTCAGCC
This sequence comes from Bombycilla garrulus, assembly GCA_013400315.1. Classification (NCBI taxonomy): domain Eukaryota; kingdom Metazoa; phylum Chordata; class Aves; order Passeriformes; family Bombycillidae; genus Bombycilla; species Bombycilla garrulus. The sequence goes on from VXBU01012387.1 coordinate 859,831, forward strand.
TTCTGAAGCGTGGCTTGGGGACTGTGCAAAAATGCAACATCTCTCGGCTCAGAAACCAGATTATGTGTGCTTTCACTTACTGCTTGCACTGACCAACACACCAACAGGAAACGTGTGAGCTTGTACTCCACTTCATGATATTCTGCAGATTTATTTTAAACCACTGCACGGCCAGGCCACCAAAACACTGTTCTATGGGAAAATCTTCTGACAACTATCGACCTACAAATCGTGTCAATGCAATTCCTACTCAAAAGCTTATCAGGGCATTGGCTGAAAACAAAACAAAACCGAACAAAGAGGGAGAAAAACATATTATAATTTGATTTTTTGAGTAGGACAAAAACTGTATTCTGCCTCACATTTTTCATACATTAAGCATATTGCCCTAGCGGGGTAAACACACCTGTCAAAACTTGCAAGCTTTCTTAGCTATACCTCAGTTTCGGAGTGGTGAACACAGAAATCACATCATTTAAATAAATGCCATGTTACATGACAGCTTTTTTTATGCTACATGATAATCTGAGAAGCATGGGTTGTCAGTGGAGGCAGAAATGGGCCCAAGGCACTTCTATTTCACTTGAGCATCAGTAAGACTGAAAAGAGAAGGAGTGAGCATTAGGTCACTACAGAGCAGCTCTGAAGGAGATTTTTCTTCTGGGAGAATTTATATTTAGTTTCACAAATAAAATCAGTCCAGTGGAATGAGAGAGACAGCCTTCCCTAGATATATTACTAAAAATAAGTTAATGTATATATCTGCTTCTCCTTGGGAAAAAAAAATTGTTACAAGCTGAACACTGAGGAGGTAGCTATACCACAGAATTTCTACAGCACTGCCTTTAAAAATTCAGATCACATTTAGAAATGCCTATTTTTCATCCTTTTATCTCAGAGCTCAGCTCTAGAATTTTACAATATTTTTTCTCATTCTGTACTTGTAAGCTCCATGTTTCCTTTAATTATGATATCCCAAAACTACTTATTTATTTCTGAAGAATAAAACATGCTTACTAAATGAATTTTATCAGACTTTAGCAGGTTTTAAATCTATTTAGAAGATGCCACTGCAGTGGAGGCCAAAATTTCTTCTAATGTCAATGAGGAAATATCCTACTCTTAAAATGCCAGTTGAAGCAGACAAACTTTGCTATTTTTAATGGAATTCTTAAAGGGTTATACCAGTTTAAGTTAAAAATCTGTCCCAAAATGAAGGAGCTTATTTTTCCCCTACACTGGTTGCAGATAATTTCTTTGATAATTCAATATCCCAACTATGATCTCTGTAGTATCATGTTATCAGTTTAAGAGTATTACCTAACCATTGACAGAAGCAGGATGGGAGTTCTGCCACCTTTTAAAAATAACGTAATGCGCATTTTGATGCAAATTATGCACCTCTGAATTTTTACAAATATTAACTAAACAGGGGATTAAATTCATTCCCACACAGTTACTGTGATATCAGCTTTAACAAAGAGTTTCTGGCAAGAGTTCTTGGATCACGTGTTTGTGCACAAAGGCCTTTAAACGTGTGCACCCATAAAGGTAACCCAACAGGCTTTACAGAACATGCACTGTCATTTAATGTAAACCCCAATGCTATAAAGTCAGGCTGCTTGACAAAACCAAAATAAGTAACACAGCACAAAAATAAAAGATTTCCAGCCTCTCTCTCTCTGCAGAACATTGTCAGACTCCTATCGCCACCAGTCACTCCTGGTTATTTTCCTTCAAGTATTATTTCTGTAGTATAATTTGCTGAATAACTCAAACTTAAGTGATTCGAAAATAATACCCAAAATGGGACACTTCTTTTTTTAGAAGCAATAAAACATTTAAGATTAATCAAACTTCAGTTGGTGCATACAGGTGAGTTCAACTCATGATCTCTGTAATATGTATTATTCTTGTATTATCAAGATGACCACCAAGATATGTTTTAGAAGAAAAAAAAAACCTTCTCTGAAAGGCTGGTAAGGAAGTAAATAGTATAAACCAATATGGACACTCTGTTCATACAATTAATTTATAGAAAGTTATGCAGAAAGGCAAGAAGCAGATACTGCTTTAAAAACCACCGAGATATGCAGGAAAAAGCTGGTTAGCCTACAAAGTGAGATAATTTGAACTGCAGCTCAAAAATGTGGAAAAAAATGAAAGTGCTTATTATTTGTTTCTTTTAGAAGCATTTCAGTAGAAAATATTTACTTGATGGCTACTTAAACAGTTTCACTGTTTTTTCTGCCATTTTTTTCTAGAGGAAATAAAACCAGATTTTAAAAGGAAAGACGTTAACATTTAAGAAAAACTTTCCTTTTTCTGTGGTAACAAAATTGATGCCTACAACTCTCAACTCGCCAAATTCATCCTTTTACCAAGCTTTTCTACTTATCTTTGTGTAATCACTCTTCCTCTTTCCCCACATCCTTCGCCATCACCTGTTGATTCTCGCAGATTAAAGCAATGACAGAGGTGTCCACTGACCAGAAGGCCAATTGTAGCCAGTGATCCTAGCACAATTTGGATTTTTAGGCTAACACAAACTTAGAAGGCTTCATTCTTCTTCCACGTAAATACAAATCTGATCTGGTCACTGCTGCTCAGCGGTAACAGCTGGGGCAGATGGTGCCAGGAAGGAACAAAGCTGCTTGGGAGCAGACTGATGTTCAGAACAGGATTTTCTGCTGAATGTACTTGTAAAACTCAACCTTTGAGCCTGTATTGGTTTACTCATCCAGTCTCTTACTTGTTTTCTGGTTTAATTCTTAAATACCTATGCATTTGCACACTCAGGATAAAACAGGAAGAGTGGTGCTCTTCTCCTGGAGCTCTAAGCTTTCCGAGCAGGTTCCCTGTTAACCCAGGGAGTCCAGCAGTGCTCCCCTCCAGGGAGAGCAGGGCTGTCCCTCCCCACCAGGGCATCTGATTCCAGCAAACAGTGTGCTTCAAGCCTAACCTATTCCTGCAGTTTGCCTTGGCCTTAAAAAGCCAAACCTCCTTTCTTTTTGTTATCAAATTCTAACATACTTTAATTTTTGTATACATTTTCCTCAGCTATTTGAGATCACAGCTTCACATTCTCTCATCTTCTAAAGCAGTGCAGTGTCTCCTCCAGAAGCCAACACACAACACATATCCAGTACAGACATCTGATTTGCTTTACTTTGTCCCTCCAAATATCTGTTTTGACTGCACACACACAAGACCATTTTATGTTTTCTGTATGTTACTTCTCACAACAAAACAACTGTGCCCTGATTTTTGAAATATTCATGCTATCTAGACAAGCAAGAAATAAAAAACCATTCTTAGGCTCTTTTATAATATATAGTTTTAGCCAAATATAAAAATGTCAGTGCAAAAAGCAGATACTTACATTTGATGACGCATCAGAAATTAAAAGAAAATTGCATTTTTAGCATGCTACTAACTAAAAGTGTTTTACTGCTTACAAATGGTTTTCATATTTTCATAGCAATTTACAGCAGACAATAGGTATTGTAATCTAATCCACTGCAATTGTGTAATTTTTGACCAAACTGCTGTTGATAAATAATGCAAGTATTCGTTATTAAATTTTTCACAATTAGGTGACTAGGAAAGCTGTTTATTGCCTTCCGTTATACCCTCTGTTAATAAGATCGTTGTTGCAGATGTTCATGTGTGCTGCATTGATGTTTAATGGTGCATGATGCTCTAGGTGGTTCCCATAACCTTGCTTTGTCTACTATGAGCTGACTCAATTGATATGATAATAGAGAAAAGAGGTCTGAAACAAGCTGGGCCGTACTGGCACAATTTGCATAACCTTTAAATTTGCCATCACTTGATAGCCAACTGCTTCTAAAAATTCTTATTCACTTGTCAGCGACGACAATGTACTGTACAAACAGCATCCTGCAATTGGACAGGTGCGGAGGGAGGAGAGGGCATGCACAGTTTACTGCACTCTTCTGTTCTATCAAGAAATGTACTTATTATCAAATTTATAAAGCCAACAATTTGGAGTAGAGCTCTGCAGTTCCATTTCTGATCAATTGCTATTAGACACAACGCATGGCCTGGCGTCTTTTCAGGTTCACAGTACAATATCACAGTGTCACATTTCAAGGGACATAAATATTTGGTTCCATAGACTCCTCTCTGATTTAGTTTTGACTGCTAATCACTGGGGCAGGCAGAAGAATCAGGACGGATTAGGAGGGCAGCGGGGGGCACAGGGTAGTGAACTAAAGCAAACAAAATCAGTGTATGCAGCCTCCCAAACCTTAAATCTGGTGTCAGACTACTCCGTGCATTCTTTTTGAACAAACATTAGTATTATATCATTCAGTAGGTATGGCCAAAACATAACAATATAAAACCAGTCCATGTTTACCCCATTCATTAATCCACTGTCTGTGTATACTCTGTGCCAGGCCTGCTTACTTTACAGTCTTTATTATGCACAACAAAGAAAACAGTTATGGTGAAAATAAGACAGAGCCTACTTTCATTCAAATGGGATCAACATAAACATTATTTTTGGCATCCAGAGGTTTATATCTAACTGCCACTTCACAGTGTATAATGTGCTCAGGTGTGTCAAGGCCAGGTCACTAGTATCTGACTGACATGCACAGCCTACTTTCCACACATGGCACTTAACTAACTTCCACTTTGCATTATCTCTAAAACCTACTGTGGAAATCACTGAGCCAAACTGATCATAAAATCTCACAATTCCACTTGTAGACAATTAACCATTTCAAAGCACTCCAATTAACCTCCCACATGCCCTCAATGTTCATTCTAGACGTTTTGTCATCTTACACAAAATAAATTCCAAGTCCCCGAAGTCAGGCAGAGCAGGACCCATTCAAATCTCCCCTTTGTCTGCTTTTTCCACTAGCCAAGATTTCTGCTCTGTCCCTCCTGGAGCTAAGGATTTGTCTTCCATTCAGCCATCTATTTCCCACAACTTTCATTGTCTGAAATTGGATGCTACAGCAGAGAAACTTCTAATCAAAGGGTCAGTTCCTGCAGTTAATTTTCATCCAGGACACCACACATACCCACATTTTACTCTCCTTCCATTCTGTGCAATTATTCTATAGAGACTATTTGAGCAGGTGAAGATTAGAGGCTTGAAAACCTAAGTTCCATCATTTATGGCAAAAGCATGACACGGATAGCTACAATTTAAACTTCTCTACAATGTTCATTCAACTGTAATCACAAGATGGGAAATAAAATCTCTAAATTAAAGATGATGGCCTACCAGAGTCTGTAGGGCACCTTCTGAGTACAGATTCTGCTGTTCGAACTCTGAGATGATTTCTTATGAAGTGAACTGCTGCCTAGTGAAAAACAGGCTAACACTGCCAAAATAATGGAAAAAAACCATCTCCTACAGAAGATAATTTGCCCAGGTGCCAGTGGTCAAGGGGGGCAGTTCTTTGTGCCCCTCACTTCTACCACACAACAAAGAAGACACCTCCAGGTAAAATGTGTTATCAAATCTTTCAGCTTACAGGAAGTTTGCTTTTCCTCTAACCTCTAGGAAGACTACAAAAATTGAATCGCAGATTCCCAACAAGGTACAACACAAAAAAAGACACATGGATCAGTGTTACACATTAATATTCATGAATGTTTAAGGTTCTCCATGACCATAATCAATAGCCAATGAAGTTAATGAGATCTTTCCATTGATTTCAAAAGACACAGCGTTGAGCCTCAGAGACAACAACATCGCATTCCCTCAAGCATGCCAGATGATAACACACACTTTGATAATTTGCCTCTTCCCATCCAGAATTTCAGGAATAAACAAGAGATGCTATCTTATTGAAAACTGTTTTTTTTGAATGAGCAAGATACCATTATTATGGTCCATATGGAGCACACATTATCTTTAATTGAAGAGCAGCCAAGGCCACAGTAGTTACCAATGTTGTTAATGCCAGTATAAGATCCATACATAAGACAACTGTTATATCTTTAAGGAAACACAAAAAAGGCCTGAACGTGTCATCCTCCCAAAAGGTGAGATTTTGTTGTTTTAACTTTGCGCTCTGGAAAGCAGATTCTAACTCTTGTATCTTCTAACATATGTAAGCCCATCCAATAGATTTAAATATTGGTAAGTAGAGTTTTTAGTTCAAACTGCCCTTGACCTTGGGCAGTGTGACATTATCTGAAAACCATTAATGGTCTGAAACTAAAGGAAAAGCTCATTAATAAAAGCAAAACCATACAAAGGTACAAAGGCAAAACAAAAAAACCAACAACCCCAAAACAACAAAAAAAGGAAGTTTTATTAAAACCATTGATCCTGACCTAGGGCACTACAGACATTGATCTTCCCACATCTCCACAGGAAAAAAAAAAGTTTAGTCAACAAATTATTGATCTATTATGAAACCTGCTGAACAAGCCATACATTTAATTTCTTACAATGAAAAAAATAATCACACCAGATTAGGATACAGAGAAAATCTATTTCTCAAAAATTATTGAAATACTATTGGATTGATTAGGTAAAGAAATACTATTGGATTAATTTCATAAAACAGACATCCTGTTAGTATGATTCAACCCTAAATGTTGGGAGGTGATAAGTGTATGCACTGTAAACCTTTAAAGCACAGGTTTCAGATTTCAACTCCTTAATGCATGTTTTTAAAGAGGAATGGCTAGTGTCCAGTACTGAATATTGCAGGAACATCTAATGAATGCACAGAAAAGGACAATGGTGAACTTTAAACTTACAGCATAAATTTAATTAAAAGTGTCTAGGATTATTATTTTCTATGAAACAGAATACCATAGATTTTGATTTTCTTCAGGTTTTCCAAAAACTCAGAAAGATGTATTTAGACTGACAGTACATTGTAGATGCAGAAACAGTTGCTGAAAATCCAGAAGTCACCTGAATTCCCTGTTTGGTGTACATGGAGGCAGGTAGGTAGGTAGGTGTCATTTTCAGAAAACAGGGATAACCTTGACAAAGTTGCATCAATTACATGTATATTTGAAAAGCACAATTTAAATTTGGAAGGCTGTTCCACTTCCAGTGCTTCCCAATTACTGATTCTGCTGTTTCACAATCCTTTTAGTTAAGTTCTAGAATAAAATTGGTGGTTTGCAGCATATAGAGTTTGTTCCCCTTCTGTGGCTCTGTCCCCGTATTCGTTGCTCTTTCTTTGCAGACATCTTTATCAGCAATGTGGAAGCTATTTCTATTCCAGCTTTGAAACTAGAGTCTTTGTTGCTAGATGGAAATTCAAAACACAGCACCATGTTTTATGCCTCAAAGTGAGCTTAGATGTACTTTCTTGCCAGAGACAGAATGCTTATTCGGGATTTAATGGCACCTGAATCAGTATCTCACCGTAAATTTGTTCAATTTTGCTCTCTAGAGTCAAGCAAGAAAGGCCTCAAGTGATTTAAGAGGTGGCCTTACCAAAATCCCCCTGCCAAGTCCAGTTTCAACAGTGCTGTGTGCACCTGCTCTGGGGTAGCATCTCCTGCCTCCATGCACCATTTCTGAGGGAGCTCCACAGCGCAGCAGGCACCACCTTCTTGTGAGATATTTACATTCATTTGGGTTAGTAAAAGCAAAAGTTAAGTGTGAAGAATGGCAAAAGTGTCCAAGATTAATGGGCTACGGAATTCTTTGTCAATCAACGTAAAAAAGGTGCCCATTTAAAAAACAATCCAACTTTAAATACACGATGATGGGCTCTAAACCACAAATTACCACACATAAAGGAAATCTGAAGTTATAACACATAATTCTATGAAAACGTCAGATCAATCATAAGTGGCAGCCAGAAAAGCAAGTAAGCTATTAGAAACTACTAAGAGAGGAATACAGAACAAAGAAACCAACAAAGTTAAGCCACTTTGTAAATTCCCCAGGAACCTGCAAGTTGAACATTCTGGTCCCCCATTCACAAAGACTAAGGAGACCTGCAAAAAGCTGCAGTGAAGGGTGGCTCAAAGTGTCACAATTATGGATCAAACACAGAACAAGCAAACAGAGTATGAAAAGAGTCTGGAAAAAAGACTAGTGAAGGGGAGATAAGCAAGAGCTCTTCAAAATCAAAAGGAAAAAGACATTGTACATGGAATGATTATGGACCGGCCATGCAATACAAGCAGCTGGAGGCAGCCAGGAACACTCACGTCTGAATCCAAACAAATAAGGGGATGTATCTCTTTACACAACACAGACTCTGTGACACTCATTATCACAAGACGTGTATAATAAAATCCTATCCTGGCCTATTAAGCACAAAGACAACATCTCTAGTTCACAAATCCCATAACAACATTTTGCTGGAGTGTTACACGGAACCTTTACTCCAGATTTGCTCTGGTTTTATCCTCTTTTCCAAGTTCCCACTGCTGTACACTTCCAAACATCACATTAGAGACAGACCCTTTGGTCTGCCTCAGTCCTGCTTCTACTCTTTCACTCTGTATTGCCACTCCAATATCATATAATTTCTACTACCTAAGCAGTGGGTTTGTCTATTAATATTTATGTCTCCAAGAATATTTTTCAGAATTACAGTATATAAACGGAATTCCTAAATCTATATATCTGTATCTGAGAAACAAATATAGAAATTCTTCCATGGAACAAAAAATACAGCCTAGTTCTAAGGAATGGAGTAGGGGCCCATATTTGTTGTCCTTTAACACACATGCATTTTTCCACAGCCTAAAGGAGTAATTTTTCCTCAGATTTGTAGAATGTAAACTCATTTTAGCACCTGAAATTTGAGCTAGGTTTGATATTACTTACTACTAGTGATTATACATGAAAAAGAGATTTCTCATCTTCACTCTCAATTTCTGGGGTAAATTGGTGTATTGACACAGCAGACCAGAGAATACAACCTTTTCTTAAATCAATATGAAATTACTGAGACACACACACGTGAATATTTACATATGCGTACACACATTCTTTGAGGTGCAACAGTTGGTGCACTTTTAAGCCAGTCAAGATATCTGTATCCTGGAATTTAGGTTTTAATAATGTGTTTCACCCGTCTAATAAAATGCTCAGTCTTCCACTCCCACACAGCATAAAAGCATGAATGGTCTCAGTTACAAAAAGGTATTACCAGCTTTGCTATTCATTAATCCCTATCAACAGATGTTAATTATTAATTTAGATTTTGTTGTTTCCTAAGACACAAATAAACTGATTATTTTGGGCTTTCTGGCTCACTTGTTAAGCCACTAGGGGACTAAAATGTCCCTTTTTTTCTAAATCCACTTTTGGTTTTGAAATTTTCATTTCTGTTTGTGAGTATAAATGGATAGGGAAGAAAGAAAGTGTGTAATTGTGTAAAAAAAGAGAGCACGTGTTAATGAAACTCAGCTACTGGGTCCCTGGGTCCAGGGCACTACTCTGGTTTGTATAAATGCATAAGAAGCCTAGTTGATAAAAAAAGGGCTAGTCATGGTTTTCTGTCTGGAAGGCCAAGTATGAAAGCTGTAAGCAAGGAAAAAAAAAGAACATCTTTTCTTGCTTCTTAGAGAAGAACACATTATACTCAGTAGTTTACAGGAGAGGAGCTGCAAACAGACCCATCATAAAACGTCAGCAGTGTCAGTAATTTTAAATACTTCTATGTTTTACAGATAGGCTTTCAGGGTAACATGTTGGTCTTTGACTGCAGCACAACCTGACAAAGGAAACCTGCTGACCTCTGTTTAGAGTGAGCCACATGCTTGAACACCAGCCCTCTTTATTCTCCTCAAAAACCATACCCCATCACGCTATTATGATCTAAGAATGTCTCTTAAAATCTCTCGTTGCCACAACTGTGATAAGCCTTCTGAAAGAAAGAGTTCTAAAAAACCTCCAGAAATGATCTAACATACACTTACAAAGTAAAAGGAGTTTCATAATTCACAAAACATACTATCATTTGTCATTATTTTAATTTAGATCAGGTTTTAGTTCTATTCAAACACAGAACTTTTTCATTGACGAGCATATCTGCATGTACTACCATAAGAACCGTTGTACTGGGTGACGCTAACACCCATGTAGCTCAGTGCTTTGTTTCAGGTAACATGTAGAGGCAAATACCTACTAATTCTTCAATATCAAGAGCTTTTGTAGGCAGGCTCATTGCAATTTTATTGTGACATATTAACTTGGCTACACTGCACTGACTTTAATTTATGGACTAGATCAAACAACAATGATAACACACAGAAATCTACAAAACTATTTCTGCATGTACTATGTGGTAGGTGTACTAATTAAGTTTTAAGATGAACCTCTCTCTTTTTACCACATTTGCTATAGATTCCCGGAAATATCTCAAGTAATGTCTCCCAAAAAATGAAGATTTAAGTGGTTAGTAAGCCCGACCTGAGCTGGCTTTAATCCTTGAATCCTTAGAAAAATCTATTTTTACTGCCATAGTCTAGCAAATGAGGTTATTACAAACATGCTCTTAAATAGAGGTGGTCCTGCAAACATCAGGGGGAAAGAAGAATGGAAAATTCTGTGATCACCCCTGAACGTGCCAGATTTCATAATTCATAACTTTAAAAATGCTGAAGTGATTTCCTTTAAATTTGGATTGTTTTTCTTTCCTCTATTAAAGCTAAAGAACAAGCCAAGTTTAAAGTTTGTAGCTTCAGCTGTTCTTGAATTATGCAAATATTTCAATATAAAAGCATTTTTCATTGCTGAACTGATTTTGCTCAGACTTTTTGAAGATTTCCCTTTGGGCCAAGACCAGTCATAAAATGTATCTGACTAAAAGTAATTTGTTTAAAACTGTTACGAGCAACTCTGTAAAAGGGATAGCTTTCACAGCATTTGATTCTGACAAACATTAGAGCACACATATAGATAGAACATAGATGTTCCTGCCAGAGCTTGTGATTTTTGGTGCATTTCTTAAAAGCTCCAGCTGCTGAAATCAGGAGACTGCACGTGTTCATTAACTTCCCCTGCTCTCTCTGCTTATGTACTTCTTGTGGTTACAGAAGAAAGTCTTGAAATGTGAAATGTGTCCTATAAGCTTAGTTGAAACCTCAAAACTCAGTCAAATCCAGAATCTCAGGCCTGCTAAGAGGGATATCATGGAACAAGGTCATGGTAGTGGGATCAGAGTCTTGATAGCCAAGTAATTCCCAGGATGGCTGAGGAGCATCTGCACAGGAAATTAAGCCAACAGTGTTCCTCAAATAAACTCTTTTGGAGCAAGTCCTCAGACCCCATTTTCAGTTACCAGTCCCTTTCCCTAAGCACAGTCCACTGTGCAGAAAGGTTTGTCACAGATGTCTCTCACAGGCTGGTTCTTCCAAGAGAGTTTTATCAAAATTCCGTCATGTTGGGGATCAAGGACAGAGAAAATTACAGTCTTTTTGTCTGTGCTCATTCTTAAGGTCACTGAGAAGGTCCAACACCTCAGGTTTTTCAGTAAAAAGATAAAATTCAACATCACAAAAAAATGCACCTCTGGCTGCCCAGAGAGGTTGCAGATATTCCCAGCCCTGGAAACGTTCAAGGTCAGGCTGGAAGGGCTTTGAGCAACTTGTTCTAGTTGAAGATGTCCTTTTGCATTGTGGGGGGTAGGACTCAGTGACCTTTAAGGTGCCTTCCAACCCAAACCATTCTACAACTCTATGACATGCAGAGGAAAGCCTCACACCACAATCATTTGCTTGTGCTCAGTGGAGTCTTATTAGAAGGTGACAGTTAATTTAGTCAACACTTCATCTGCCACAGCGCCTGTATGCCAATCCTAAACACTCCTTCCCTCTAAAACACACTGATCACAGTCAGCTTGAATTTGAGCTTGCCTCTAGCTTGCAATGACAGAGAACAGGAAGGAAGGGGGAAGAAAGGGGGCCTTGGGGCTGGAGCACTGTGATGGAGCAGATAGGAACAGACAGCAGAAAGACCCAGTGCATTCCATGATAAAGACAGAGAATTTTTTCCTCTGAAAACACAAATAATTCTGACAGCCAAAGAAAGTAGACTGACAAATGGGAATGGCTTAGATTGAGACTGCTGATGTAGTTTTTGCTTCTTACTGTTTCCATGATCTGCTCCAGCTGCATGGACCTCTAAGCTGTCTGTCAGTCCATACCTGACTGCCTACAGCTTGTGGCTTGTTTGAGGTAAACCACCAGTATTTTTGGTTGACATTAAAACAACGTTGTATAAATTGCGGCAATTCATAAGATGACTAAAAGTCTTGTAGTATGGCCAGGCCAGATTTTTGGAGGAAAATTTTCTTTCAGCTGTCTCAGTCCAAGCTCTCTCCCATATGCAAGAGCTATATTTTCCAATCTGTTTGGTCAACCTTTTCTTTTGATAAGAAGCTGTGTCTTTGTGCCCCATGCTCTACTCCTGAAATACCTGTTGATACTTCCATTCTCTGCAAAGTCCAGGAATCAAGAACTGTTGCCACAGTTCTCTCCACAGGTATCCAGCTGTATCTGGTCCCTTTTATCCATCTTATTTCCTCTCCTTCCAGCCAAAACTGTACCCAAGTGGATCCCCTCATTATTTCCATGACCTGATCCTCATTCGACCTACACACACCTCTTCAAAGAGGTGCACCCTCCTCTCACAACCCAACCCCACAGCTGCCTTGGCTTGGAACCTCCTTACCAGAGCCTTTGACAGAGCACACAGAGCTCTGTCACAGATGTCCTCACAGTCCCCGTGCTGCCTCATTCTGCCGTCCATGGGGGCAGGGGAAAGGGAAGGAGGATGGGGGCGGCCATCTGGCTGTGACTCTTCCCAGAGCACAGCCTGCTCCAAGCCAGACACGGCTGGCCCTCCTGGTTGCCAGGGCACTGCTGAGTCACATCCACCTTGCCACTGGCCAGGACCTTCAGGTCCCTGTCCACAGTGCCTCTCTCCAGGCTCTCCTTCCCCAGTCTGCACACACAGCCAGGGCTGCCCCACCCCACGTGCAGAATCCAGCACTTGCCCTCGTTTAACTTCATACGGTTGGTGATTGCCCATTTCTCTAATTTGTCAAGGTCTCTCTGCAATCTGTCGAGGTCTCTGCATAAATATGTTGTTCAACATAATAAACATGTTGCTCTTATTATTGTTAACCTGGACAAAATATAAAGCAGAAGGTATGAACAAGCACACCCAAATTCACAGCTGACTTTGCAAATACTACTTTAATCTGGGGAGAAGCTCTTTGAGACTTCACCGTTCTCTCAGAAAGGCAAGATAAACAAGTACGCACAGCCTGCTTTTTCAAAAATCCTCTGCATTAGAAAAAAAGAAAATAATTTTATACTGTAACTTCTGAATGTAGTAATTCTTTTAAAGATCATTTAAAAACTTTTATACATTCCACTGAAGGTTTTAAATCTAGACCTACTTGGTTCTGAAATAAGTGTGTTAGCAGCACTCTATACCACTCTATGTCGTATCATCATATGCTAAATTAAGGGACATATTTTCCTTCTTTCATTATTATTTTAATGTGAGGAGGTGGGAAAAAGATGGTCCACACCAAAGGAAAAGGGAGAAAACAATAACAAATTGGTATCTCTTTCGAGAATTGCCCCACAGGCCAAACATTTTTATGTTCTTAATCATTATTAAATGACTTAACATGACACACAGAGCCTGGCGAATGATTGCATCCTGACACAAGAACGAATTACAAATGAAATGAAAGATCAAGCTGTATTAGAGGACTGCCTCTGGGAAATGAAAATCTTTAATTCTCTTTTATTATTGACATTTATTTGGCTGCCATGAATAACAACATAGCAAAGAGATTCAGCTATGCTTGTGCGCTGAATAGCTTATCCCACGGCTCAAAACTGCCTTAACATTTATCATGTTTGCTTTTGTAGCTGACACCATTGCATACAGTCTCTATCCATCTCACATTTATCATGCATATAAAGTGCATTCTGTAATTTAAGTTCATTTCATAGCTAACAAACAGCTAAGATTAGCAAGTGTCAGTCCTCAAATAAGCTCCCGGTTGTAAAAATATCAAAGAAGGGATTAATGGATTTGTTAACAACTCCAGTTTGAAGAATAAGAAAAGTACTCAGTGAAAATTAAATAAGAGCACAGGAGGGTTACATAAGATTTAGGTTTACTACATTATTACAAGCTCATGTATAACAACATTTTTATGCTGCTATTTTTCAGTCAACTGTACAATACTCGAGTGAAGTGCCTCCACATGGGCCATTCACATTAGGCAGTAACTTTTTGGAAGGAACACTTCCATCATCATTCTGTGAGTGTGAGATACACATACCCAACTCTCAGTGACTGGTTTCTATTTCCTTTAAAACAGTTAGTAGCTAACAAAATAGGGGGAAGGAGCAAACTATTGAAGAAATCATTCAAACTGCTGCTAGCAATAATCTTTATAGCAGTGACATACCTGCTTAGTACCTAGCCCTGAAGCCACAGTCTGAAGCCAATTCTGATTTTGAGGCAAATATTGTATGAGTAAGTACCAGTCCCTCAGGTGCAAAGCTTCCTCTACTTCACTTGATTTCCAAAGGAGGAATTCAGCCCAGCCTAATAACTCACCTTGTGAAGGAATGAACTACTAAAATGGCTCTCCACAACACATGTTTTTAATAGCTTTATTTAGTCTAGAAGCATAGGTGGACAGAATTAAAGAGACTGTCAAAAGGTAGGCAGTCATGTTTATAATGCCTAAATCTGTGCGTCGTACATCATCAATTCAGACAGCAGAAACTACTTGTATCCCTGCTGGAACACCTTTTTCCCACGTACTCTTTTGAGAATTGAAGAGCAGACGGCTGAGAAAAGCTAAAGTGAGACTTTCTGCTCAAAGCAAAAAAAGCCTGGAAATTCACTTAGTACTGGATTTCACTTCCTCCTCTTTGCAAATGTTTAAATATACTACACTGTTGCACAGCTGTTCTCAGCAGGCACAGTGTATTCTTGTTTGCAGCAAAGATGGCTACACAGATAAAATCCCAAGTCATAAAAGTCTGAGTACAACCAACTGGATCAATATTTTAAATCTATGTTATAAAAATGTTCAGAATTAAATTCTCAGGCATTCTTGTGAAATAATAGCTTCTTAAATTCAGAATCTTGAAACAATTAAAAGCATAAAGGATGAGAAACGGAGGAACATCAAAAAGCAAATGTTCTGACTACCACTTAAAAATTGTAAAACCATGACTTGGAATTGGTTAGCTAGAATGTTTACTGTGAGCAACAAGGGAGATTTAAAGACATACCTGTAGCCAATATAGTGTCATCCTTGCCTTGGGTGAAGACTACGATTCGCTGCCTCTTAGTGTTCACCTTGGGCAGGGCTTGTGTCTTCCGGGCTATCTCCTTAATGTCTTCAGTCTATTGAGAGAGAGAAAGAAAATTCTTGTTACAGCATACTGGAATGGTGGGAACTTTATTAGCAGATCAAAGATTTATTTTCTTACAGCTAGGTATAAAATAGACTTTACTGTCAGTAGCAGAAGATTTTTAAAAGGAGGAATACTTCATTCTCCAAAGGGTTTACGCAGTACTATGAGACCATTGTTTTTAATCTTGATAACGATATTTCAGCTATTCCAACTACTGCAAAACTGCAAAGCTAACAAAGGAATTGCAGAGCATTTCTTAATGAGCAATTACTGTGTTTCTTTGCTGCTGACTGGATTCTAACCATACCTATCATAAAACTAAAAATAAAATTGGTAAGAGAGTACTTTGGATAAACTCCGAGCCTGATTTTTCACCCAATTCAGCCAAGTTTTATAGTATTGCAACACCTCTGACTTCAGCATGCTTACAAATACTTTCTTTAAATTCCCTAGAGCAACTGATCCCATCAAGCAAACTGCACGCTGTACCCCTGAGAGGGTGTGCAGCCCAGCTCCCACTAGCTGGTTGCATAATTGAGATGCAGGGAAGCAAAGGGCAGGAAGTATAATCAGTTGGGCAGGGAACATGACAATTAGAACATGACCAATTTTCTGAAGGAAGACTCACCTGCAATAAGTTTCAGAAACCTTTGCTTTAAAAGGATGTTTTACTTCATTGTGTAAATGAAGTTCCTAGGAACAGGAAACCTGGCACACTGAACAACCTCTCATTCATCCAGTGTCCCACACACCAACAAGTTTGGAATGTTTAAATTAATGCACTAAACTCTAACACCACCACTTGTCATTAGAATATTATAATTTATATTCTCACAGTTGCCCTATGATCCGAAACAAAAGGATTTCAATTTCTAACTGACTTAGTTTTCAAGCTAATATTAGGTATTTCTGTTATTTGTATTACCATAAAATCCTTTTATAATGCTATATGGGAAACTTTTATTCTCAGATTTATCTCAGTAAGTTCTACAAATTAACTTTCGTGTACATATTCTATTTCTTGCCATAATTGATACATATTTTTTCTTTTATTTTTTCTAACATTAGGAAATGAATATGTATGACTGTAATTATTCTCTGTGCTATTTACTGTGTCCCACCTTCTTCACATCTGTGTTAAATAACACTGTATTTTTTTCCCAGTTTCCTCTTTGTAGAAGGAACTGTAGTGAAACATAGTAAGGGCCTAGCCTTGAATATACGAAAAGATGATAATACTTTCTGCATTGCTTTGTGTACTGTTTGTTCAGAGCCCAAACTCACTTTTTAACACTATTACTATTACAGAGAATATGCCTAGGTTAGATATTTACCAGCACCCTTTTATGTGAAAATACCTACATCTTCTGTAGCACTTTCAGCCTCCCTCTGATTTCTTCCCTAACCTGGGTAATCAGTGAACCCATTGATTTATATACATTTGGCAAATAGGAAAATAGTTTCCCTTTATTTATTGGTCTCTTGACCTCTTTTTAAAATTCTCTCCTACTTTTCATTTCCATATATGATACACTCACTTGTATTATTTGTTCCTTCCTCCTGCTTAGACAGCTAATAAAGCTTTCAGAAGGCAATGTCTGCTACCAGAGAAGAGAAGAACTGAGGACAGTAACAGGGGCCATCTTACATTAATTCCCAGAAGGCAAGGAGTCTCTTAAAGAGGCCAGAGATAAAAAATGGAAATTGTTGCTCTTCTGTTTTGAAATGTTTTTTTAAGAGGTTTATGACCAGCAGGTATCAGCTGGTGGCACAAGCAGCTGAAGAGGGGACCCTAGCAGCCCTGCAGCTTGGTAATACACAGGCTCACCAAAGCCTTGCCGTGGGAAGGGCAACCTCAGTTCTGAAATACTTCAGGCCTCGGTAATTAGGAGATCCACAAACTAGAAATAGCAATAAAGCATCATGAAGATCAAAGGAAACAGGGGAGAGGTGTTTAGTTTTTGCTAAGTAGGAAGTGGCTGCTAGTGACTTTATTAGGTACATTTTCAGTGGAATAAAGCAGGCACAGAAATCAAAGAGCTTGAACATATTTATACAATGTATTTACAGGCATGATAAATTTTAAAAGGAAAATGATGAAGTTATAATAGGAGAAAATGGCATGATCAAGAGACGATTTCCTCAGCTTAAGGAAGAATAAAGATTAACTTAGATGAAGAAAAGAGGACCCTGAGGAAAGAGATTAGTGAAGAGCGATGGTAAGGATGAAATAATGTAGACAGGGAAAAAAAGTAAAAAGCACATATGTTTTCAGGAAGAATTAAATATATAATAAGCATTTAACAGTAGAAGGAAAGTATTTATGGCAAAAAGGTAATTTTTTTAAAAAGCAGGAATTTCAAGACAGAGAGGTTTGGACACTTCTGTCTGCTTGTACACACTTTAGAAATAATTGAATAGTGTCTTTTGTGAAAATTATCTTGACCATTTTTAGCCAAAATTACCTCCCATATAATTTTTTTAAAAGGAAAAGAATACTCAAATAGAGCTTCAACGTGAGTGTTGAGGAGTCTTTAACTTCTGCACATTTTTTTTTTCAAGGTACAACTGTGACATTTTACAATTTGTGAATATTTACAGCTGAAGACTGCAGAGGCACTAATGTCCCTTATTTCATCGTCAGGAAAACATCAACAAATGTTGCCATCTCCAATTTCTGTTCAGAATAAATAGCCAAAATGTACAATATTTGTTTAGCAGTGATTTTAACCCGCCCATTTACTGAGTCCTTACATGTGCTGTGCCTAAAGCCTCCATACACACCCTGAATTCACAGGATACTCCCACACCACCAGTTACGTACTTGAATTCGATTTAACAAAGCTGACACACAAATCTCACTTGAACACGATTTGCCTGTTGATGCTGCACCTGAGAAACCTTGCATGTGGCAGTCATTGCAGGAAGTAAGTGGGATATGTGCATGTGAAGAAAGCACATCAGATATCCCAGGATCAGACAAAGGCACGTGGCAAACTGCACCCAGCTAGAACCGCTATCAAACTGTGTCTTCTGATTTCTGCCTCTGCACAGACACCCAACAGCTGGGACTGCCACAGCCCTGACCTGAACAGGCATAAATCCTTTGAAAACAGAGGGTTTGTGCAGTGCACCTCGTTAACTTGAAGACCTAAAGCTGGTCCAGGGTAACAAAACTCTCTCTAATATGGTTCCCCAATGAATATGGACTTAAAAGAGATCTCTAACAAGAAAAGTTATTTTGCATGGCAGATGCTACTAACCCCTTAGTTATTTACTGTCCCATTCATTTCACTTCACTTCTTGGGTTGACAGACAGAACTGAACCCTAAATTTTATGTTTCAAGTAGTATTTTGTTTGCCTAATTTCTATGCAGAAGAAACAGGAAGTTACCTTTTTGTAAAAGCAAAACCTCATAAACTTTTGTTATTTGAACATTATTAGAAATGTCATTAAAATATACAGTGTGTGTATATATATTTCAAAAATGCCATAGAACATAGAATTCACAAAAAAACCCAACCCCACAGTGACGCTCAGGAAGAGATAACATCAGAAGTAATGTTCTATTTTTGATTATTATAGATAAGTGTTGGCCAGGGGATAAAGTAAAGGAAATAATGGTCTTCAAATATTGTGATTGATTTTACAAAAATACTTTGTATTTCAGCAAAGTACAACAGAAAACTAACTGTGGGAATGGTGCAGCATAAATATTAGAATTCCTTTGAATGGAATTTCCCTTACAAAGAAAAGATTTGTGTCATGGAGGTTTTGTCTCCTATCTATAACAAGATTTCATTTCTTCAGAAAAGGTGTGTATTTTACTGAAGTTCTCTTAATTGCAACTTCTCTTTTTTTCAAATCTGTTTCAGATACATTGAACTCATTCCATGTGTAAAAGATGAATTTAGTATACAAAACTGGAATTACTGTGAGGTAAAACAATAAAAAAACATAAACAAACAACTAAACAAAAGAAGCTAGTCATCAACTGGTTCTCTAATGCTAAAAGTTTTCTGATTAAAAAACAAAAGTCTTTCCAGGTGGCAATTCAAATGCAGCCACCAGCAACTTTTAATCACTTCTATGAAAAACATCCTCTTGATTTTTGCCCTGGTCAATCAAGCCCTTTCCTTTAATTTGCCATGCTTTACCATTTTTCTGTTCTCAATATAAAAATCAAGCTTTTGAGAGTTGCTGGAGATTTTTCTTGGTTTTAATTGAAAGGCTAATTGAAGCTCTTTTAGTTTT
>VXBU01012387.1:883349-1090575 GCA_013400315.1 Bombycilla garrulus
AAAAAAAGCTCAAAACACATTCTGACTATACAGTTTGGTGTTTGCGAAACGCTAAGAAATGTGAGGCAGGCTCTGATTGCCAGGGACAGTTCAAAGTAAATTAACCAGATAAAAGCGATGAGAACCTTTTAGTATCTATTCACAATAACAGTGAGAACAGGAAACAAGCAGAACCCATCTGTGCAGCCCTAGGGCACCTCATACTGAGCTTCACGTCTCTAATAAAGTAGTCAGGTTAAAGTCTAAGTGGATGTAACATGTGGAGCCTGCTTGGGTTACAGCGGCCAGCCGGGGCGTTCCCTGATGCAGGTGATAATCAGTATGATAATCACTATATTTACAGGCTTTCCATTTTATATCTGACATTGAAAATCACGAAGAAGGAGGGATTAAGGAAATAAACAACCTACACAGAAGCTTTACCGCTCCCCAGAGAATGCAGCATTTTCATTCATGCGTGACATGCGACAACAGCAGAGCAAAACAGCGACAGAACGGAATTTTCTTAGGAGGCTTCATTTCACATCAGGAGTTCTTTCAGTTTTGATAAACTTTACACATTATTCATTCATTACTCCAACTCAGCATTTTCAGAGCTGTTTTCTGTTACTGCCTAATAGAACATTTCATAAAACCCTCTCCCCACCTTATCACTGTTTCATATTAAATATATTAAAAACTCACTCCTTTTTCTATATGATCTTTTTACTAACTGTGACAGCAAATTTATTGTTGCACCACCTAAAGTAGAAATGAAATTCATTTTTAGTTGTGAAATGTCATTTGGCTCATGCTGTTTGGGGGAAAAATCCTAAGGATACTCATGCTGACAAAACCTGTGTGCTACTTAATGGGAGTAACACAATGTCACCAAAGTTAACACACACCCTCTCTTTGCACAATAGTGAGCAGTTTACACAGGAAAGTGAGATTAATTAAGGAGATAACAGTAAAAAAAGGATTACTTCCGTTAGTGCTGGCTTTGCTGTTATGTTAGAATTTGCTTGCTAGCTGAAAACTATTTCCATTCTTGCATGTATTTTACTGCTGTTGAAGTCCCAGCTGAAAACTATTTCCATTCTTGCATGTATTTTACTGCTGTTGAAGTCCCAGCTGAAAACTATTTCCATTCTTGCATGTATTTTATTGCTGTCTGAGCCCCAGCATTCAGTAAAAGGAACTGTTTATAATCTAAACACAGGCTAATTTTAACAGGACTTGTTAAAATCCTGAGCCCTTTTATCAGCAGCAGTACAAACTATTTGTTTATAAGTAAGCAGAAACATACACTCCAAACACAGAATCCAACAGCTCTCTAATCTTAGCAGTAACATGTAATCCTATTTTAGCCTCCTGTGTTAGAATACTTTTGTGATTATAGAGTTAAGATGGCTCAACTTCAGTAATTGCATGTTCAGTTTGCCATGAGACACAGAAGGCACACCATATATTGAATATTCTTGACACATCCAATTTTTTTTTTTTTTGTGGGTACCAAGGTTTTATGGTTACTTGATCAAATTACAGCCAAAATGGTAACAACACGCATAGTGGGTTAAAATTAATTCATGTAGGCCAATATAAAACTCATCCAATTGCACTGAACAACATTTGAAACCATGTATTGCCAAAATTAGCTGACAAAGGCTGTTTCAGAAACACCAGCAACATTATTATCCACAATATGCATTTTAACCTTTGTATGGAAAAAAAAAAAAGAGCACTGAAAACTAAATTTGCATTTCATTGCTGAAATCAACATTATCTCATAAAGAAATGATAAAACAGCAGGACAGCAATGATACCCTTGCACACTGAATGCATTTCCCGTAATTGCACAAAAAAGCAAATGCAGGGGACGCTAAAGATAATCCCTCCCCTGCCATCCTTCTTGGTAGGGAAAACATCTCACAGAATAACCTCAACTCACATACTACAGAACCACCCCTGATTTGATGTACTGTTTTTAATTGAGAGATTACTGACAGGTTTTGAGGGAGTTCCTACTTCATTAACTGCAAACTTCCTGACTTGCCCAAAATATACCTTATTCACATTTCCAGGAATACCATCCTCTTTCTCTGCACAGCAAGTCTGTGACGCAGAGGGCTCAGCCTGGCCCATTAATCAATGCAATGCCAAGGCTGCACACACACAGGGCATGTGTAACTGCACAGGAAGGTCCTGGCAGCCCAGAGCAGAGTGTGGAACAACAAAAAGAAATAAGAAAACAAACTTGTGTGGACTCACTCAGTGAGAAATGACCATGAGGACCATATATTTTTGTGTTTGCATTTGATGGGACAATTCCTACTGATAACGACCATATTTGATTGTAATTTGAATAGTACTTCCACCACTGTACCTTACAAGCCCTTCTAGACCACTAAAATCTTCCAAAAATTACTCTTGAATATTTCCTGGTCTTCCTGCATTTCAGAAATATTGATTGTTAGTTTTCTTCTATTTATATTGTTTCCTTGAACACACTGAATGCTACGATTATCTCGCTCAGGAATTCCCTTTTCCTTCAGTACAATCATTTACTACCATTCATCCCACTCCTGAGTTCATCTCCAATCCTGGTGTAAATTCCTGTTCTTTGTACCCTCCCTTGCTTTTCTAGGGATTGTACTGTTTGTGACAACAAAGTTACTTCCACAAATCTCTAACATTAAAACCCTGTCATCTAAAAGGAACAAACAAATGAAGATACAGGGAAGATTTTCTTAGCAGTGATGCTCACTGATATCTACAATGTCATTTTGTAGAAGACAGACCCAAATAATCAAAGTTGGTTTAGATTGATAATCTCCTTTCTTAGAGGTAGATGCTGAAGATTCATATTTCTGAAATAGACATTTTTATTCATAATTTCCTAAAGGACAGCAGACTTGTAAAACCAGAATCAAATGAAAACAAAAATTAAAAAAAATAGAATGTATTATTTGTCTCTGCACTACAGAGACATGAGACTTTATTGTAATAAAATTACTAAAACTTGTAGTTCACCTTTCCTTAGGCAGGCACATTTGTCCTTCTATCTCTGTCCCTTCCATCATCTTTCCCTGTCCCTAACAAGGAGCTTTCTTATTCAGTTCTGTGTTTTCAGAGCCATACCCTTGTTTTATATACGTCACAGGTACTGAGAACCTCTGATTTCAGTAGCATCTGTTGCGCCCTGTAAATCTGAGTATAAGCCAAAAAAAAGATACGCTCTTTTGCTAAAAATCTCCCTTCTTATTTTCTTGGAAGATAAGTAATGAAAAATGAATTATCAAGATGACCGCGTGCCCTCCTTTTGGTATTTCCTTCCTAAAAAATTGTCACAATGCAGGAGATAAGCTAGTTTTTAAGAAGGAGACCTAGTGAGCTGTGCCATGTTTTCTATTCTTCCAGCTTCAGGCCAGTTTATACTACATATGACCCGAAAATGGGGCTTAAGGCACAAGGAGGACAATGGATTTTCAATTGTTGACTTTGAATTATAACAAAGATGTCATAAATACATCCACTAACTTCATGGTAGAGTTGATGGGGTGTTCTTCTACCAAATACAGGGATTTAATGCAGCCCATGAATGTGCAGCAAAATAATCTGTCTTTATACCACTTTTTCCTATATGTATATTATTCACAAAGCCAAACTAAGGTAAATGTCATTTTATTCCCTGTGCCAATTTTAGGAAAATTACAGATTCGTATATATTCACACACAGAGAGGTATCACAGCAAATCCACAGTTCTTAACATGGTGAATTAACAGCATACAAGAATTACAGGTACTTTCATGCAATGCAAATAGGGTGATGTCAAAGCTGTGGTAATGATAATCATGACCTCCCTAAGGAATTAGATTCTGCTAAAGACTGCTGATCAGTTAAAAACATGATTTCAACAAATGGCTGCTATTATCCTGCTACTTCAAACGAAGGGATGAAAAGTCTACAGGACACAGTTCCGGCTGGATCACTAACCTTTAGTGCCAACAGTACATTTATTGTAGTTAGTGCTAAGATACACATGTTCATCTTCATTCAGTGCTAAACAGCTATCAGTGGTTACTCAAAACTCTGTAGATAGTCCTATCCAGCCTGTTATGCCATTGTAGTCTGATTTAGACAGGCATTACTTTAAGGTCAACTATTATTACATTTCACTGTGTAAAGGCAATACAAGCCCATATGCCTTTATTAAAAAATGGCCATTTATAAAGGCATTAAGGGCTCAAAGGTAAATGTAATTTCACGCTTTTCCTTTTTTTTCCTTCTCCTCAGAGATATGGGTCATAAAAGAGTTTGAGAACAGAAGACAAAAGAACCACTCAGTATATTTTCTGAAACAAATTGGTGAAACTCTGCTACAGCTGAGAAAGTTTGCACTACACTTGAGGATGTGTCATACAGATGCAATGCTTCAATATTATTTTTGTTTGACAACACAGAGGGCTAATCCTTGATTCAGTCAGTAGTGTAAACCTGCTCATGTTTCAGAGAAGATCAGTAAAAGTAGTCAGGGAATGGACAGACCCTGCACACAGCTTGAGAATCAACACTGAGAACCAGCAGGTACCCACCCCTTGCTGGTTAGTGCTGAAAAAAACCACAGCTGGCATCAACTGGATGGACAGATTATCATAAAGGAACACTGAAGGTTTTTTTTACCCCACTTCCCTTCTCTTGTGAGCAGTACTAGACCCCAAAATTGTTTGGGTTTTTTTTTTCCTAAAAGATAGGTATCAGTGAGAATTCATATCATATCCTAAAATATTATTTCAGCTTGCTCCACAAAAACTAAAGAAACTGGCAAATATATGTACACTGCCATCATCCAGTAGCTGAAAATACAAAATAATAGGAATAAGTGAATAATCAGAGTAAGTATAAATACCATATGGGGTTAAAGTTGTAGTGTTCAGAGGGGGTTCTGGCAGAGAACCAGAGGGTTTTGTCTGAAAAAGCCTAGTGTGAAAAGAATTGAGAAAGAAACATATTTCCTGTCCTGCTTGGGTTCACCCTGGAGTGTCTGTATCACGTACAATTCATTAATATTCAAGCTATTTATCCTCCTATTCAGGTTACAACCAGAACTATAGTTCCTGCCAGAATCTTCTGTGGAAAGAATCACCCTGAGTCAGAGCTTAATGCCATTACAGGGTCTGCAGCGGCTGCAGCAGGGATGTGCCTCTGAGCCATTTTGAAATTTATGACAGATAAAGTGCTATTATTTACATCTCTATCCTACATCCTTACCTAAGGAACTGAACTACTTATGACCCTGTATGTGTCTCTCTGCTCAAATACTACAAACATCAAATTAGTGAACAATACTTCTTTACATCATTTCTCTATACAAATATGTCTGTTTCTACCCTAAAAATAAAGCATCGTCATCAGAAGTGAGAAAGAAGACAAAAAGACACCCCTTTCTTAAATATCACTGAAGCAGGAGAACATAATAGAAATGAAAACAAAAATACTAATAGGTAGAAGATAAGAGTTTCATTTATATATAAAAATAGAAGATGCATGGGGTATTTTAAAGTCTTTAACACTGTTCATTGAATGCTCCCAGTGCTAACTTTCTGGCTGGAGAGTGGCAAACAGAAATAAAAGATTGCATCATTTTCAATGAGGCCTTCTATGATTGTAACCACTCAAACTAGCCTGAAATCAGACAAGACATTCTCATCCAGCAATTTCAGATGAAGAGAATAATCAGATACTCTGCTAAAAGTGCTAGGATCCAGCAGGATTGTCTCTAGTCCTGGTAAAAGGTTAATGTATTTTTAGCAGTGAAATTGAGTTGTTTTATATACTTTGTTTAGTGTGATGTCATGCACAGCCTTTTAGAATGATAACTGAGGCTGTGGCATTGGGAACTCTGGAAAAAGCAATCATTGTGTCCAGCTCTCAAGCTGCACTTGCTCTGCTTGTTAACTCTAGTAAAAAAATAAAGTTGCTCATCGCAATCTTCAGGAATAACAACTATTTAATTGATCTTCAAATTACATATTTTACCTTTTCAATGAATTTCAAACCCAGTTGACTTCAGGATTCTTACTGGAGTTTCTTGTGCTGTTTAATGCAAATTCAATGATGCATTTATCTGTGTTCAAGATACGAATACTCAAGATGAATTTTGTTTCCTGACATTTTCAGTTTTAGCTAACTGTAGATACTTTCTGGAGAGAAAAACCTAGTTCTCAGTCTGTACCAGCAGTGCTCTCTCACAACACGGTCACTGCATGGAAAAACAACATTTCAATCTGACCACAGTTAGATCACTGTGGTCCTGAGTGAAGAACATATGCTATAATTTCAGATGTGACTAAGGCACTATTTATCATTTTGGACAAGCTGCTCATTTCTTGGATCAATTTTTTTAAATCCACAGAAATTAGAATTTAACTGCTTTTGACCATTAAGTGTTTATGGGTGAGGGAGTTTGGTAAAGTTTATATTTCTATTGGAAGCCATACTGAACTTGAGACAGGCTCAAACCGATCAGAGATTGAAAGAACAGTTAAATAATAAAATTATAGGGATATGATTCCAACATATTTTAAAACGGTATTTATTACAAAAGACATGCAGTGGTTGAGTTTGGGAGGGCCTTTGCACATCACCTACAGAGTCCAACCCCACTCCTCAAGCAGGGTCAGCTAAAGCAGGCTGCCCAGGACCACTGGGTTTTGAATATTTCCAAGGATGGAGTCTCCACAGCCTTTCTGGAAAATCTATTCCACTTGACCACCATCACAGCACAGATTTTTTCTTATGTTTAAATGAAATTTCCCATAGTTGAATGTGTGCCTGCTGCCTCTTGTGGCGTCACTGCCCACTGCTGCAAGGAGCCTGCCCCCATCCTGGGACCAACATTCCTCCCCAGGTAAGAGAACCTCCCATTTCTATTTGCAGAACTCCATGAGATTCCCACCAGGCCATTTCTTCCCTCTGTCAAGGTCTTTGAAATTTGGTATTATACTGTGATTTTTCTTGAAGAAGTGGGGTTCAGAATTTCTAAGACAAATGAAACTACAAGCATACTGAGCATTTCGTTTTACTTTTAAGACACCAAACTTATGAAAAAAGAAAAGAGAAGAAAACAATAAAAAGTAAGAGATAAAAAAAATAAAATGGTGTATGAATATGCATTAATTTCTATAGGGAAAAAAAATTAGAAATTAGATATCGTAATTATGGAAAATTACATTCCTGCATCGAAGATCAGCAATCTTTCACCGAATGCATAACGACGTAATTATGACAACAACTTATTTGTCAAAAGTGCATGGTTCAGCAATACATTACTCCACGGATAACTGCAGCAGATCCATTTCTTTCAATATCATCATCTGCCCCGAGATGCACTGGATATGCAACAGTAATGCTGATATGCTGAATTCATGGTGGTTTTGCCTGTCTGGTATTTGCCCTCCCTGGTAAACCAACTTTATATACATACACATACAAGACTTTCACATATGCATATACAGATCATGACAAAATAGAGGTGATCTCCCTCTCTAAAACTTCCTGTGTTTCAGTTTTCCATATGCACTCATTTTCCAAGCCCTTCCTTGTTAAATCAATGGTGAAAAACAAGCAATTTTATCCACTAGACTCCCAGCTAGGGAAAAACATGGTGCCTGCAATGGAATCCCAGCCAGTAAAATACAACAATTTATTGCACCTTCAAGTTTTCTGAGCACTTGAAGGTTATGAAGACCTACAGCTATAATTTGACTTACACTGGTTATAGCACTATTTACGTTCGATAGTACTGATAGATCTTTTTGTTACTACGAAGTTATTTTACCTTAATATAATTGCAATGACCTATCATCTGTTCTCCCTTCAAGATATCATTTGATATATTCACTAGTTATACAATGTTTAATTACAAATCCATTTTTCTTTCAGCATAATGACCGAACTTATTATACAATTTGCTACGTTCATAAACTCACATAGATAACTTTTAAAGCCAAGCTGAAAAATAAAACTGGGACTCAGTTCACACAAAACAGAAATGAAAGATTTGGTCAACATTTAAATAAAAGAAAATTCTGAGTTTCAACTGTGCTCTTTTTAGAAGAGCAGGTCTCTAAATCTCTGCTAAGCAAGGACACTCTCCTAGTGGCGCCAGTTGTATATTCTAAAGCATCATAAAAATCTATCATAGTTTTCAATCAATAAAGTTTTATAAACTTGGTACAAAAAGATACAAAAAATTATCATTTCTGATTACACCATATGTGCATTCTCCACATACTTGCAGATTCAAGAGAATTTTTTTTTTAAGCCTCAGCTATACTTCAGAACAGTTAGCATTTAACCTCTAATTCTATGACTTTAAAATGCTACATTTATTTTAGGATTTGTCTCACAACTATTTTTTAATTACTGAGATAACAGATTGACATTAAATTTTAGCATACATTTATATATTTGTTAACCATTACTATATGCTTAATATATGTAAGCAAATGAACCTGAAATTGCACCTGACACCTTTCTTATTTTATATATGACAAGTGAAAGACTACAAATTATTCTGAGGCTGAAATTAGTAGTCAGTAATAGTAATAGTAATTCCGCTTTGGACAGGTTATTTTTAGCTAAGTACTTGCTCAAGCCCATCACTGCAGATTTCTCACACCTCTGAGTGTTTCAAAGTATAAATAATCTATTTTTTTCCTCTGCCTCTAGCATTACATTTGTGTTTAAATATAACAGAAGTTATTTCAATCCATTTAGTTTGACTCACACTTTCCAACACAAAGAATTCCTGTGACTTCTTCCAAGATGCTGTGTCTCTTCCATTTTATGCAAAATTCGAAAAGAGCTGTAGGGTCAGCTCAGTGCTGTTCTTTTGTTCAGACAGCATTCTGATTTGGGCTCTAGAAATTTACTTTTTTTCTCTTACACTGGTAATAAATTTTTTGGCCAAATACCAGATAACAAGTGAATGGGCATATTCTAAAGCAGTAGTGCTATACTCTCAGAGCAGAAGTAGTGGCAATAACAGCACACCAGATGCTGCATTGGATTTTTTTTTTTTAAGGCAGTTATTTGTGGATTTAGGGAAATGAAAAAAAATAGGCTGGGGCCTCTGAAAAGTGGCACAAATTTGTAGAATCTCCTTGGTTTGAGATTTGTGGGGGGTTTTTTTTCTTTTTTTTTTTCTTTGTTTGTTTGTTTTTTTTCCCCAGATAGCTACAATGAATGTAGTGTCCACATAATATCCTAAAACCTAATTATGTTATAAACACGTCAGAGCAGATATTCAGCACTAGCAAATAGAGTGCAGTTGTATACTACAACTTCCTAATTCCTTACCTCTCATCAGATTTTTATATCATACATGCTCCTCTTTCAGTCAGGTTTATCAGCTCTTCTGAGCTGTGCTTAAAGAAGACACATGTGATATCTATGCCATGTTCTGAAAATCACCACGCTCTAAAAGGCATTTTGATCTTAGGTTTAGCCTATGAAAACAAACAGTTTATTTGGAGACTGGATGCCTTACATGGGAGGCAGTGAACAGTTTGCAGAGGATACTGTGCTAAAAGTGTCACTTTAAAAAAATAATATTGAAGTAGTTCTTTACAAACATGGCACTTGTCCAAAGGACATATGGAACATAAATATAACAGTAAAATTTTATGCACCAGTTTTGACCAGGGTCTTGAGTGCTAATTTATATTTTCTCCATTTTGCTGGAAGACTAGCTGCATTTGATAAAGCTACTTCATAAAGACTCTGTTCTCCTAACATTTACAAATCACACATCTGGACTTGGAAAAGGATTCTGAGTAAAAGAGCCAACTAATGCAGATCTTGTTTATGTTATGTGCAATTACTCTTGTGTCATGAATCTCTCTGGGATATCAAAATGTGCTGAAGACACCCAAACAATATGTACTTCAAATAGAAGTGCAAAAGCCTGAGTGTTTCTGTCCCTATCAGTGATCTTAGTACACATGGCCACGGAAGAAAATTAATGGTATTTGTATTTTCTAACAATATTGCATTTCATTTTTATTAATTATTTGTATGTAATTAGAGCCGCCCTCAGCATCTGAAGTTCTCTGTTTGGATTGTTTTTCTCTCACAACTTGCTCACTGCAGCCAAGGGAACTAAGTGATGGCAGTTGCAACACTCAATTCAGTTACATAAACACATCTTCCTTGCCAGATCCCCCTGTGGTGTTCCCATTTCATGAAGTCAGTCTGTAGCATTTAGTAATGCACTGTACCAGCAAGTTTCTTTTCATGTCACAAAAGATTAGGTCCTCTGCTCCTGGCGGCAGAGCAGCATGTGTGTGAACATCACACACATGGAATCCACCCCACACCAGGTGGCTGCACCAGCAAGAGAACAGAGAAGAAATTCAATACTTGACTAGCTACAGAACAGGAACTGGATGTCAGATTTTAGCAGGAGAAAGACAGCCTTCACCCAGAAAATAAAGCATAGATTTATTCCTAAGCCTGTTGCAGTGTCAACGACAACAAGTGTATGTTACACCTTCAACCATACACAAGCAGCACGTGAGTGTGTTTGCCAGTAATGATAAATAATGCTCTGGCTAGAATGTCCCTGTAGATGTAAACAGTTACACTTTTTAACATCACAGCTGGAACAAACACACCTCTGACTGTGAGAGCAGTATGTGGTAAAAGAGGTGACATAGACAGAGTGACCTAATCCATCACACAGTCTATCAGCTGCAGGGATGAGGGGCTTTCTGGACAAAGTTCCCCCCACACCTGCCCATCAGCATGAAGCTGGGTAGTCACAGTCCATTGATTTGCCAGATCTTACCTTCCCCATGGACAGGTCACTGCTGAAGGCTAGCTGGTAAATTAAAGACTAGTGGCCGTATGTCTCTGCAAGGATCAGGCACAGAAAAAGGCTCTGGGCACGTTTACAGCAGGCATCACAGAGGTCCCAGAACCACCTGAGCCACCAGGCTGAGCTGGTAATTCATGCAGAGTCACACAGCTGAAGGTACTCTTGAAGCACCAACAGATTGAATCATCTGCTTTTGCAGCTTGTCTGTCCTGGGTCAGTTCAAATGTCATTGGTTGGAGAGTACACCTATGTACTTCAAGGATTAGTTGGAAATTCCACTTGCTGCCTAGATAAACAGAAAAACACTGAGGGTTCTTTTCTGAGAAAGAAACCTAAGAGAACAGAAAGAATCCAAATAAAAACTGAAGTATCTGGAATTACTTATTAATGGTTAAGAATTACAACACAATGAAAGAGGCTTTTTTTGATCCTTTTACACAACTCTCAGTCAATATTGAAGCTGTGTAAAAAAGTTTCCTTCCTTCTTTCTAATTTAAGACTTCATTTTCCTTTGGGCCCCTCTGATCAGATTAAGGAGTCTAAACAGCAGCACTGTTATATAAAGCTGGAATCTGAACCACCTGGTCTACATGTCCAGTTCAAGGACTTAGGGAGGTCAGATCAAACTTCCTAGCTAAAGTGATTTCCTTACTCTTCTCTAGAAATCCTACAGATAAATGTAATACCTAACAGCACACTGTCCATATCCCTACCCAGCAAAGTGAGATTCTTTCTTTGTGAGAATTCTGACACTACACAATGCAAGGAAGACAAGATCAACCATTACATGAATGTAGATCTATTTTATTTTCACATTTTCACACAGAATTGCTAAAGGCTTCTCCAAGTGTTGACATGTTTGCCCAGTAATTCATGTGCCATGTTTCTCCTCAGTTAAACAAGAAATAAAACACTCCTGTTCCAGCATAAGACTGTCCAGAAGTGGACACAGTACAAATCTGAGTTAAAGCTGTTTTGCTTAAAATGATGTGCTCTCTCAGGACAGATTAATGTTTCAGTGTAGACAAGTCTTCATTAAAGGAATGACTGAAATAGTGGATTAAGTCTGCAGTCCTGCAAACTGCTTTTCTTCAAGTATCCATACTCGTAATTGTTATTCAGGTTAACTCACACTGCCTACACATGGGAAAACCTAGCTACAAAAAGGAGTGGCCTACACGTGTGGTAAGAGTTTTCACCTTATACCTGGCCACAAGTCACATTGAGGTAATCCACCACTGCCCCAGTGGTTAATGCTGACTTGGGAAATCTAGTACCTGGTTTCTCTATTCCACTGGGTAGTGAGCTGCATGCCAAGGTATAGAAGTTACCACCTAAATTCTTCATAAATTTGCCATTTCTAAAGTAAAGGAAGCAGCAGGTAAAAATCACACCACTTTCTGTGATGCTATTATATATAATACTAACAACCTGTAAAGCCAAACTTTTACTTACGAGTTAACACTTAAAATCAGATAAAGTGTCTTCCTGAATACCACACGTTATTTTCATGAAATATTGCAGGTAAGTACAAATATTCCACAGAAGACTACAGGTTAAGTATATACTATTGGAGTCTCTTTTGATAGGAGCCAGTGAAGCTTTTCTTGCAGCTTAGTGGCAAAGGATTTACAGTACTAGGGATGCTAACAACCCAAGATCCATTTGCAACAAAAAATGTTCTGTAAATCAGTGTGTTGCTGTTTGTTTAGAAAACTATGTGACACTCTCAACTTCTGCTTTCATTACTTGTGCAGAAAATAATCACAGTTCAGGTGGCATTTGGGTATTTTGTATTTCAGAACTAGCAAAGAAGTCTGGTGACATGGTCATTGCTATGGTAACTACACTTTTGTAGTGAACGTTGAAGTAAGTAGGTACATAAAACATGTATAAGTTGTCACTATATAAGTTACTGTTGCCCTGGGGCTGCAATAATTTCCTTCCTTTAAAATCGTTAAATCTAGCCATAAATACTTGGTATCTCTCAATGTCCTATTATTTCAATAAGATGACAAGGCTCCTCGTACATAATATACTGCAAACACACAAGCACATCAATTTATCAAAATAGGAACTTTCTGAAGAAGTAATTTATTGGCCTGTAAGTAGCAAAGTATGAAGAGGCTTCTGGCCTGAATAAAGAAAACCACTTCCAGGTTTGCACTCAGGCAAGACCGAGCTGTTGCGGGTTTAAAATGCTAAGGCAATTTCTCCACCACTGGGAAACACAGAGCCATTTCCAGGAAGAGAGCTCCACTGGATCTTTTCATGTCTTCCCATTACTCTTTATTTCCTCCTCTCCTCAAATAATCCACCAACAGCTCAGGTGTGGAATTAAGTCAGGCTGGATCCTGCCGCCTTCAGCAAACAGCAGTAATGTGCAGAAAAAGGTTTTGGTCCCCAATTTGTGTTCTGCTCCTCAACATAAGGAATGTTTGACCCAAGGAGATCCTCCTTTTGTCCCAACAGAGCAATATAACACCACTGTGATGTCTTTCATACACAAACTTGTTTTGGAACAGTGAAGCTCCAGCTTAACATGTAGCTTAACATGAGCTTCTCACACATAGTGACAATGAACTGATACTCAGAGAAAGGAAGCACAGTTGGCTTCCAATTTAGAGCAGGACTGTAACTCTGCTGAGCAAGGGACTGCTCCACCCATGGCACAGAAGGAAGGCAGGCACTGATAGGTCAAGTGGATCCCCTGGGACCGTTTCCTTGGCTTACATCACACGTATGGCTTGGAAGTCTAATGCTTCAGAAACAAAGGGAATAGTGTTCTGCGACAGCTGCATTATATCATCATATCAAATGGATTAGGATGGCCATGGAGACTGGAAGGTCTAGCCAGCTATCAGTGATCAGGGAAGTACAGCTGAGGAAGTCTTTTACAGAACACACACCAGTGTATGCCCAGCGACTGCACAAACATCAACAGACACCCTCTCAAACTAGAGACTCCCACTGCTGCAAGAAAAAAAGAGAAAAGGTGCTAATTTTATCTATGATGAGAAAGCATCCACTTTAATGTATCACTGATGTTCTGGTCATCTCTTTAATGCCAATATTAAGGCCCGTTTTTCCCTTAAAGCAGATATTTGACCTCTGTTTGCTATGACATAGACTGTATCTAAACCTTACACGCTTTGAAAATACTTTCTGAGTGTACAAGAACTTTATTTATGAATCCTTTGACAACTAGGTCCTTTACCACAGATACTCACTGGCTGTATCCCAAAGGGTTTACCAAACGTCATGAGTAATTATCATTTGAAATCTGACATTCGGGCTATATTCAAAGATAGAAATTTGTACACAAACTATTCACAATAACTTTACCTAATTATATCTGGAGGGACTACAGCACTGCAGGGAGCTCCAGCATGGGATTCTGAAATGGCAGTTGCCTTGCCTCATGGTAAGTCCTTGCATCATGATTTACAGACTGTAACAGCCTATCTCTGGGAAAGAAGCTTAAGGACCGGTTTTTTGGTTTCTTACTTTTAGATGGACTGTCTCTAATTAACTACATCCCTAATAAAAAAGTCATGCAGCCACATCCATTTTTCTTTAAAATACGCCCCATGTCTCTACTACCTTAGCTACACTGTACAGAGGGAACCTGAGACAGGAGCTACAAGTCTGGAAATGGGCAATAGGGAGCAAGATCTCCATATTCCTCCAGCAGTAAATTCCTAGATCAACTTGGGCTGTAATGTGCAACTTCACACTAATATAACTGCAGATCACCTCCTCACAGGCTGCATTCACCAGTAGTGCTCTCACTTCCCTGTGCTGTTTTGCTGATACAGAAGGCACACAAGTACAGGTGAACAGGCTGGTGCACTGTGGATGTTTGTCTTGTGCTCTGTTACATTTGGAAATCTTACGAGTCAACACCAATAAAAAACAAATTAAGGTTGGTGTCACTTGAGAAGACCAGAATTTATGCACCGCTGTGTAATCCTTGGTCTTTTGTTTGGAGTCCATGTATGATGCTTTTAAAAAGCCATAATGATAATAATGATAAAAACAACAACACCACTATGAATAATTATTCATAATAAGGACAACAATAATCCAGGATGAAAATTTACATCAAGTTAACATCCAGTAAAAATCAGGATCTGAACTGGCAACTTCAGTATTAATGACTGCAAGTATGCTGTAAGAATTTTGCAATCCACAGCTTGAATATAAACTCAGAAAACCCAGGGTTGGGCTGATACTGAAAAAAATTCAACTACATTAAGACGAAAGGTAGAAAGACAAGCGAGGTACTCATACATTAACTCCTGCTCGCCTTGATACTATGAATGGAAACGTACATGAAAAAAGTCTAATGTTTTGAAAACATAATTCCCAGCTAATTTACTTCTCCAAACACTAAAATATTTAGTAATAACAATTATTCTGCAGTTTTAAACTGCAATTTTACCCTATCATTAGTATTCTCAACAGTAGGACTGAGACACCTGCCTGACACACAGCTCTGCCTTGGTGCTCTTGTGCTAACAGAGGACCAAGTTAACAAAGAGCCACCTACTTTTCACAAATCTTGCATCACACAATCCCTGCCATCACATTTAAAACTAATGTGGAAATGCAGGGAAGCCCAATCTCTTTTCCCTTTGCTCCCCTGCATAAGAGTTAGGCATAATCCAGTTAATGTATCCTTAGCCCACAAGCTTTCACTCTGTTCTGCTAGAATTCAACAGTTGTTTTAAAACATGGGGACTACTACTAAAAGTTGCTGGAAGTATTCATGCAGAAAGCTGAAAAGATTGACAGTGAATTTTTTTACTTATATAGCAAAGACTAATTTGTATTTTACGCTGTTTCAGCAGTCTTTAACTGTTTTCTTCAAAATCACTGGCTCAGTGGCACCATATGGAGCATGTTGAACTTAAGGTACCAAGAATGTGTCCAAGATATATCTCACTCCAGTGTGTTAAAACATTCCACCCTGCAGCTGTCATTATAGGAATATAATTCATACCCTAAAGTTTAAAGAAAAACAGTGTAGCTTACTATGCTTACAAAAATACAAGATTCTTTTGGTTCCAAGTAACAGTCAGTAAATGGAAAACAGTTAATCTTAAATACTGCTGGCTTAAATATTTTAAATTTTAACTGATCGTTTACTGCTTTAATTCTTCATGATATTTAAGACTGAAAGCAAACAAAAAAATCATGGAAAAGAGTTCCTAAAAAACATAGTGAAGGAACTTGTATATCCAACCTTAGCACAGACCATCATTACTTTTTTTCTGTTCCATTCACTGCATTTATTTTAAAAATTAATATATGAGGTCATGGAGCAAAAACCTCAGCTACATTTCGTAATGGCACTGAACAAGTGTATCACCAGTGTTATGACATTTCGCCTCTCTATGGTCATTACTTCTCCAGCCTTTTCTTTGTTATCTCTGTTTAAAACCTAAGTTTGTCAGGACAAGACAAACCTCTTACTCTGTTTTACACAGTGTATGGAACTGCAAAAATCAGCTATAAAGTTAATAGCTGTAATAAGGACACAAGATAGGCAAGAAAAAAGAACACACGATGGTCTCTTAGAAAAGCTGTCTTGGGATGGACACGTAATTCAAATAGCCAGTTTGCAAGACAGTAATGCAAGATGCGTTAGAAAAGGATCCATAAACCCCCACTTTTACATGCCAGCCCATCATCTAGTCTGTATATATATGTTTCAGATGAAAACTACTTTGGAGAATTTAAAAATTTTATTGATACAATTTCTCATGGGCCTTTCTCTGCAAAGCCAGAAGTCGTAGGAGGCTCAGGGAAAAATGTTTCAGAAATCTTCTAAGGTTATCTCATGATAATTTACTGATAAATGGCAAACTCCTGTGTCAGGCTGAACACCCTGGAGCTCCATGGGCAGGCAGTAAGCTTTGTGTGCCGTGCTGCCCAGCTGGGGATCTCCCCTGGACAACACTGCCAATCTGCCATTTACAGTCATCCATCCAAGCACCAAGGGCACTGCTGCATGCCTCAACACTGCACGCCTTGTGGCTCTGGCCAGTAAAACAGGAAGGACACATTTCATACTTGCAGAGAGATCTCTGGGTTTTGCAGGTTAGTTTATTACAGCAGGACGGGGAGCTGGGGTGGTTTGGAGCACACAAACTGGCTCCTGGGAGACAGCACTCAGACCCAGTAATTACTACCAAAGACCTTGGGATACTTTCCTCATCGCTGAGACAGGCATAGGATTCACACAACTGTCTGAAAACGTGGAATTGAAATAGGAAAACATTGCAGAGTTATACAAAGTTTGCACTCCAGGCTGTGGCTGGGTACGATGTGCTTGATTCCAGAAAAACGAAATGCGAGAAATAAAAAAGAAAAAAAGAAGCAGTTAAGGAAATGTTATGAAAAGGTAAGCACTGCAACTTACTCCGCTATCAATTCAAATTAGTAACAGGGTTTGGGCAGCTTAGCATCGACAAAATTAGTTACATTTCAAATAGTTTTCAGGATGAATTGGATATATTTCAAATCTCCTTTTGTGAATGTTACTTACATGAAGAATAATTTTTCTTACCTGTAATCCTGAACAAGGATTTATTGCAGAAGATCTTATTAACAAATGAAAAAACAGTAGGACTGAAAACATTTTTCAAATCTAATAAAAAAAAATTAATTTGAAATACTTCTACATATTATGTAAGTTACTCAATTCTCTGTATCCACCTACAACTCAAAATAATTACAGTAGCATTTTATGTACAAGATTTAAAAACAGAAAAATTAGGGGTTTTGTTTTGTGTTTCATTACATGAGACAATACTGAAAGTTGTTATCTTGAACAGCATCCACAAGACAGAATGTCTGTATAGCTTACTCCTGCATTAAGCATTTTCCTGGTCTAATAACATAATTGAGTAATCTACTACCTGCTCTCTTTCTCCTAAATCTATGCAAATGTCCTCCAAAGTAGGAAACTGCTGTCGACTTATGTTGCAATATTTTACATAGCGCATTTTTCAAATTTAAGTAGCAATTAAGAGAAACTTGTTTAAGAACAGCAGAGGTGAAGCATGGTTAAAAGGTTAAAAAGTGATAATTGATATTTAAGTTACTAAAAAAAACAACTCCAATGAAAGAGGTACAAAATGAATCCTTATGGCCTGAATAAATTCTATTACAATGAAGACCCTCCCCTAAAATACTTGATATCTTTACCATAAATTAAAAGATAACTTTGGGACAAGTTATGTTGTCACTTCCTTGCAGACTTCAAAAATTATCCCAAGAACACCACTGAAGATGATGCTGACACCCTTAACACTTTGATCTTGATTTTGGCTTGTTCTACCTGAAATATATACATGCACCACTCATCCTGGGACACAGGGTTCTTGTTTGAAATACCAAAGAAACTCATCTGCAAGTAAAGTTCATATGGACTCCTGAAACATAGGGTTTCCATGGGGTCTAAATAATGGGTCCAACCTCCCACCATTCTACACTTCAGAATGCTCCTAAGCGTGTCCACCCTCCTCTCAGGTAACACTTTTTCAGAGATGGGTCACAACTGGCAACACAAAGCTATGTACCTCTTCAGTTCTTTTCATGAGTTTAGATTCTAGAAGAAAGGAATTTGGTTCCAGATGATGAGTGTTCTTTTTTGAGCAGTGAGATTCAGTAGTTTGACTCATTATCGTAATTCACATATAGCAAGATGCAGCTCCATCCAAATCTGGCATTTGCTTTGATGTTCAAATCAAATGCATAGTGTTTGGCAACTATATATGCAGAATTTAAATTGACTGATCCATTTATCTGAAACTGGTATGTGTCCAAGACCACTCACAGATGTATCGCTCCTGCTCTAGTAGAAATTCCAACAAGAGGAAAAAAGACATGTTAATCATAGCTGCTCCAAAATAACACATACAGCAAATATTGTGTGTTAAGACCATCTGACTGCCCACCCATGTTTCAAAAGAACTTAAGAGAAAACAGGTAAACTGAT
This sequence comes from Bombycilla garrulus, assembly GCA_013400315.1. Lineage (NCBI taxonomy): Eukaryota > Metazoa > Chordata > Aves > Passeriformes > Bombycillidae > Bombycilla > Bombycilla garrulus. Next base: position 902,220 of record VXBU01012387.1, read on the forward strand.
GGTAAAGGATAGCTGTAATTCCATTAAATTTCAGGTATTTTTCCAGTTGTAGGGAGATCCTCCCTGCAGAGCAATCAGGACTGCCTCAACAACACATTCTATGGCTAAAACTTCATTTCTCATGGAAAGTCCAGGTTTTTTTTTATTTAAAAGAATACTGCACAAACTGGAGAGGTCAACAGTCTGACAGACAAGATAAACATGCCCTGGACTCTCAGTGAAATTCTGGAGTAGGTACACACTTTATTAAAAGAGATCCTAAAGAGAACCTAATTCTGTGAGGCCTCTTACTGCCAGGGATTAAAAATACTGTCCATAGCTTGGCCTCTCAGATTTTCAAAAACAGCCACCTTCAGAAGGGCAGGCACAGAGAAAGAGAAACGAACATGCTGTTGACTGGCACCTGCAGACTGGCTTAGACTCACAGGACAATAATACCAAGATGAAGAAGCAGAATTTCTTAAGTTCTCAATAAAAATAGTGAGTTTTCCTTAAACTCCAATGAGTTTTCATGATCAGAAAAATTTAAAATGAAATTCCTAACTCCAGAAATACTTGGGACATCTTCAAACAACTTATTCAACTAGCAAGGCTATACCTTGACAACAGCAAAAAAGCATCACAAAGGACAGGTTAGCTGGGAATCCTAAGGGTCTTCCACTGGAATGGGCATCACCTTGCCATTGTCTCCAAGTGAGTTTCTCCCATGCTGAAGGCTTTTGCTTTTTTCTGAAGACAGAAACTTTGTACTTTTGAAACTAAAGCCTTCAGATAACATCCAGTGAAGATGATGGACACAACTGTTCGTAGAATTTTAGGTCCAGAGTCTGGGGTCCCCCTCTAAACAGCTAGAAACGGAACCAACAAACAGACAGGTTTATGTATTTCAAAAATTCTACTGTCCCAGTCATTAGACTGCTACAATTCTGTGCCTTAGAGGGAAGCTCCTGCACCTGGAAACCACTTCAGCATGGAAAGCAAACTGCCTTGTGAATGCTTGTTTCCCTGGTGTGATTGCATATGGTGCTGGTTTTGACACAGAACACGAGGAGTCAAAGGAGGGTCTGAGGACTTAATGAGGAACATTTTGACAATGTCACCTATCACGTACAGATAAGCAGTAATTTTACTAAAGTACAGGTTTAATGGATCATTTCTCTGAAGAACTAAAAAAAAAAATCAAATGTAATGACTATGAGGGATAATGTAGAACAAAAAACTTATAGAGCAAAGCATTTTCTCCACATTGCTTCCCTGGGAGGTCAGTACTTAAACAAATGGTACTGTAAGTCAGAATATGACCATTAAACCTGAAAATATAGCTTAAGGACACACTTTGATGTGGCTGCAAAATTATCACCCAAAGGCTGTTATAAACGGAGTGGCTTAAGTTTATAAATAAGGCAAGGCTTTAGAGATCAATTAATGCCTTTGGGAAAACCATGGATGCTTTTATCTATCTTTCAAATATTTTAGGTATGCTGCAATATATTTTTCTACTTCTTTTACAAGCTTATTTCCTGATTTTAGGGAAACACTGAAAATAAATTTTAAATTAGCAAAATATTTTCTGCAGCCCTTACATATATTTATGCCTCATTGCATATGCTTCAACATATAACGCACAATCAGCTTTCAATTTAATGTCATTGCCTCAACTCTAAATTATAATTAAAAATAAAATACAGATTTTTAATCAGTAATAGTTTAGCATAAGTTCATTCTAAATACCCTCAGTGTCTATGTCAGCGCGTGAAGGAAAAATCTCTTTGCAATTATTTACTTATACACAGCAACTTCTCAATAGTATTAAGGAAACATGAGTGGGTTAAATTTATTCTTATAAAATCTACAGAAGGAATCCCGGTAACAGAAGATTATATAGCTAATTGGAAACAAGAGAAGATTCAAATGCTTAATTTTGCTCTTCTTTGTTGAAGCAAGCCAGAAAAATGAAACTAGCTAATAGATTTATAATGAGATGTGAAACTCTCTTGAGGGAATAAAAATATTATACGAGCTATATAAACAGAGTGAAGGAAGGTGTTGACAGAGAAAGATAACATGAGAGAAAGAACAAGGCTGAAACTGCAGTTTTGAAAAAATAGTGCTATGCAATAGTACAGAAAAATAGGTTAACATAATAAAGATATTGCCAATTCTATTCCAAAATCCCCAAACCACGTTTTCAAAATTCTGAACATCAGCATGGACCTATTACTGTCTCCTTAACTATCTTTCCCTTTTCTCCTCTTTCAAGAACCCTTTGTTCAGACTCAAATATATAAGCACAGGAAGCACAGGATCAAAACGGAAAATGAAAGCATCAAAACATACTCTTCAGGTAAAAACTGTCTCTTTTATATAAAAACCTCTGTCCAAGAACATTTACAGCTAAGATACAACTTATCCATGCATAGTAAGTCAGTCAATGACCGTTTCTTTGCCGTATTGCCTGGGAGACCGTAACAGCACTGGCTGCCCACATCTGATGGAACAGGAGGTTATCAGGCTTTCTCTGTCAAAGTCCTCTGTTCCACCATGCATTACCCTCTCATCTAATCAGATCTAGAGATTGTGCTGCCTGAGAAAGCTGGACCAGCTCAGTGATTAGCAGCGGTCTGGCCCACAGAGCTCACTCTTGCTCTGGATGTAAAATTGCTAAATCTGAGTAAAGGAGGCAGATGACACCATGTGATAAGGGCAGGTGAGAGAGGATTGCATCAGCTCACACTTAGATGCTATCCATGGGGATAACGTGGCACTGCAGCCTTACAATCCACTGCAAGGACTATCTGTAACGAGGAGAATCTCCAGCACATGTTGGCATAAGAGGCTTGAGCATAACCTAACAATACTCTGACTTAGAAACTGGCTAAATCTGCCCCAAAGAGGGCTTGAAATGTGGAGGCATTGAATTAACCTCAGCTGGATTGGAAAACAAAGCTTCATTGTAACATATTTTTCACCTACATTGTTATCTGCAAATATCTCTGTGAAACTGAAAAGTTCTTAATTTACACAGATTTAACAAAGTTTATGTGAACCTTTCAGCCCCTATTCTTGTTCGTATCAACTGTATAACTCAATTTTAGTCATACTCTTATTTTTGCAGTTCTTAAATTATATGTTAGATATTCTATATTATACACTTTTGCCCTAATGATCTGATATTAAAGGGCATATGTAGTTTACCTTTAAAAGGCTTTCACAGACATATGTTAATATTATACTGAAAGCTGAAAGCCAGATTCTGCAGGTCTTTTCCTCCAGACAGGTGAGTTTTGTCCAAAATGTATTCAGCAGGTGAACATATTTCAGGACACTTAACTGAAGAAAAAAGTTAGAATTCAATTTTGCTTGTTCCTGGCTCTGCTCTTGCTGTATGACCTTGGGCAAATAACCTTTCAATTGTCCACCTGTAAAACGGTCAAGACTACGCACCCACCTTATTGGTTTATTCTGAGCTTTAATGTTTATGAAGTGTTATGAGATGCTCTGGGAAGTGCTACGAAGTGAAAAGGGTTATCAGTCACTGTCAGTAAAACACAAGCTGCTGAAGTACAGTGGAATCTGCCTTCCTCTCTCAAAGGACACGTTCTGCCTTGTGCTGCGCGTTCTCCAGTATCCACAGTCTTAAAAGTATCTCAACATTGCACAGCATAAGGAAGGATAAATATCCCTAAGCATTCTGAGAGACTACCAGAAAATATTTTTAGTTTTAAGAAGTGAAGTCTGTTGGAAAGTATAAGCTTTACTTATAAATGCCTGCTTGTTTCAACAGAAAACAAGAAAGACATTTTTCAAGATAGGGTTCCTAAACTGCTTAAACAGCTAGACATTAGCTGAAAGCAGCACTAAATTCAAATTTAAATACTTGGCTCTCAATTTTCCTTTCATTCATAATGTACTAGGTAAACTATACTAAAATAATTACTTGCTTATTACTCATGAATTTCAGTGCAGCAGCTGAGACAGTATAGATAAATAAGATGATTAATTGAGACAGAATGAATCACAACAAAATATGTTGTTGTAAAAGGTATGGTTAACTCCACAGTGATTCACGTCATTTCAGATAACAGGGCTTTTATCAAAAATGGCTGTAAGGTTGGGAAATGATTTAAAAGCATTTTATCTTAGAGAGCCACTGCAGTTCACATGGGAGGGAAAAAAAGGAAAAAAAAAAAAAAAAAAAGAAAGAGGAGAGAAGAAGCAGCAGATTCAGTGTCTGCAGCTGAAATAGCCTTGGGCTGTTTCAGCATCCTTCCCACAGCACATCTTTACAAGATGCCACTGAGATTATCAACCTCCCTTGTGCTAGAGACCCTCTCATTTTTCAGATGGCCACAATTTATTAGATATTTCACTACTGAGAAAGTTAATTCTGTGAATTAAGGAGCAATATTACAACACCATAGCTGTCTTATAATTGAAAACACAACACCTACCACAGGAAATCGGCATCAAAATTCTACAAAGACCTCAAAGAAAAATAGAATTTATTTTTCCTCCATTCAGAATTACAATTTTTAATTCCCAGGCTCCCTCCAAAGACTTTGCAGAAATTTTAAAACGTAAGATTTATAAAAAGAAATACATTCTGTTTACTGCAGTTTGGAAAAGCAAACACCAGCAGCCGCTGACCTTAAAAACCTCTACCTGTTAAAACAGAAGGGAAGATATCTCCTTAGAAAATTTTTTCCCATGTGTATTTAATAAACTGGGTCAGAATATCTGACTACGATTTTTACCTGAACCACAGACTCCCTGTAGGGAACTGTGCAAGCCTCAATCTCTCACCCAGCCTAGGAACTGAAGATAATTACCCTCACCTGTGGGGCAAGTTGCTGAGAACTGAAAGCACAATGAAAAAGAAAATATCATTATATAAACCGAAATGCAAAACACTAACACCCAGCTTAATGTCATTTAAGATGATTGATGTTTCTGAAAATTTAATTCCAAGTGAACAGAGATGTAGAAGGTAAAGGCTGAACTCTTAAAAACGATGGCTTGCCAACAACCAGTAACCAAAAATAACTGCTCAATATAGACCAGGTTCAGTAAGATAAAAAGAAAATGTTTCTTAAGGGCTCTTTACATAACATAGATGCAAGCTAGCAGTACTAAAAGGAGCCTGGGCAAGATACTCATTTTGAAATACCATTTGCCTTTCAATAATAATTTTGATCATTAAAATTAATAAACACCTACTTGAAAATACTTCAAACAGAAACATCAGCTTAGTGATATTTATGGCATGACCAACCATCCTTTGCTATGTTACACTGCTTAGTCCCATCTGATACTGAAGAACAGACTGAAATGTTGGTCTCTCTTTCATTATTTATTCAAATTCAAACTCTATTTCCTTTCTTTCCCACACCAAATTACATCTGCCACCTGATTTTTCTCCTGACTCCTACTTCTTAATTGTTTCCTCAGAATCAGACAACTCACCAGTGTGAAAGGACACTCGTGGTTGTGGAAAGCTATCTCCTAGGTCTAGAAACAGTGGGAATTGCACTGTGTAAATTCAAATCAATTCAGTTATGCCATTATGAATGCACACTAGTTTGAAGAGAATCACCATGAGGCTCATTTATCTTACAAAAGTGATTATATCTCATTCAGGATTCTTCTGGGCTGTGGGCAGATTCCTAAGCCTGCAGGTATCAATCTGATCCCAGGTGATAATACAGCAGAGGAAATTTGCAGGTGGAACTGAAGGTTGTTTTCAGTGTCATATCTTAATGTAATATATCATATTATGTGGAGTGAGAGTTTACAGCAAGGGAATAGACAAATTTGCTTGGAAACTGTGATTTAGGTGTAAATCCTAGTGTGTTGAACACAGTTTATGCCAGAAAACTTACCAGTATTTCCATTCCCTCTCTCAGTTAAAATAAGCACAAAACTATAGACTGCCTGCAAGTTCAAAATAAGGAGCACGTTAATCTTACCAAAATCCCACCAAACCCTCAGTTTTATATTTACTGTTTTTCTCTACCATTGAGGAGAATTTTCCATGTAATTGAAGAGACTTGCCTTTATAAGAGCTTACAAAGGGCATTAAAGGTTGTTGTCCAAACCACCTACATTTGTAGGGATCTTTCTGTCAGTATTTGATACCTCATTTGAAAATATTTTTAAATAAAGGAGGCATAATGTACCATTCCAGTGTAATTGTAAAGAGGAAATTATGACAAGACCCATTTGCTATCTTATTCCATTCAAAGTCATTAATCTCTTTAAAGCTCAGGATTCCTAACTCCAGAACCAACACTAAAGCTATTGTCATTGCTTTCTAAAATGTCCAAGTGCTGTACACAACTAATTTCTTTTCAGCACATTTGCTGTCACACCAGCAATTTCCCAATGGGCCCACAGATGCTCTGTCTTTGCAAAACTTCAGCTTATAATCCTGTAATTAATTTGTTCAGAGACTGGGCATTTAGAAGTAACAGCTATTTACACTAGAGAGGAAGAGGATCAATTTTTAAGAATAATTCTTATCTTAGTTTTCTTTACTATTTTGTACTTCAAAAAATTCACCATTTCTCTTCTACATAACCTCCTCAACCCCTGCTGATCACTATACTCTGAATACTTCAAGTCATATCACTGGCTTATTGCTTTTGTTGTAAAGCACTAGATGAAAAGCTCAACGTGTCTATAACTCCAAAGTTTCTAAATACTAAAATTTCTCAGTGAGGCCCTGCCTACACATAGCAAGAAAGCCCAGAAGATCTTTACCATATCAATATCAACAAATATTCCTTTGAGTCATGAACTGGTGCCAGCTGTGAAGAGCAGTCCTGTGAAAGCCTTGCAGTGTCCCTTAAATCCTGAAGGAACTGCTATCCAGGTGCACATGCAGAAACACACAGACTGTTCCCGCAAGGCAGCTCCTTCCCTGAGGAGGCGCCATTGTAGCCCACATCTTTTGGGGAGACTGGAAATGGAATTCAGATTCCTGTGTCCATTACTGACTTTGATGGGTCAAGTATTTCATACACATCAACATTTAGCCCTAACTAGGAAAATGTAAAGCGATACACACAAATTTAGTCTCCCTCACTTGCCCAGAATAATGGCTGTATAGGGAACTTCCTACAACTCTGTGTAAAGATGTCGCTTTCAAAGTTTTCACTCTTTTGACCATTCTGTTACTGAAAGTTACTCTGAGCTGTGAAAGATGTATTCTAAGGTGAGCTTTTAGAGCCGAATTAAGCAGCAACTTGTGACAAAGCAGTTATCATCAGGAGATAATTGACCTTATTTGAGAGTTAAGCATCCTGAGGCAAAGTAGAGTGTGCTTAATCCTGGCAGGTTAATTATCCAGTGATTATGGTAGCTTGGAAGGTATTACTGCTAAGAACCATTTGCAAAATGACACTATTAAAAAAACCTTAATTTAATAAAAATTAAAAGCAATGACAATAATCAAGTTCTTCAGTCATGTATTGCTAGATAATGACTACAGAATGGCCCTACTTGGTTAGCTGCAATGACCATATAATAATTCATTTTCAGAATGTTCTGCAGGAAATTTGTTAGATGAAGTACCATTAATAAATACAAAAAAATTCAAGACAAGATGTTTAGGCAGGTTATAAATGAGATTTAAATAAATTATCAAAACACCAGCAGTCACTGAGTTAATGCTGAAATTGATACATATATTGAGCTGTTACCACAGCACTCACTGTCTAAATGCAGTTAAGGGTATGCTGGCATTTACATTCAAAACTAGAATATTTATTCTGAGAGGTTTATAACTTGCCCATTATAATTACCATCTGGCTGAAACTTGAAATAACCAATCTCCATTGAGATGTAAATTTAAGTAGAAGATATAATTTAAAATCACTTCGCCAATTGTTTTTAGTTTAGGAATGGCAGCAATTTGGAATTTTGCTGCACTTGGATGTTTTTGTATTACTCAAAAAATAAACAGCTCAGTGCTTAACAATAGAATTTTATTGGACTATAATGTGAAGATAAATATAGGGAAGGATAAAATTGTGTCTAAGAGTATTGTTTGTACTAATGAAGTAACAACCACACAACTTAGTATGCCTTGTTTATTTGTCAACTTATGCACATACACTGATGGAAAATGTAGCACAAAGCAAAAGGAAATCACACCAAAGGGACAAAAATTTGGTGTTGGCTAGCTGAAGTGGTTCGTGGCCCATCAAGATATACACAAACACAAAAAAAAACCCCTGAATGTGCTTGTAGCTGAAATTCATATGGCAGGAAAGAAAAAGCACCAAAACCAAGGGCAGAAGCTACCAGAAGGCAGAACATGCCAGACTGAGCTTTGAGTTTTGCAACTACTCTTTATCAAAAACCATATGCAGAGAGCAGAAATACTGACAATGAGAAGACACAGAAGCTACTCAGAGCTAGAAGCACATTATGCCAAGAGCATGGTTTGAAGTCACACAGAAAGGCAAGACAATAAACTACTGCAAGCAGCATTCCAACAACTCCAAAGCAGCATCAGCCAGCAGGAATCTGAGACTAAAACATGACCAGGGTTTCATGGTGAGTGTGAGTAACAAAGAGGCTGTACTCTGAAGTATTTACATATATTGTACCTCCAAGTTTAAGGATGGTCACTTAAGTTTAAATAGTATCTTTTATCCTGAAAGACACCAAAATGCTTCAGAAATTATATACAGAAAATGCAGGGAGTCTTTCAACTGTAACAAACACAACAGTACTACACAGTATTTTTGTCAGCTGGTAAATAATACCATAACAAACTGAAATGACAGGAGAAATTAACCTAGTCTGAATAAAATTTCTGAAGTGGGAGTGTCACCTGTATCATGGGCTATTGCTTATAAAATACACAAATACAGAAAAGTAACAACCTATGAAAAATAGCACCTAATAAACCACTATGACCTGAATTATCCTAATACGTCAGTGGAACAATATTTATATAAAAAACCTTCAAGTTTTATTCCCAGAAGTTTCTGTGAAGCTCTTCTACTCCAAAATTATCTAGACTCGGTATTACTTATCTATGAAATCTAACAGGATTTTGTGTCAAGTTTATATTGCCATTAAATAAAAATACTCAATACCATCTTTGTGAAGACTGTACCAAGAAAGATTTACAAAAGTAACAGCTGCAAATAGCAAGAACATGTCTGGAAAATACTTTTTCTGTATAGTTAACTTTAGTTAAAAAGGTTTCCCTTAGTCCGCTGCGTTTAAAAACACCACAATTTGTTTCGTTTTAAAAATAAGTATTTTTAATTTTTTTTTAGCCCTATATCTATAACAATGCTGGCCCCTATGTGGACATGTGGACAACAGTTTAAAAAATTACTGGTGCTGGTGCAAATCCCTGTGTCACAATCAGAAATAACCACTGACAAGAGTAAGTTGCTTTTCCATCATTTTCCTGTACTCACGTAGTTATCTTGAGTGACAAACCCACATTTCATTTAGGTGTGTCACACATCTCAAGGCTTTTTTCAACCTTTTCATACAGAGAAAACTAATAAATATTTAAGAATACTTTCTAAAGTGAAGAAAAATCGAAAATGGTGAGGGAAATCTGAATTAATTTGATCTATTAACATGGACTTCCAGGTAGAATTTCACACAGTCTGTTTGCCAACTTACACAGCAAAGATAAGCCTTCCTCTGATGGGCTGCCAGTCCATCTGCCATAAAATCAATGAGAACTTTTTAAACCAACTCTCTATTTCTTAGTTTTCTCCTCCCACTTCTCCCCAAAGAGTCATCTTCAACACAGAAAATGCTATTAATAGCAGCACTGTGGGTAAGGAATCAAGTTACAGGAGCTCAGGGATAGCTCTCCATATGTCTTCTTCCAGCAGAGTTCAGTTCAGGCTGGGGACATTATGCACATAGCCAGTTATTACAAAGCACCAGCATGTTGGGTATTTCCTGCTAGAATGAGCAAGCTGTAAACCTCTAACAGGCCAAGTGACATCTTTGGCATCTGCTGAACTGTCCCAGTCCAGTGACCTTAGACTTGACTTTCTAGTGACACCCCACATGTTCAGATTCCCTCTATAAAAAGGGAAACACCATGAATCACAGAATCATCAAGGTTGGAAAAGACCTTCAGGATCACATCAAGTCTAACCTTTGACACACCATCACCCCATCAATGAGGTCTGCAGCACTAAGTGCTGCATCCAGTCTTTTCTTGAACACCCCAGGGACGGTGACACCACCACCTCCCTGGGCAGTTCGCTCCAAAGCCTGACAACCCTTTCAGTGAAGAAATTCTTCCTGATATCCAAACTGAGCCTCCTCTGGCCCAGCTTGAGGCTCTGAGACACAAACACCTACGTGCAAGAGATACAAACACTTCCATTAAGACTCACCGTTTCATTTCCAAAAAGAACATCCACGTAAGGCATGACTTTCATCATCGGCTCTTTGTAGAACTGGCTTATAAATGGTGCAGAAAGATTCAAGCTGAAGATCTTGTTGTTGGCAGAAGCTTGAGCAGCCACTTTTAATACTGCTTCTGGTGACACTGTCAGGAAGAATCCCTGCAAGCATCAAAACAAATCAATGTATGTTACTAATTTTATATTAGGTATCACATGAAGCATGCTATTTCTGTAAAGTCTCTCCCAGCCCACATTTGTCGTACACGTGCCCAGATAAAAACTTCTGGGAAATACTGCCATCCCATTAAGACATTAAAGAGGTGACAAAGATTCTGCATATGCCTAGAATCACAGCCTTTCAAAATGAAATGCTAACTCCTTACCTCTGCATTCCACAGACTACACTTTCCTATGGCAGCTAAGACTAATGATCATATCTTAAAATGTGATGTATTATAATTCTAAATGCCCCTTTATAGTACTAGAGTCAATCAGACTGTGCTGCTTAACTCCAACGTCCAGTTCTGATGGCTCTATACACAGCTAGGAGACTAATGAAATCCCTTACCTTAAACATTAGTACCTTGTTTACAATAAAGGCCTTGAAAATGCTGACTTTGCAGCACTTGTTACTGTTTTGCAGAAAAAAACCCAGGGGTCTTCATGTTTCCACACAGGTATTTTATTTGTCCCCTTCTTCCAAAAGTACTTTTCTTTACTCAGAACATCCAACATTTAAGTAAGGACCAACTTCCACAAATCACTACTTGTCTACTAAACTGTGCATGTTGATGTCAACCCTATGAAGAACAAGGCTGCCATTTTGAATTTAGCATTGCAGAGGGTTACCCCACGTATTCCAGGAGCCACGTAAAGAACCCCCACAGTTTCATTAACCTACTAATTAAGCAAAGGCTTACTTTGCACTAATTAAACAAATTTCTCATGTTTTTATTTTATAATGCAAAAATTTATTTTACTGTTCTCCACACTCAGTGAACAATAGCAATTTTCAGGCATGAGCAGCAAGTGTTTAATTTAAGACCAGAAATAACATCTAAGGCACAGTGAGAAACTTTGAGGAAGGTCTGACAAATAAAACACCATCTCAGTGCCATCTACAACATCACCACCACGACACTCCAACACATGTAATAATGACAGTCTTATTTTCCAGTTCTCATCCATATGATTATGCCCTTGAATCCCAGAATAGTTATATTTTTATTCTGCATACTTCAGTTATCAGATCATTTTAGGCATTTCATCACTAGAAAAAATAATGTAAGTCTACAGATTAAAGACTATTTGGAGAGTAAATCTATTTATTTCTCCTTACTCCACACTCTCCAGTCTAAAAAATACGTGACTGATTTCAAAATCTGGACGTGATTTGCTAGTTGACAACCAAAGTCCAAAGGGCACAAGAATCCTATGCATGTTGTGCCAGTCCGTACCCTGAAGGACTGGAAGCCTGCAAACATCCAAGCTTCTTTGCTAATTTTACATTCTGAAGAATTAAAATGAACAGTTTATGTAACCTCTAATCTCCACAGCAATCTCTACCATCTTTCAGTTTTTTATTTACTGAACAGAGAGATGGATTTCTAAAAAAACTGTTCCAAACACAAAATAAAAGTCTTTCAAGGGTGATGTGTTGCCAGCTCTGCATAAATGACAGATTGCTTTACAGTGTTCTATGTAAATAATAACATGGACAAATAATTAGGCTTCTTACCAATTTTAGCCTGAAAACTTCATCTAAAGTAAAACACATCTGATTGTAATTTAAGGTACAGAACACTATCCCCATGAGATCTAACTAAGGCCTGCATCCAACTCCCTTTTCCTTGGAAAGACAACATAAAAGTGCTGAGATACAGACAGGAGAGTTTGCTTTTTAGATCCTGCAAAGTAAAGGCCAGAAAATCTCAAAGGCTATAGCTCTGTCTTCTGGGTTTCTTAAAAATCACTTCTGCCATTTTATTGCATTCTCCCATGGTTTTGTTTGTATTTTTATTTAAATAACTGTGTGACATTAAAACATGCAGAAATTAAGAGATCTGTGTAGGACAACTCTTTTCCAAGTATAACATTTCCTTGTAAAACAAAACCGTAACAGTACAATCCACAACACGGAATTAACAAAGTAGGGAGAAAATAAAATTTGACCTGAACAGATATGGATTTAAAGAAGTCTAATTCAACCCCTCTCTTCAGGTATTTAAATTGACTTTGTCTCTACTTTCAGTGGAATTCCATGCAGCTATGACCAGTGCAGTTACAGTAACCCAGCTTCCTAAACTTAAATTACAGCCAGGGAAGCCACAGGCCACCCTACTGCAGCATGCTACAATTGTGTACAGGAACGAATTTATCTAAAAACCCCGGATTTTCTTGTATCTCACTGGCATTCAGAGCAAAGTTGCTCTGTGACTTTGTTACAAACTCAGCCTGAAGGCTCTTGCAGCTGCCACTGCTGTGGTCCAGACAGATGTATACAAAGGAATGCCTAAACCAGCTATGCTTACCTACTCTAACAATTAACTGTCAGCCAACACTAGCTTTGAGTGGGAGAATAAGTGCATCCTGTACCACTGGTAAAAAAGACTGTATTCCACAGTAGGAAGTTCTATTACCACTAACAAGAAGGTTAGGATGCTCCTCAGAAGATATTCTATACCCACCTTTAACTACTACAGAAAGTTTTGGGGGCCTTTTTACCCTCAAAATCCAAAGGTACTTAAAACAACCATGAGGAAAACCATGATACCTCTAATCAAAGGATGAGATAGTTAACAAACAGAAGTTCCAGCAGCCTGGAAAATGTGCACTGCATAGAGAAATGAAATTACTGTATATGTATCTATCTTTGTGAAGGAGGGGGGATGCTGGTGGACAGCCAGCTCAATATGAGCCAGCAGTGTGCCCAGGTAGCCAAGAAAGCCAATGGCATCTTGGCCTGTATCAAGAATAGCGCGGCCAGCAAGAACAGTGTGGCAGCAATTGTCCCTCTGCACTGGGCACTGCTGAGGCCACATCTCAAGTACTGCTTTCAGTTCTGGGCCCCTCACTTCAGAAAGGACATTGGGGTGCTGGAGTGTGTCCAGAGAAGGGTAACAAGGCTCGAGAAAGGTCCAGAAAACTTGTCTTACAGGAATGGGTGAGGGACCTGGGATTGTTTCGTCTCAAGAGGAGGCCCAGGAGGAACCTCATTGCTATATACAGCTGCATGAAGGGAGGTTGCAGTGAAGTGGGGATTGTCTCTTCTACTCTGCCTAGAGAGGACAAGAGGAAATGGCCTAAGGCAGAGACAGAGGAGACGCAGATTACACATTAGAAGGGCTTTTTTCATTGTTAGGATGGTCAGGCATTGGAATAGGTTGCCCAGGGATGTGGTAGAATCACTGTCCCTAGAAGTGTCTAAGAGGCATCAGGACCTGGTGCTGGGTGATGGGGTTTAGTGGTTTAGGGGTTATAGTGGTAGTGCTGGGTGAATGGGTGGACTCTGATCTAAGAGGTCTCTTTCAACCTTGACAATTGGGCAGTGCAGTCACAGAACGTGAAAGGCAGGAATATTGTATGTTAAGAACACCCATAAAACATTACAGGCCATCGGATATATCCAAAGTACACAGCATTCCTTTGGCCTGTCCTGACAGAGTACACCAGATGCTACTGCTTCATGATGTGCTACTATTTTCTGCCGCTCAGAATGTAGTGAGTGTCTTTTCTGTGCCAGCAGGAAGGTATCAATGTACCACAAAGAGCAAAGCTGAACCAAAATACACACCAGGAGAATAGGATGGTCGGCTGAATTATGTATATGCATGTTTGCAGGTACACATGCACAAAGCAATACCGTTCTTGGGCAATTTAAGCAGTCCTTTTATTTAAGGGGAAAACACCCCATTTTCCTTGTGGGATAAAAAGAAAGAAAAAGGAAGACATCAGAAAAATACATTCATGTATTGCAGACACATGGCTATGGGAAATACAGTCACTTGTTTGTAACTTAAGAGCTTTTAAAATTCAGTCAGATGCATACAACAGCAGAGCACAAAGTCAATAGAGAACATCATATTAATCTTACTTCTACAATATTCAGGAATTCTTTGATGCACCTGATAAGATATGCCAGGGTACTGTGAACATTGGATAGTCTTTCACATTCACATCTTTTTGTTGTTTTTTTTTTTTTTTAGACACTAGCATTACCGGAAGGATTTGGTGAGTTTACACACCAGTAATTTGTCTTGTAAGCCACCTCTCTCATTTTTATCACACACACAGACCCAAAAGGTTTCTTCTGACCTACACTAAGGTCTTACAGCACCAGCTATAGCAGATGTGAAGGCAGCAAATTAAGGGTGTCAAAAGTGTCAGCAGAACAGAAACGGAGAGCGTTGAAGAGGTGACCTCATGAAACCAGCACAGCTCTGGCTCTGGTGAATGCAATTCTGTCTAAGGTGTTCTGTCCAAGCTGAGAAGCTTTGCCTTACACTGAATTCATGCTCACAAATTCATCTGGATTACATACACAGAATGTTTGCACAATCAGGATCAAGTTTAGGGGTTTTTTTGAGTATTTCCAAACAAATGCAGGGCAAGATGATAACAAACAGCCTTGCCATTTGAAATTTATTACTGTTTAATAGTAAAGAAGCAATATTGCCTCAAAAACATGCAGAGATAATAAAAATTAAGATTGCTTTCAAACCTACTACCTGCTAAAATGCATTTCTTCCTTTTTACTCTTCGATTTTCCTTGCCACTCCCATTTGCAGAGTGGATTACATGAAAACAACTTTATCATATGAATGACAGGATTTTGAACCATGGTATTCTGAGCTGATTTGGGAATGCCATTTGGTAACAATGTAAAATCAATAAATCGTAAGCGTGAATCAAAATATTTAACTTTCAGGAAAACAGATACAACAGTCTGCTGCCATTTAAGACAAATTATATTCTGCCAACAGGAAAGGAACACATAATTTAATCCAAAATTATTTTATAGCAAGCATTTACATAAAAATGCAATTATGACGACATCACACTCTAATCCATCTAAAGGGTGGAATTTTTCAGGCACACAGAAAGCTTGACAGTTACGTAGTGACAGTTCTGATAAATACCCTGACTCAGTACAGCCCAAAAGAAATCATCTAACTTCAAGCGTGCTGGCACTTCCAGTGAAAGAGTGAGAGTGCTGAGGTGCCAAAAAAACTTGCTCCATTACATGACAGACACAACCAAGTCAGAGCTTTTGGACCTGCTTAAGTTTCCTATATTCTGCACACAAAGAGAGCTTGAAGCCACACACTTGGGCAGAAGAGGAATCCCTCAGCTCTGCTCTGCCATCAGTCTCAT
Source organism: Bombycilla garrulus (assembly GCA_013400315.1). Lineage (NCBI taxonomy): Eukaryota > Metazoa > Chordata > Aves > Passeriformes > Bombycillidae > Bombycilla > Bombycilla garrulus. The sequence goes on from VXBU01012387.1 coordinate 917,993, forward strand.
CTGCTGCAGTCTAGCAAAAATACCAGGGCTTGGAAAGAGTGAGGCTGAACACATGGCAATGCCTGAGCTGGAGAATGAACCAGCAGGTAACTGCTCCAGACAGAAGAACTGACACAAGGCTTCCAGGTGCTCTTACAACCAGAAGAGTCTGAACGACTTTTGTGTTCCAGCCTCTGAACTGCCTGAGCACAGATGGGGTGCAGTCCACGTCCCACCCACTGTGAGACATGGCAATGAAATCATCTTCCCTCAGAATAGGAACCAGAAGGAATCTTCTTGGAATGATTGAGCAAAAGCTCTTCATCTGTCTTAGTACTATTTGAGTTTAAAAGAGCAGGGAGCAGTTTAAAAACTACCTTTAACACTGAAACATCTGAGCACATTACTTAGAATGTGCAAGACTGTCAAGTTAGATTTATTGATCCCTTATCTTTTTAATCTCTCCGTTTTGAGCATTTATACTTGTAACCTGTTCCTGCTTGAAATTGTTGTTAAATTCTTTTCCTTACTGAGCTATGACAGAATAGTCATGATGATACAGATAATAAAATACTCACGGTATGGGGAAAAAACCCTCCAGAAATAATTAACAAACCCCTACAAATTAAATAATCAACATGACCTTTACTAATAAAGGTGCTTGTGGTTTTAAAGTAGCATTTTACTTTCTCTAGAAAGGACAAAAGCTCTTTATAAATATCCACTTGGGAAATGTTCAATCTGTAAATTAGTGAAATTCATGAATGTTATTTTAATCTACGTACCTGTTCTTCCTGTAAAAGGTAATTTAGGAATTTAGAAAGTATCTAGACTCTATCAATTGCATTTTTGAACTATATTTTATCTCAGTGATAAATCTTATCTCAGAGATCTCAGTGATCAGCAAGCAGTTACTCAATGAAACAAAACCTACTGCTTTTTGTCCAGTTCCTACTGGAGACAGTTGTTTTAAATCAGAAAGCAAGGACAGCAAGAATGCAACTATTTCTCTGAGTAATTGTTTTGGCTTGTTCCTGTATGCCTTGTTTATTTTTATGAAAGTATTGCTTTATAACTGGAAAATGACTAAGCCATAAACTATTGTTTTATCGTTCTGAGTGGCCAGTGTTTCTGTTTTCGATAAAAGCCAAGTTTCAAACAGTTTTCAGGAACATAGGAAAAAATCCTAACTGTCAGTAAATGTGCTTATATTGACCGTGACATTTTCCTCTATGATGGTGCCAGCATGTCAGGAGGAGAGGACTGCTTTCAGACTTGAACAGCTTCTCTGTTGCTGAAGTGAACTCTTATTGTTGCCATATTTGTATCAATCAGTAGCAGAAAACCTTCAATATCTGGCACTGCATGCTAAAGAAAACAGTTATTTTATGCATATATTACCAATCTATTTTTCATTTTAATCACTTTGGAAATATTTTTCAATTCTGATTACTATTGTTCAAATTTGGCATTCTCCAGAAGTTGCTCTCAGCCATGTTAAGGACGAAATAATTGTGTGACTTTACTTATATGTGTACTCACAGTGCAGATGAGAACTTTAACAATGAGGTGTAACACATGTGCCAGAGAGCAGTAATATATCTACTTTTGGTGTAGAGAAATGCCACCCCAAATAAAGAAATGCTTCTATTTCCCTGAAAAGTACAAAGTTAGTTAAGATCTCAATTCATCCTGCCAGAATGAGCTTTAGAATTTGGTTTGACAATGCTCCCATAAGCCGGCGCCTCTGTGAAAAAGCAAAAACACCTCTCAAATATGCTCTCTCAAATTCAGTATGAAGTTTTACATGAGCTTATTAAGCTCGGGGAGTGAGATGTATACATTTAATTATACCGAATTCTTAACAAAATTTTGGAGGAAGTGCTAAGCATCATCTGGGAGACAGGAGCCCAGAGATTTTATTACTTCAATTAATAATTCAACCTCTTTTGCCTCTGTTTACCCACTTGCAAAATAGTTATAATGATAAATACGCCTCCACTGGCAGAACCAGTGGGAGGTTTAATTACTTAACGTTACTGAAATGACTGAAATTTTTTGTTGAAAGGTATTATAGAGTATAGGGTATTACCATCAATAAAATATAAGCTGCAAATCAAGCAAGCTATGATAAAGAGCAAGCCACTTCATTTCTCCTAGTGTCCCAGAACCACTTTACCACACTTTTTCTTCATTGAAAACCAATTTAATCCTTACTGAGAAAGCCATGCATCTTCAAAAATTGTTAAATTGCTGATTAGAGAGAAACTATTTCTTTCACCTTTCATCTTTTTAAAGTAACTCTTAGTTAGATTTGTCTAACTCATCTATTAATATGAGGATAGTGTTGTTCTAGACCACAAAGTAGACTCGGACATACTTTTTATTGTTTAATTAAACAATATCCAGAAGTCTAAAGATTGGCATCAATATTATTGATGATGTTTGGAACAATGAGATAACTGGTTTTCAGTCTTAATTGCCAAAATTTTGAGCACAGTCCCAGGATCCTTGTCCTGGCAAATAAGCACTTCAGGAAGCATAGAATAAGGTATGGTTAATTTAGGCCCTGGATGATAGTGCAACATTTGCTTCTTTGTATATGGTTAGTTCCATTAATATAATGTGGCATCTCATAAATTATGTAAACATCAACCATATGTTGAATTAATTCAAGTTTGGTGTGTACATAATATTTACAGTATATTAGTAAATCGAGAGAATCTATGTAACTACAAATGCATAGAGAATTTCTAATTCTCTAGACAGTTAATCCTCAGTTTGAAAGCTCTCTAAGTAAATACTTTAAACAAGCCCATTTTTTGCTTATTAAAATAGCCTTGAACAAGAAAAGAACAAATGGGAGTATTTGCTTAATTAAATGTGCTTATATCAGCACAAGGTCTGATTTATGAATACAGGTTAAACAATCTGAGTGAAACAATGACTGATATTGGAGATAATCACCACTGACTGACTGGGTGTCAAAAGGAAAAAAAGTCTCACCAAGCTCTTGCTCTGTACTAGCGTGTACAGAGCTCAGTGTCATGATCCCCAGGTGATGCAGAGGAATGCAACAATTACATAACATAAACAGACACAGAAATGAGTCCAGTGCCCTGGACAATAACTCCATCTTACAGATTTCCCTGTCAACAATGTGGTCACAGTACAAAATGCTTCACTTAAACTCAGGTTTGAAAGCAGATAATGAAATATAGGTATCTTTCTCCCTAAGCTCTCTAATACTGAAACACTTCAGCAGAAACCTTTCTTCCCTCCCCCCGCTACCTTTGAGATCTTGTAATTTATAAGAACATAGCAGCATGGGGATTAAATATTAATCAAAGTCATTACCATCATCGTTAGAACATATTTCAAGGGCCCCAAAGAAAGAGCATATTATTTCACTAATAAAGATTGTATCATCAGAAATATGTAGCATGGTAGGTATGAAGAGGAAAAAAAGAAATGATCAAGTGGTAAGTCAAAAGATTTCTGAAGCTTATAGCACTACTCAAATGCTAACTCATCCTTTAACTGAGTCTGTTTAAACAAGGCAGACTCACCGCAGGCAAAACGGAGCTCTATATTGAACCACAGAATTACACAGTATATTTAAAAAATGTAACTTTGCTGAAGGAAAAAACCCATCCATGCAAACAAAATGTAATTTAAAAAGAGGGATCCAAACTCCATCAATATATAAGTGAAATTCTGGAGCAGCTCCAAAGCTTCAGTGGAGGCCTGAATTAATTTGGTGTGTGATAGGGATTTCCAAAGCACAACCAGGGCACCTGAAACCAACACTGCCCACAGGATGACTTATTCTTTGCACAAAAAAAAGACCAGCTTTATCAAAGAGCAGGACTTCCATTATTTGCAAATTAAGGTGTCAATGATTAATAAAACAAACACCTCTCCCGGTCCCCACAGTACTTTCTAGCTGATTTTAAAGGAACTACATATCCTTATGTTTACTTCCAAGCTTGAGCACCACTATTGCGCAGAATTAAGTGCCTAGTGCAACAAAAAGCTCAGAAGAGCTAAAAACATAATTGGCATAATAATAAAGGATGTATTTCTTTCAATTTCTGGCTTACCAAGTAACAAGAAAGGGTGTTAAACATTTCTTTCAAGTACCACTCTTCTCACAAGTCTATCCTCTGAACCACAATTCCAACAGAATGTCTTTCACAGCAAATGTAACATTTACTGTGAACATGCAATTAGGTCCTAATCGCTTGGATTAATTACCACATCAGGGTTTACAATAAAACATTTATTGCTCACACTTCCACACATTAAAATTAATTATTTAAAAGAACATTAATGTTATTGCTTGGCCTTTTAATTTTCATTATAGAAAGACCCTTACATGGCTTTGTTTCTGAACACAAATAAATGAGGGTCAGAATCTATGCTAATTCTAATAATTATTAATATAGCTGAAACGTGGACAGTTGCTAAACTGTAAACAGAGATACCTTCCCTTAAATTAATTTGGGTAATAATAACTGCCTGTAGAATACTTTGAATACAATGAGCTATGTAAGTGTTTTGCATTAATTATTACAGTCTGAATAAGTACTTCCTTCAAATTCCAAGGGTGAGGGGGAAATACCCATAATTATTAGCTTTTAAGAGCCAAATAATACTTACATTAAGTTTCTGTTTCTAATGAACTTATGAGCTCATACCTCAGAAACCCACTTTTAATAGCAGGAACAGTACTGTAACCAAGGAGAGTAGTGCGAGTCTTTCACTTCCAGATCTTATAACCTCAGAGGAAACTTCCCTGCTAAGACATTATTTTCTGTAAAGACTTTTTTTTTTTTTGTAATGTCATACTATTGGAGAATAAGACACTTTAGTAGGGGCTTCACTTTGCACTATTATTCCAATTCAATTTTTTACTATTTTCCATGCTTCTCTACCTGAAACTACAGTCCTGCCACATTATTTGCCCACCTTCAGAGAAAATCACAGTCCAGATACATGAAATATGACAGAAAAAAAACACTCCTTTTTTCAATTTAATTAAAAATGCAATATTTAAAAAACGTTTTAGATCAATAAAAGATCAGGTTAGATAGTCAACCTATAACAGACAACTAGGATGCAGATTATTAGTGAGTTTACAAATCAAATGATTTTGAGAACAGGAAGCCCCTGAAACTTAGTGAGCAAATACCTGCGTTCCCTAAGATTAACGTGTGACCACACCCCTTTAGAGCTGCCTTGGAAGTGGAAGGCAGGGAGCTTGTCAGCCTTCAGGAGCAGGGATTTGGGTTCAGCAGGACACAGGCGCCTTCCGTGGGTGCTGTGCTGTGTTTGGCACCGCGTGCTCCCCTGAGCGGGAATGTCCAGCACTGCCCATCTCGGACACCCCACTGAAAACCCTCCTGCGCCAGGCTGGGCTCAGGAAGCGACTGAGGCTGCTCAGACATGCAGCACCACGCACGTTTTTCACGGCAGGATTATGGGCTACTGATTTGAAAAGTACTCTGCAATGCTACGCATTTCTTCGGAAATAGTAGAAACATATGGGCACTATTTATTAATGTATGGCAAAAATGGATTTTGTAAATTGCCATGTAAATGAGAATTTATGGCTCCAAATCAATTTACAGATTAAAAACAACAGTGCAGAATACAACTAGCAATTAAGAAAACCACTGCTAACTAGTAATTAAGTGACTTCTTTAGACTCATTCAAGTCTCCAAAACTTCTACTTTATGGAAACAAGGTTACATTCAAGGAGGTATCTTCAACATGGCAATTCTAGATTTTTAAGTCAGACCCAACCTCCTGGACCAATGTCTCCTCTATTTTTTAGTGCCAAAAATGTGCGGTTTAATCCAATTGGCTTATTTTTTAAATGTTGAAGTGTATAGGGAAAAAGAAGATATTTATATGAGTTAATGTGCTTAAAAATGGTATTTAAAATTATATAAATCCAACTACTTTTGAAACTCGTCATCAGTTTTACAATATTCAAAGGAATTTCATATGGAAGGAGAATTTTCATGACAGGGATCACACATCAGAACATCCTTGGAAGTATGCAAAATGACTGAACATAAAGCAACTGTAAACTTCAAATTTGCTCTAGCAAACCTCTAGGGGTCTATTGCAATGAGAATTATTGTAAAAAATCTGTGATATACTACATCTGTGAGTATTTGAAAAGTATGGACAAAAATATGTGGACAAATCATACAGCCTCTGATGTTCTAACAGCTTCTGAAAGAGTATTTCAAAGCAGAGCATCCCAGGTGGTACTCTAACAATCAGAAATTAGCTATTTTACCCTGAAATAAACACCACAAAATGTACACACTTGGCAAACAAACCACGTAGATGCATTAGAACACCTTAGAGTTTGAGATCCTTCTGCAGCCTTTCCTCTTCACATGGAGCATCTCTGAATTCCAAATTACGAAATCAATGTGATCTTAATAATGCCTACAACCCTATATGTAGACAGTCCTTTGAACAGGATTGAGCTCTGCTACAGAATATTAATCAGAATATTAAATTATGAAAAAATGTTCCCTGTTCTTTTTTACCCTTTACTTGAATCATTGCCCATTTAATTTGTGTCCCTGAAAAGAGACAGAATAAGAAAAATAGATACTAAAGCTATCATAATGTATTTAACAGTGTTAACTTGTGTGCTAATTTATACACTATAACCATGATTTCTGGATTAGACTATCACTGAATAACTTTGACATATTTGAGGCACATAGCAAAGACAAATGAAAAAGCACTCCTTTTAAAATCAGCATTTGAGCTCATGTTTCAGTGCTTTTACAAGAAAATGAAGTTGGGATCTCTCAAAATCACCTACTTAGTTCAGAGAGTTTAAATCCCTTCCTTATGCTAGATAATCAGAATTTCTACTTTTTAAACAGCCAAACAAGAACATTTTCAAACTGTGTAACAGAATAACCTCATTTTAGGGAATGAAAATTGTTAGTCCATGTCAAAGTAAAATGCAGCATGTATTCTTCAAACACGGAAAGTGTCTGTCTCAAGTTTCTGATATATTTTTATGCATCTGTATCAATGACATTCCTTCATTTACAGAAAAGTCAGATGATTTGGTACTTATTGGAGCTTGCTCTCTCTTCAAAACAGCAGACTATGGAAATCAAGGATTTCCTTTTTACTCCTGTCCCTACAATGCCTCCTCATCAACTTCTATGGCCCAACCCACTCATGACTCTAGTAAGAAACCAAAGCTAGCAGAGAGGTATCAAACACTTCTGTAAACAGAAAGAAACAGAAGTGATGATGGTACCTTGAAACCAGAGCTCAGCAGTCATGGATAAATTCTTTACATTTCCTCCATTTTCTGATGTTTAGACCTCTAATTATCCTCAGTAAAGGCAGTCAAGACACAAATCAGACATTTTCACAAAATTTTGCCCTGGAGAGCAGTATTTATATGATACTATTTAAAACATCTTCTGCAGAACAAAATTAAGCTTAAGAAGTTTCCTTCTGAAACAGATGTTCAGAACTGGTACAAATCACAGAAAAACTTACTACAACAGCCACATTTATCCATAGCAATAATCAAAGGGTTAAGTAGTTGGCAATGACATGAACAACAGAAAAAATTATTTGACAAGATTCCACGCTCATTCCCATTTCTACCAAAGCATCAATTGCAATTATAAATTTTCACCGAAGATGTCAGATTCTTATGTTAATCTCTGCACAATCTGACATTGCCATTCTTCCACTTGTATAGATGTGAACAGTTATCATTTTGTTTGTGTGTCACCACAGACAGCATAATCAATAGTTTTCATATCTTTCTGTTCATACTTTTTTGTTAAAATGAATTTTGTGAGTGCTGCTTACTTTTGTTCCACTATGAAACTTGTTACTGCTTGAACAGAGAGTACTTAATCTCAACAATAAACATTATAATGTATGATGGAGCAGTCAAGGGGAAAAAAAAAGTTTCAACATTTTTTTTCAGCCCCCATTTTAACGCAGTCTGTCCTTATCAAATTAGTATCTAACAACAGTGACACGAAAGCAACACAATGGATGGCTTTGTTCACTTTATATGTGCTAATCAGAAGCACAAACTGCCTTTCACTCTTTTCCTTTTATGCTCTGTAATCCTGTTGTAAGGAAATCTTATTTCATGAAGCTCAAAAGCAAAAGAATTGTAACTGGAAATAACTGGTTTATAAAATATGACACGTCAACATTGATGATTTAAAGAAGATTCACAAACAGATGGATTGCTATTGTTTCCATATGCAAAGAGCCACCAGGAAAGCTGGAGAGCTGTTCCTTCTGACCTGTCCCTCAGGTGAAGGAGCCATGCAGGCACATTCAGCTCTTCCTGCAGCTCTACAGCAGAACTCCCTCACCTCTGAGCTCTCAGCACAGTTGCTCTGTACCAGAAACAAACAGTGATAGATTTTCATAATGGCTGCAAATGACTTATTGAAAAATTGGTCATCATAGGAGAGTGGCTCTTGTTCAGGTTAACCTGATCCTTACTGCGCTGATCAATTTGCCTAGCTTTCATGGATGCTACTTTAAAAAAAGGTCATTTTTTAAATCAGTCCAGAGGCACAAATTGAAATGCAAAGAGGAGAATAAATTTCATACTGGCAAAGGCTTTGCTTTAGCTTTCACAAATGAGCACCACTGCACCAACGGTGACATTGGTCTGGATTTTATGTTTGCTGAACTTGAGTTTAGAAAGTGACTTTCTTGATACTCGGTCAGAGGGGACGTTTCCCTTCCAGACACCAAAACAGAACGAACTGCTCCAATAGCAAGAACTTCTTTTGGATATAATGACTTAGCTAAAGTTTGAGGCTCTAGCTTCACCAAAAGAGTAATTTAGACATTTAATATCCAACAAATAGGATTCAGATCTTCTATTGCCAGCACTCAACTGATTTCATCCAGTGTGAATTAGAACCATTTAAGAGTTGGCTTCATCCACACCTTGCCAGCTTACACCTGATATATATAAATCATAGAATATGCTCATATCACTTACTGTTAGGTTTAGCCAAAGGTAATTACTATTAGAAACTGCAGGCCTGGCCTTGCCTAGAAGCAGAGAAATTACATGAGCTCTCCCTTGAATGAGAGCCTCAGGCCTGTGAAGCTTACGCACTTAACTTGGCAAATCCAACAGGACTCAAGTGTAAGTCCAATGCACATCGTTAACCTTGGAGTAACAATACTTCAGGCTGCTGAAACAGCAGACTTCAGAGAATGGTTTGCAGCACAGCAGTACTTCTGTATATGTGTAATAAACAATCTCTGAAATGCCTTTGACCCTATTTGCTCCTGACAAACTGCATTCAATGCACAGGAGCTGCAGAAGTCTTCCTGTGAACTTGCTTTTCTAGCAGTTTGCTCTCCACAACACTTGCTTACACCTCACCCTGCCATATCCCTGACCACTCCAGTCTTGGGGCAAAGAAACTTCAGAATATTCACTGCTAGTAAAAGTCCTTGGAAAATATTCAACAATTTCAAAACTCTGATACATTTTAGAATTCAGATATTTAACACCACTGATGATTATCAATTTTCCACAATTACCACCATAATAATTCTATGAGGATTCTATCCTGAGAAGAGGATACAGATGACTAGGAGATGTTTGAAACTTTTATGAAACATCTTCAGAATGTCTGGCATTTTGACAGAGCAATACTTTGTCTGCTCTTCTGACCGCCTGCTACAAATTTGTATTTGTCTTTGGATATTTTTCTTACGGCAAAAGAGTCCGTTGTGAGGAGACGCATATCGTGGTTTTTGTACAGTGAATTATGCATCTATTCAGAGACCATGCTCTCCCAAATGAACATCCAAGCCTGCTAAAAAAGTCTGCCAACATACTGTGAAGATCTGTGAAATGGCACACCCTCACAAATGCCAGATGTAATCCTGCCCACAAGAAAAGTCAGATGGATTCCTCCAATAAATTCCTACTTCTTTTGTCTGCCTCTTGGTTGATATATGATACCACTGCAGATGTATCCAATTTTATTAAAATTTGTCCCATCAGCTCTACTCCAAAAGGAGAATTTTCAGATTTACCCCGAGTCTGTGCACATTTGTTGCAAGTTGTTTTTAAGAAGAAACCCAAGTGTTAAGCTTTATTCCATTCAGCTCAGCAAGGTCCATATCTGGTCAGGCAGTCTTCTGCGCTTGTGGGTGTGAAAAACAACTGCATTTTTCTAAGAATGCTTGGGTACTTGAGCTCCCATCTCAGTCAATTTTTCAGTTAGTCCTGAAACTGAAATTATTCTGTTGAACTTGGCTAAATTTGAAAATCTTCGTAAATTGAGTTCAAGCTACAGTACATCCCACAGAACTACATGCAAGCCACAAAGATCTCATCACAGCTAGCTCTTCAAAAGCTTTGCTAAATAACTAAACTTGACAATAATAGTCTTTAGTGTTTAAAACTTAATATTGAAAGCTCTTCTTTAATGAGTGGCTAATAAAGTACTTCACTATGGAGACATTGGTAAATCTGTAATTACAGATATCACTCAATTCCCCCATTCCGAAGAAATCCCTAATGCTAAGGGCTACATAAGGAAATCCACACAGCTGAAAGCCAAAACAGTTGTCTATGGTCTTTGCTCAATTTAATCACACTAATAAAATTGTGAATTACTCTGAAAACCTCCTGTCTGAAAAATCACCACATATTAGAAAAGTAGCCACTAGAAAGTTAAATAAAGTGGCAATTCAAAGTAGTTTTGAAAAGGCTTTTTGAGTGAATATTTACTATAATTTAAGCATGGTAATTTACAAGTAGTCATATACACTAGAGAAAAACTGCATTTTCTATATATTCAACATCTTCCTCAGAGGGAACACTGAGGAGGCCAGGTCAAAAGTTTTTTAATTGGGATGTATTAAGACTTGATATTGAGCTAATATTGTAAGATCTTGCACTGGATTCCTGTACATTTAAAGACTGATGAAATAACTGCACATAAATAAATTCCCCTCCTTCCTCCGCTCCCCCAAAATACAGATACACAAATACACTGCTTGCTCTGCACTGCTTCATATACAGACACTAAGCTCTTAATTCAACTTATCTTTCTGTAGTAGTACTACCCTTTTGAAAAGCTTGTGGTTTTTTTCTAAAAATGACATTTTTGGCATTATGCCCACATTACTTAGGATTCTGAAGATATTGTCCACAGTCATCCTCCCACTTCCAGTCATTCATTTTGCATCTAGTGTTTGCAGAGATTGATGATCTAGAAAGTCCCTTGTGGTAGGATTTTGTATTCCACTTTCTTTCTTCTCCACTGAGGGTAATAAGTTCTATTCTATTCACTTTTGAAGGAGCACAGAGTGTAAAAGTTAGTGATGCCCACGGGAAGATATTTTTCTGTTTGGGACAAAGAAGAAATTAATATTGTGTGAGAAACAGGGAGATAAATTTTAAAACAAGTGTGAAAATGAATTGGAGTTATAATTTCTGTCATTGTGGTGTCACAACTGGCCTTTTCATAGACGAGTCTTAGTCTGTGTATGAAATTAATATACACGAAAAACTTTATTAATGGAAGTATTAATTACTCCAAAATGATAACACACCTTGGATGTAAATCAGATATTGCTCAAGAGCACACCAGGGATAACTAAGTATTGTTGCATGAGTGCTTTTCTCACATGAGAAAAATACAATAAAGATTCTATATATTTCAGTTCTTGCAGAAAAGTATCTCAAAGCATATTGGGGCTTCCTGCAGAAACAGAAAACCTCTAAAAGGGGCCTTTAAAGTTGGCAAAATCAGTAAATTTAATCTATCCACTTTCTTCTGACCTTTAAACCTGACCTGAAAAAAGTCTTCAGCAACATAAATTTGATCTCTAAAAGCTGCTGCAGATCTCATTTTCTGCTGTTTTTCCATTAGGCATTTATGGGACTTGCTGGTGTTACAGGGGACTAGTAAAATGTCGAGGTAATCCTGCAGTTCCTGTGTATGAATTCAGCTTTTCCCTGTGAGATGACAACATTTTTTTTGTCTGCCAGGGTTTTTTCAGATACTGGAGTATAAGACTAATACCATAGGTGTGACGTTATTTTTTTTTTTTTCATTTGGTAACATTAACCAGATCTAGCAGTTCAAGTGTTGAAACAAAAGAATTCTTTCCTGAGCCAATAAGGTGGCTTGGTGCACATCTGCATTAATTGAAATCACAGCATGGCTTTTCAGGATAGGAATTGTATCCAAAGCATACAGAGGATTTGAAGATCGTGGCTGTGTGTTTGTACATTCTCCCAAGTGCAGAGGAAACCAGCTGCTTCCATTTATGAACTGTGCTGATACAAGTGCCTCAACATACCAGTGACATAATAATGTGCAACTGAGCAAGCTAAAGACTGACCAACTGTTTTAACAAGGAAAAGGAAAGGACAGGTATAGAAGGCAAGACAATAGAAAACAACTCATAATAAAGACAGCTAATTTTCAAGGAGAACATTCTATAATTTATGCTGTAATTCTCAAGGATTAGAGCTAGATGATAAAAATAACAGGTTATTACATCATCCTGCCCTTTCATCCACTGATAATGGCCCTTAACTTGCAAGTTCCCTTCTCCCATCTTTTTGGCTACTGCACTGTTTTTCCATAATACAGCCACCAACTTCTAACCCAAATTCACTTTCCACTCTTTTTATGCTATACTAAATTTTGATGTAAATTCTTCTTTCTGAAGTGTTCTTTTTCTCTTGACTTTGCTAACTTTTCCCTTTTAGATGCTCTTACCTAACCACTCCTTCGGTAACTCTTTTGAAAGATCCCCTTCCATGGTACTGAACATGGTTCCACAGGTGGCTTTACCATATCCTTACACTACCTCTGCCTCCAGCCTGTTTTGAGGTGAACACATTTCAGTGAAAGTGACCTTTGATTCTTCTCCTTTCTCTGTTTTAGTCCTGCTTTATTCTGTCCAAGCTGAGATCCCTATTTTAAAACCACATTCTCAATTATCTTTTTATGTTGTCACTCGAATTCTTCTAATAGTTTCTGCAGAAAATTTCCCTTACTTATTAGTAACACAGTTTAAATTGAGCAGACATCACCTAATTCCAACTGTGTTTGAAAAAGAAATACGAATTATTTTCCATTCATCCCCTTCCTGAATCAAGTATTCAGGATTTGACTTCTCTTCCAAGTTTTGATGCCCATCTTAAACCAGATTACCTGAGAGCATGCACTGCTTGCTACTTCACTTTTGAAACAATTAGCTACCTGCCTTTATCCCATTCTGTCCCATAAGCAGGTGGACAGCTTCCCGTAAGTTCTCCCTTTCCAGGGCCATTATAAAACTTCTAGCACTGGAGATTCTGGGAATTCTGGAACACTCAGACCAACATCACTGCTATGTTCTTATTTTTATGTGCTGTCCCTACTGCACACTCTGCAGCAGGAAATATTTCTTTGAGCAGCATCCCAGCAGGGCTTGGACCTGTCATTGGGCTCCAAGGCACTGCAACAATAGCATGAAAAAAGAGTCAATTTGTGTGAAAGTTTATAGAGAAAGTTCCTGAGCCAGAGAGGAAAGAGAGCACAGTTTTGAACATGTTTTACTCCATGCAACTCACACAATACTGACCACAGTCAGTCCATATGCTGCAATCCTAGTAAAACAACAGAATTAATGGAGCGGGGGGATAGCTGCAATTCTTTTGTTAAACAGCAAAAGTAAAATCACTCATTATTGATTTAGTCCTGGAAAACCATAAAAGCATTTCTATCCAATAATTAAATACTGCACAGTAGAGGGAGTTATATCAAAGACAGTTAGGATCTTGACCTTATTATAAGAGAAGTAAAATTTAGTTCAATCAATGAATTTCAGTGTCAACCGAAGAAAATTAAGATTGTGATCACATACAGTTATAAGCGTTCCTTTGGAAAAAAAATATCGTATAATTAAAGGTGCTAGTTTCCACATCAAATTCCACTTTGAATGTGGTTAAGTTCCAGCTTGGTTAAGTATTTCCTGTCTATTTAATTTCATCCTGTAGATCCAGCTGCACATAGTTATTCCACACTTCCTGTTCTAAACTATCACACAGTGCCATTGTGAGTTATTGAGCAGCTTCATTTTTTTGATTCTTTATGTGATGTATCAATTACATCATCTAGAAAGTGCTTTGAGACTCTCTGAGAAGTCACCAGAGATGTCAGCTTGTATCCCTAACAAACAACATGTAGTACAAACTTCCAAAACCCCTCACTTTAAAAAGGTAGTAAAGCAAGAACCATTAGATTATGGCAAATTATGCAGAGGGACCAAAAAATAAAAGCCAAATAAAAATTAATTCCAGACAGAATTTTCAGAAAAGTTGACTCCATTTTATCATAAAAATGCTGCCATTTCTATGGTAGTATTGGGGGGGGTGAAAGGCAAGGAGACTTAGAAGCAATTAGACAAAACTAAAAACTGATAAATGCATTTTTCTGTATTTCCTCTTTCACTTTTTTGCATTATATGAGAAGTAGATGACAAACACAAGTAAGGCCTGTCAATCACTCAGTGTCAATCACTCTTACCAGCTCACAAAGGACCAGAGAACCTGAGTCCTCAGATAACACCTGGTCTAAAAGCCTTTAAAGCATTTAAGAATACTGATCAATATATAAAACTGCACCATATATAATCCCCAAGGGGAATCAGTTCACTTTTATGCCATAGTAAGAAGTAGAAATAGCAGTCCTTGACTGTCCAGCTTCCACAGACTTGGTAAACCTGGGCTTACCAAATAGGTTGCTGCTATTTACAGTTCTTAATTTAGGATTCAGTCAAATAATCCAGTATCAATTGTTGATACTATTCTTCTATTTCCTCCATAAATCAGGACAAATAAGGCCTCTCTGAACTGAACTCAGAAATCAGGATTCTTTGACAAGCAAAACGGCACAAGCCATCCTTCAAAATCTTACATGGTTGTAAGTGAGGGAAGGAAAAAGAACTAGTGCTGTAGCCATGAGCAGGTCACAGGGGCACCCAAGCACCAGAATTACTGGTGATCCAAGCATTCTCACAGGCACCTCCAACAGGCACCAAGTCTGCACACGGAACAAGAAAAACATTTTTGGAGGACATGAGCATATTGTCAGTATGGATAAGCAAAGCAAAGATACATCTGAACAAATTAAGAATAAAATATTCATCCATCCACATGGGAGCTGCCCCATAACTCTTTCATCAGCTACAGCCTGAATAATAAAGAGGATAATTTACCTGAAGAAGGCCTTAATGCCCATCACTTCAAAATCTAATTTCAGATTTTGCACCTGGAGCATGCTGCAGGAGTCTGGGCCAGCAATGTGGGAAGTGATGTCCATTTCTGCCCTGAAGCTTCACTGCCCAAGCCCCTGTGACCAGATGGACCCACAAGAGCTCAATTACCAGTGATGCAACTTCAGCAAACAAAATCCTCTCTTGGCTGTACCACAGCGAGGAGTGGATTCTGTTACACCCACATCAATCCATTGCTCCAGTCTTTCCTGTCCTAAAGACTGACAGAGGTTCTGAAGTCCCCAGTGTAGAGGACATCACCTTAGACATCACTTCTAACCACACAATCTGCTGATGGGCACATGATTCTTGGGAAACAAAAAGGACACTGATACAACTTCAGCAGAATGCAACCTCCTGATGTTGACTGTTTATTAAAAGGAATGAATGAGTTAAGACAGGCACCTGGACATCCCTGCAAGAATTCTGCACAAACCTTTTATATTAAGACCAGTTGGTAGCTACTTTTTCCACAGAAGCACAGAACTTATTCTGGTTTCAGTCTGCGATACTTACATAAGGTTTATCTACACATTACTGCCATTTTCTCAAGAAATCTAGTTATAACACCACTTCTCTATGACATTGTAAAAAACAGATTTCATCATTCAAATGGTTTGAACCAAATTCATGTTCTGAAAAAAACAGTCAGTGCTCACTGTGCCTCAAAGCCCAGACAAACACAGGGAACAACATACACTGTCTATGACAGCACAAGGCATCGAAGGGTTTGGATGTGGTAACAATACTGGTGGAAAATCCACTTCATACCAATGCCAGGGACAACATTTCAGTAAGACTAATTAGTAAGACACATTAGAAAGACAAAGACTTGTTATGATTCCTTCAGCACATTTCAGACTAATGACCCACAATAGGGAAAGACCTATTGGTTTTACAATGCAGATCAATGCTCATATGCAGTGAACAGCTTTGCTTGACTTCCGTTATACAAATTACAAGTTGCTCTGGAGAAATGGTAACAGCACACTAAGTAAATGTAATTTCTCTTTGGTTTACACTTCTGTAAATCACAGTACTAGAATACCAATACTCAAGTGAGGAGAAATGAAAGAACTTAATACCATGAAAAGTTGCAAACATGGACATTCATGTCACTGAATCTATGAATGTAAAAAAAACCCCGGACACATAGAGACACAACCTGGGAGACATCAGCTAAGCCATTTTCACATTCAACCTCAAATCAATTTTACTGCAACATACACATAATGTTTCACATCAGGATAACTTATAATAAAATTTACTTTATTCTTTCTAAATGTACTTGCTGATGTAGGGAAACATGACCAAACAATGAGTCTCCATTTAGCAGTGGAAACACAGAAATTATATTTGCTTTTTTATTAAAATAACATGTGAAAGATGTATTACAGATTGAACTTCCTTTTGGAAACTTTAGCTGCCCTGGGAGACAACACAGCCTATAATATTTCTTTACTAAGAATATCCATAACAGTTTTGGAAAGGTCTTAAAATAAAATCTAAAATATGCATGAAATATATGTTTTTCATGAGTTCTTTTTTTCCCTGTCCTTTTCTTATGAGCTCTAAACTGCCAATTTTAATGTTTTAATATTTAATTCAATTCACTTAGTCTTTTCACCCTTTGCCTCGTAGGGCTTAGGAGAGAAAGGTTGAAAAGTTAAAGAAAAGGGGAATTTATCTAATTAAATGGAAATCTTTTAATGATGTTATGAAACCACTCAGTGCAATGTTTTAGATTTGCTCCTGCTGTTGTTTGAAGCTGTGGTGTTAAACTGCCCTGGTTAGAGTTACAGACTGTTCTGAAAAACTGTGAGGAATTTATGTAGGATTTAAAACAGACACATGCTTTTAAAGTCGAGAACCTTCAAATACGACAGCTAATCCACACAATAATTCAACAACCAACCATGCTCAAATTCCTAACAGATACCATATGCAACCTGTAATAAAAACTGCATCAAGGTATTTCAAGCAATAGGATAATTTCATTTTCCACTTAAGAGCCCTATTTACTTTTAATTAACAAACTCTTATAAGGTGCATGAAAATTATTCCACCATTTTGCATACACTGCTTCTACTGAGATGGCCCCTGAAGTTATTTCACTTTCTGAAGAGACTGGGTTGTTAAGTAGACTAGTTGTGAGAAAATTACCAATCATTTATCTAAATAGGCCTGACAAACATATACCACAACAATGGCTTTTGTTTTCTGTAACTACAACAAAAAGAAAGGACAAAGTGACCCATCTGGCTCAGAAGTAGCAAAGATATAAGTTAAAAAGCAATAAGGAAAGCAACCTCCACAGTTCAATGTCATGTATCCTGTAATGGAAAATGGTGCTTTGACAATGTAGGAACACTGTAAGGATACACTGAATTGAATGGTTTAGCCTTTACATTTTTCTATCTACTCTTTCATTCTAATATCCCCTGTCTCAACAGCCTCCTCCTCCCTGAGGATTACACAGATTACAGTCTTCTGGAACTGGACATTCTCACAGGAATAACTGTGGTAATAAAGCCGAACCCAAATTCCTGCAGTAGTTAAAAAAATGTACCTCATACAAATAACAGGATGTAATTCCTCTTTTGACTGTCTCTTTAGTTAAGCAATATATTTAGTTGGCTAAATAATTAGGCCATTGCTAAATGTGAAGATTTTTCAAATGTGAATCTAATTAGCCTAAGTAAAGAAGGTATTTCATGGGAAATTATTTTTTGCCTTCAAGGAGATGATTCTACACTCAGTGAAATTGTGTCATCTTATTAACACTCAGCTTGTCTGCTATAGGTCTTGAATGATTTACTCCTGTACTTTGCTCCAAATTACAGATTCAGTAGTTCTTGAATACTAGCAGTCTCTACCAAAATTCTCAGGATTTCTATTAAAATGCTATACTTTGCAGAAGAAAAAATTTGACAGTGTGAATATGTGATCAGTGAAGTCCATAACTGCTGACAGCCACAAGCTATCAGAATACAAGAAGTCAGACACAGTTTCCCCCATCTCCCTGCACATCTAAGGAATATCCAACCACTGTCAGATACAGGGTGTTTGGCTAGAAGGATTTTTGCCCTGGTCTACTCTGATGGAATTTGTTTTACAGATATGAGCAACGGGAAAGATTTTAATGTATCCTTGGGCATAGCAGCCTTTTCCTCTATGAACAGATTATAATTCAACACAGCACAGCTATTTAATAAACACAGCATGCACTAAACAAAGTATTTAAACTCTTCCATAAAACACCAAGAGCTCAGTGGTAATTCCTAAAGATGGCATAAATAACAATATGACTATACAACTCCAGAGAGCAAAAAATCTTACATTGTCCACCTGAGCTAATCATAGAATTTTGCAGCAACATAGATTCCCCCTCAGGAGAGCACAGGAAAAAAGGAAACAAAATGAATAAATACAACACATGACAAAAAATTATTTGTCCTGATAAAATCACTTTCATTTTAATTCACTTTATAGCTAATTAAATGGCCTAAATTTTAGGTGTTCCCTACTTCTGCTTCTGCCTGGCCACACCAACAATTCACAAAGCTTTCTCTGCACTACAGAGTATCATTTCCTCTGTACTAACAGTTTGACAACCTTCAACAACTTACTCGTGTTCACTGAGTGGAAGCCTGATCAGTCTATCTTCCAAAGTCTGGTGTTCTCTTAAAGAAATTATTTGGGAAATAATTCTGTACTTCAGCTGTGACTTCCCTTAAAGAACTGCTTTTCAGAGTTCAAACTAGAATTAAACAATTCTTACTCTTACAAATTAAACATTTCAATTAAAGTATTTCTAAATTATTGCTTAATTCTAGGTTTGAAACTGTGTTTTTATGTATCTATAAGCTACTCAATAAAATGGTGCTTTGTCTTTTTTTTCCCCTGAAGTTGTTTTATGAACAGATGAAGGAGAAATGATCATAAAACAAAGTAATTTCTAAAAGCAAAATTATTGACTTCAACTGAAATGCTTTCCAAAGATTTTTAATTGCCCTAAATTTGTGAAAAACTACCCAGGAGATCAACAAATTCATATCAATGAACTGCATTATACTATTGAGAGAACCCTTGGCCTCAAGCCAGGGAGAACAAATAGAAAGGACCATTTTCACTTGGCTGCAAATTATCAAAAAGCTAAGAGAAAGCTATGCAGTTAAAGTGACATGTTTGTATGGTGGGAAAAAGATCAAATATTGATCGTCCAAGCTGAGGTAATTAGAGCAGTTGTCAAGGAGATGTGATGCATGTCGTTAGCCCTACAGAAATGCATCTTTGTTTTATATTGAGTGAATTAGCTGTTCAGCAGTTGGCAGTGATTTTTCTTTTCTTTTTTTAAAAGGCCACGCACCATTCAGTAGCAACATATTCCTGCAATTCAAAATTTTAAAAAATAAACACACACAAATACACACTAAAAGCTCCTTCTAAATACCAGAGGTTTTTCTACCTAGACTTTTATGACTATTTTGTCAAATGGATGTGTAAAACACGCATCTTCCCATGCTTACACCAGTGTAAAACCTCCAACTGTAAATGGAGAGAAGCGTGGAATTGAAGTGCCTGCTGTTATATTAGAACCCTTCCACCTCACCCTGGGCAGCAAGTCCTTGCAGATTAATGTCAGCCCACCGAGGACTGGAAGCTCACACCACTGTGGACACCACAGAGACCCACCCGCTGGAGCTGGTGCCACTCCTGCATTTCATCCAGCAGTGAAAGGTGCCCCTTTCCCAGCAGCGAGCCCGCGGTGCCAAGATCTCATTGTGCCTCTGCTCTCCTCCAGCAGCCCGAGCCCAGCAGAGCCCAGCAGAGCCCAGCAGAGCCCAGCAGAGCCCAGCAGAGCCCAGGATGGCAGCAGAGCCCAGGCTGGCAGCAGAGCCCAGCAGAGCCCAGGATGGCAGCAGAGCCCAGGATGGCAGCGGCACCTTCTGCCCTGCCCTGGCTTCGTCAGAGCTCAGCCCTGGGACACAGAACAGAACGTGGCACCTTCTAGAAACACATCACTCTGCAGGGTTACCGGACTCCCTACAAAGACATGGGGGGAGTCTGGTGAAACCAAGAGCTGCAGCTCTGCAAGCTGGATTCATACACTTCAGTCATCAAATCTGCAACTACCAACAAGGAAAATAATTACTGATAGGACACACAGCCTTCATGGCAACTGCACAGGTCAGGTCTAATCTCTTCAGACAAAGAAGTGTTGTTTCTGGTAGACGGTTGCTAAATATCTTCACCTAGTGAACTAGTGGCAAACCTCCCCCAGCCAAATTCTCCCAAGAATGAGATGTACAAGATCTCAATTCCCAGCCGCAACATATCCCCACGAAAAACAGCTCGTCTGACAGCTGACTGGGAACTTAATTTGCTATCTCAGGGATCTCCCTTCAGTGCCACACAACTATTTAAGTGGTTTCGTACTTCCAGTTATAAGACGGTTCTCAGTTGTGTATGGCTTTGCAAAACTTCCCACTTGGGTCAAAATTTGTCAGTACTGTCTGTCTTCTTTAAGCTAAAATAATAATCTTACCAGGAAATGTTAAGCAGAGGACTTGAATGGATGGCATGAAGTAACTCTGACTTCAATTCTCCATAGGACGACAAACATGTGAGGACTATGCTTTATCTTAATGTGCTCCGAAAATATTTTTATAAATAGTAAAGACTGAAAAATATCAATTTGATCAAATCCAGCAATTTATTTTTCCAAAGACAAAGTCACCTCTACAGTTCTATCTTGCAGACGTTTCTCTCAAATAAATCAGGTCTGGAAACCATCTAATAGAAATTACAGCAAACAGCCACCTTCCAGTAGAATACTGAACTAAGCCTCAAAGCCTTGGTCCCTTACTATGATGATGCTAGATTTTTATATTTTAAATACTTATCACTATTGTAAAGCTTCAACAGTAAACACTAATGATAGATTTTCATACTGTTTTCAGGAATTCAAAAAATTTTTATAAAGAGAAAACAAAACACAGCTGCTCAATCCACCAATAAAAACCCTTCAGCATATTAATATACAAAATGAAATAGCCTGTCTTTACTGCTTTACCATGTCTTAAGTTTATTCCAAGTAATTCAATAAAAATAACTAGCTTTAACAGAAGCAGACCAGGTACTGGAGTTGATACTTTTTCACAAGCCTCTGTTCTTTTTAAGCAGAACTACACAGAATGCACAAACCTTTTGCTTCCTTTGGTCATTTACTCTTCCCTACATAGATTCCTGGAATACCTATTTCTGGAAAAGGAACACATTATTATTACCACTTAGTTCAAATACTATCCCTCTTATAAAAGACAAACTAAAGTGAAATCTTGAGCCAACTACAATATTTCATCGGTCTGGATGCCATGGGGCTCCATAACATAGCAATGCTTTATAAATTCCTGCTAAGCAATCAGATGTGAGTCTGAGAAGCTGGTAGCCACTGGACTGAGTATTGTTAAGGGAATTTCCCTGTCTGACCATCCAGGAGCCACTCTGGCAGTCACATCCACACCACCCGTGCTGGCACAGCAGCCCCTCAGGGCGGGAGGCTCCCGTGGGATTCCCGGCCCATCCTGCACACACAGGCAGCCAAGGTTTCCTCACCAGCTCCATTCCCAGGCTTCCCACAGCAGAGGCGCAGATGAGCAAATCCCTCAAACAGCTTAATCTTGGTGCAGCAACTAAATAACACAATAACAATCTGAGCTGCTGCCTCCAAGAAGAGGCCATGGACAAAGGAACTGTTGGGCTTTTACACCCTCACAGTCCACGCATGGGAAGGTCTGGGGTTCTCAGCTCCTGCCGTGTCCCTGAGTGACCGTGCCCTGGCTCGGACACAGCTCCCTGAGCCCTTCATTATGAAAGTGCTGGCAGCTCACGACCTCTTGACTGGGCTCCCACCCAGAGCTCAACCTGCAGCTCCCACTGCAGCTGCACCCCAAGATACTGCACTGAATGTGCTCCTTAACAACAACCTCCCTGATAAATACTTAAGTACTATTTCACATTTGCATTCCTCTCACAGCAAAACTCAGAAATGAGTCTCTTTCATTCCTTCTGCCATTAGAATTTGGTTGAAAACATGACAACACCTAAGTAAAAACTATCTCTCAGATTGTCAAAAATTGCCCAAAAGAAAAAGTTCTTGTTTAAATTGTTAGATAATTTTATTTCCTTACTGCATATAGAAGGGAAATACATTTCTCATTTATCATAAGAGTAACAACTTCCCTAATGTTCATCTTAATGGAGCCACAAATCTGATATACCATGAAAACTAAAAGAAAAGCAATGCAAAAGGCCAAACAAACTACTAACCCAATAACCACTGAGCACAGCTCTGATATTCCACTTTCTTATAGCATTTACATGGTCAACCCTTGTCACACATAACAGCACAATGATTCAGAGTAGTCTTGTCCTTCTAAGACAACATTTTCAAGCATACTGTATACCGTAAGGTGATACTTATTCTTAAAAAGACACCAGCATTGTCCAACAGGAGCAATATAGTGGTAAAAGAATTGTGCCACTAAGAATATTTTATAGATACTGCCAGCTAAATGTTGAAAAATGCTGAATTTTTAATGTAACCAACTGCATATTTACTATCTTGATCAATAATTAAAGTATACTTGTCAGAATACATAAACAAGAAACGTGATTTCAAAATACCTTCATTTATTATGTTTGTTTACTTGCTTCATCCAAAACCTGATCATATTTACTCATCACTGAAGCTAAGAGTTTCAACAGCACAGTAAATACCACACATTGTGTTTAGCATAATGAGACCTTTAGATCTGCCCAGTATTTCTGTTTCAGCACCAGTGCTGAAATTAGGATGCTTCTTACAACATAAGTCAATTATTTGGCCAACAAAAATGTTGTCTCAAAAACAATCAGCTCTTTTATTTACTACAGGCACAAGGCAGTTGGCCTCTGAATAGGAACAAGGGAAGGGAAGAATTTTCCTCTTAACGTCCTGCTCACAACAGTAGACCTTTAATCTTATGTGCTGAAAACTACATCAAGCTCGCGAATCTCTCAAAAAATAAATCCCAGCAATGGGCCCTATCTCCATCTGCTTAACAGGAAGGACAGACAGTTCAATGGCTGCAGAAAAGAAATCATAAGGTGGCATGCACTGCCCTTTAGTGGTTGTAGAAATCCTCACCCGTGAAAGTACACAACTGTTAGATTATCACTAAGAGGAGCATATCTTACTGTGCTTTTCTGAAAAAAAACCCAATATGTGCTCCCCAAACTTCCATTTCTCAACAACAAGAAAACCACTAGTCTCATTTCAGTGTACCAAATACTTCAACAGGAAAGGATTTTGTATCATCCAATTGCAGAGCAGGATAAAAAAGGAGTAGGCTTCAGAAGGCAGGAAAAGAGAAGAGCTGAAATTAAAGAGAAGGAGATATTTATTTATTCATCCCTGTAACACTGGACACTCTCAAGGGCTTTTAAAAAAGCTACTGGCATGCAAGACATGAACTGCTTCTGAAAAGACTCTCGATGACTATCAGTATTACATGGTAATACAACCAAGTAGCTTTGAGTACTGAGCGCTTAAACTTCTCTTTCAATTTACTGAATTTTTTGTTTAGGTAACTTCACATTTGTTTCCCATTCATGCCTTTAGATGGTCAGGGATAATTGTTCTTTGACTTTAACAGAGTATATAATGTTTCAGTATTCTTCCCTAGTTATTTTTGGTACCACCCACAGTTCCAAGACTGCAGGAAACAGCAGCATGAACTCTGAAAGACCTGATCTACTCTGACTGTCTACAGGTCAATGGTTGTCAAAATTTCCTCTGGTTACTGTGAATCACTGAAAGGTTTAATAGAAGTTTAAAGCTCATTTGAGGGAAACACTACCACATCTAGGCTAGTAAAGTGGGAAAGGAATTTAGTTTCATTTTAAGGTCTTCTATGGACTAGCTGGCCAGTCATGACTATCATGTAAGTTTTATCTTCTACGTGTGAACAATATTTCAAAAGTGTACTGAAATGTTCTAACAGAAGGGATATATTTATTATCATGCATAGCAAATATTCAGTTTTGAAAATGAGGACTTTTATATTAGTTATCCAAGGAATTAGTCTCAAAAACTTCTGAATTTTTGTCTGAAGTCTTTCATTAACCTCACATATGATTAATGAGTAAATGCCGTCCTGTATTTTCCTCAAAGCTATGATGAAATAATGTTTACTGTGGAAATCCCAGGTGCACATTCAGAATTAAAGATGACCTGTTGGCCCTGAAAAAAACAAAATTAGCAAGAGTTCCAAAACTGAAGTATGTTGAGGATACAGAACATGAAACTGCTGCGACTTCCTGATGATTCTTGTGTTTCAATAATGATCACTTCAGTCTCAGTACATTTCTTCTGCCTTTATCAACATAAAACCACTCAGCAATTCAGAGAATACCATGAAGAAGAGTGAAGAAAACACAGAAGTGTACCACATGCAATTTTTGCTTGGGAAAAAAGAGGGCTGGAGAAGGAATGTGTGTGTCAGATTATTTTAAGTTACAACCACACAGTAAATATTTGTTTATGCCATTATCAGGATGGCATACAATTAAAAATATCCACTTTCATAAAAAGTCATGTTATTTCTTATTCAAATAGGAACAGATCAGTAGTCAAAGTCTTGGCAGAAACACTTCATACTCTCCCTGTGACCATGCAGGCCATGGCACAAGTCCACAGTCTGTGTTAGGCAACTGTCACCTGATTTCCTTTGGTTTTTCAACAGATTTTCCCATAGTGTTACAACCCTATCATTTTACAGTTTTGAGTACAGAATTACCTTCTATGGTAATTATTATGGATTTGGTAAAAAGGCTATGCACTGAGAATCCAGTGGCAGCTGAAAATTATGCTAGCTGTTCATTTAGTTACACATCCTGCCAGGAAAAGACCAAGTAATATGAAAACCTTCAAGCTAATCTTGTATCCCATGTGACTGGAACACTAGAAAATGTTTTAACTTCATTATGTTAAATTAATCTTCTAAATCTACATTGTTTCAGTGCCTTTCTTTCTTAGGTATCTAATATATGTTGCCAAAATGAAAGGCAGTTTTATAGTATTTTCCCATAGAAAGAAGATGCATTTCCTGCTTACAAAGGAAAAAAAAAAACTTTTACAAAACTTGGATTTTCTCCAGATCTCTCCTGTACATAAAAAAAAAAACCCAAACTTTTAGATTTTGCACAAAATGGATTTTTCAAAGCACAGCCTTGTTTGAAGATGGAATGGAAGTTTGGTACTTTTTTGGTTTTGAACATCTTCAGAACTAAAACTAGCAGAAGTACCACACTGAGAAGTAAAGCAGTATTCTTCATGCATTAATGTGCTATTGACCAGCAGATCAAGTAAGAAGGAAAAAAAAAAAGTGTGGCCAATTAGTCTTTGAAGTATGTGCCTTAAAAAACATTATTACCTAAAGTAATTATTTGTACTTTAAAAAATGTATCCCTTCAGTTATTTTCACCATTTTCTCAGAGGTAGCATAGTGAGGCTGGACTCATCCTATTTAAAATCTGCCAAACCTGGCATTCACTGCGTTGTACTGGATAAGACACTTGTGAAACAGAGGCAGCCAGTTGGGAGCACCAGACAGAAGGTCCTTGGCAGCACTCAGTTAATGAATCTAGGCCAGGACATCCAGTGGAGCATTTGGAACATCTAAAGAATAGCAAGGAGTTAAATTCTATAAGCTTTAAGTTACCATGGGCTGCTTTCCAAAAAGCGTGACTTGCAATACTTGAGCATGCAAGCCAGATTTCATTTCTGGCTCCATCTCCCAATGCTGTAATAGTTTAATTCAGTTGAACTAGAGATCCTCTTTTACTATAAAAATCAAGAGCTAGAACAATATAAGTGTTTCATTAACTGCAGCAAAATTAATTAGCAATTGATGAGGGAAAGGAAAATCAATAGTGTCCTGCAGCAATTCTGCATCTATGTTGGCTTCTTACAAATTCTGCTGGCTGCTGAAAACCCCCCAATAATAGAAGATGAATTTTATTTTTTTTTCTTAATAAAATATTATATATTACAATGTTTTTGTTATGTTTATCTAAACTGTGTGTTAAGTCCAGTGTATCTGTGACCAGGAAACCAACTTTGCCTTAACTTTATGAGTGCTTTGCAGGCTGAAAGTACCAAATTTAATATTCACTAGCATAAACATATTGTGAGATAAAAACTAAATGTTATTTCTCATGTCTGAAAAATCATTTTAAAAATAACAGTCAGATTGATATTATAATAAAGAAAATTACAAAGTTACATTCAAAACAAATTGCAAACTATACATAAAGTAGATACCATTCTGGTATCTTTAGGAAAAACAAAGCTTGAGATTCTGAGGGATTCCAGTCAGAACAGAGAGACAGACATCTCTGTGTGTACCTGTGCACATGCATGGAATAGATCTGTACTCTTGCTCATGTGACCAGAAGTTACTGATGGTGACACCTCTCACACAGTCATCATCTCTTTGAAGCACTGCCCAATGAACTGGTTTTGGTCTCGGGACATCAAAGTAGAATATTCATTTTCAATAATGTTACATATAACTGGATTTTTACAGAACATTTTCTTGCAAGATGCCCCAAATTGTCAACAACAAGGCAAATAATACTAATACTTTGCACTTACAACAGAAGCTGAGTAGGTATCACAAGTGTTACTGAATTAAACCAAACAGCAACTTCCCAAGCCAAGGTTCTGTGAAAAATTCTAATTGTACAACCAGGAAGCAAGGCATTTCTCATGCCTACAGACTCAGTATTTCATCTCAAAGACAAACTTTCTCTCATTGCCCCTCTTCCTCCTAATAATTCTGGAGAGAACACTTACATTTTGCAGTTAAAAGAATTAATTACTCATTTCCATCTTTGTCACCTTCCTCATCTTTCTTGCAATCTGCCACTGAACATTCAGTCATATTGAAAGAATCGACACCACACCAGTGCTGCTTTGTGAGGACTTTGTAAATGCACTGAGAAATGCAGTGAAAACACTCACTTTCTGGTAAAATGAATCATAACTTTATTGTGTACTATTACAAAGTGATGGAGCTCTGAAGAGCAAACACCTCTTATTTAATTTTTTTGAGCTCTCAAACATCCTAATGAGCTTGTGCAAAACCCACTGCTTTGTTTTCATAAAAAAACCTAAGCCAATCCTAATAAGCCAAGCATTTTATGATGAGGTAAGAGGTACAGCACAAACAAGTGTGGGTGAAACACCTTCCTCTTGCTTTTTCAGTCACATGCCATTTTCTGCTATCCACTACACAAAGTAAGCCCAGAGATATTAACTGAAAATGACTGAAGACCATGTATTGCAGAAAACCTGTAGAATAAGAATGAAACTGATTGCCATTCTTAGAAAACTGAATAGGCAAAAAATATAGAAATTACCTGATTTTTCTTTCTCTTTTTTTTTTTTTTTTGCTTTAAAAAGAACTAGTGGGCACTCAAGTCATCTGCCTCTGAAGGATGAAGAATTTAATTTACAGTTCAAGGAAACTGTAATTTTTTCAGCTGCATTTTAGTAGTTTAAGCAACAAACACAGTTTCTTATGTGTAGAACAGTAACAGCCTGATTTTGCTGAAGTTAAATGAGACTTAGTCCACCTTTCAACAAGACAGAAACAGACAATAAGGCACATCTTGTATAATCACTTCTAAAATAAAGATAAAATGCACAGAGCTTTCATCTGTTCTCTTAAGAAACTGTACATAGACAGACAACATTTTGCCAAATACACAAGAGGATCACTTTTTCTTAGTCATTTACCAATATCCTAAATTACAAAAACATACTCACAAACTGAGGAGCAAACAGCATTATCTGCCTTTGCTAAAAATGGGTTGCTGTGTTTGAATTTGTTTTTCATTATGTTTCCTAACCTGAAAATACACAGAAGGAATTACAGCACATGTAAATATATAAATAAGGTGAGGAATCTTCCCCCTTCCCCAACCACAAGCTTCATTCAGTTTCAGACTGAGTGAAAGAAGCAGGCTACAATGACATAGTCAACAACTCATGTAAATAAATTTAACAATAATTACTCTGTTATCATCACTTATTTACAAACATGTAAATGTGTGTCTTAGTTATGTAATTAATCATAAAACAAATATACAGTATATAGTATTGTAATTAAGTATAGATTTATTAATGACACATAACACTTGTAACTAATTAATGCACACAGTTCATCATTAAGTATCCTGCTAACTGCTTATCAGGGTGTTTCTACCCATGGACATCTGATATTTTTCTTTGTCAGCTGCCTGATATCTTCACATTTCAAAACAGCGAGGGACATAAAGGAAGGTAAGACCTCTGAACAAATTATTTTTTAAGATGGCTATCACTTCAGATTTCATTGTGTTACTGCCTTACAATCAGAAATGACCCAACAGCTTCTGTCTTGCAATGCTTACAGTCTAATAATTTAAAATCTCAAAAGCAGGAAGTTCTGCTAGATCCAGATAACTTCTATTTTTTTTGTTAGAATATACATGTTTTTTCTTTTAATAGTTATTTGCATACAAAAGTAGTTATTTTTCAATGACAAAGCCTTTTATGGGTTGAGGAAATTTTCTCTACATCAGAAATGTGCACCAACTCAGGAAACCCAAAGCTTGCAACTCATCTACACTTGACATATATAGAATTTAGGGTAGTTGTGCATCCTGTGCAGATGGGCTGCTGTTTCTTATTAATAATATTTTATTATTTATTCATGTCGTGGTAATGTTCAAAGTCTCTGATCTAGATTACAACTTCATTATATTACAGGTGATCAATACATAAAGGCTGACTCAAATCCTACCCTAAAATTCTGACTTCAGAAAAACTGCAAGTGAACAAGATACAAGGTTCAAGCAAAGTAATTAAGAGCACAGACAAACATCCTATTAGTTACCTACTGTTTTTATAACCTCCATAAATTCCTTGTTGCCTTCCCATTTCCTCCTCTGTCACTGTAAATAACATAACAATTACATCTCTTTTCTCAATTTCATGTTTTAGCTACAAGAAAAAAGGAAAAAAACCAAAGACACTGCACTGAATCAGAACTGCTCAATTTAGTTGGTACAGCATTCCTCCCAGGGATACTTGTACAAATCTCTCACAGATATTCAGCAGCTCCTGGTACCTCCACCTGTTCAAGGAGGAGTGATGGCTGTTGCCATGTATGCCACGATTGGTGATCCCAAACTCTGGAGTTAAGCCAGCTGCTGTTCCTGGTGTCTTCTGAACTCAGTCCTACCCCAAGAACGTTCTTCTGCCTTGCCCCTGTGGGGCACACCCTGCCTGAAAGTTGTTTAGGGGTTATGCTTCTTTTGTATATACTCATGTTTTTCTGAATGTTTTCTAAGTGTCACCTTCATCACCGTGAATATTTTTGGTGTGACTTCATATTTGAAGCTGAAGACATACCCTCTGTATTCCTTGCTTCCCCATCTTTCCCCGTCACCTCGCTCCTCCATCGCTGTCTGCAAGTCCCCACTTTCTGCCTTTGTCAGTCAATAACTTGTCAGCATTTATAAAACAGTACAAGTGTCTGGAAACAGGAAATGAAGCTCAAGGACTGGGAGCACAAAGGTATCCAAACATATACTAATATTTCCACTGGCTCTGAAGCCTGCACACGTGACAGGGCTTGGTTTAAATGCGTTTTCCTGGAATAGGAGTGAAAGTAACAAAAGTCCTCATGACCTAATCTCACTGGTTAGTGAAATCTTCACTAATGTATTAAAATATTAGACAGATATTATAAAATTTGTAACCAATGGATCACATATCATTTATCAAATGCAGAATACTGGATACTAATTTTTATTTACTAAACAAATAATTCTGTAAGCTTTTCAAATATGTTAATTAAATCAGTGACAAGTTTTCAGCAGAAAGCTGGACAAGATGCAGCTGCTGTATGTTTAGGTAGGTAGCTTTTTTGGTTTTTTAAATACATTTCCAATAATGGAGTACATATCCTATATTTTATATTATTTTATCATGAAGGGAACTTCTACTACTGCAAATACTGGAATAAATCTTGGTGGCATTAATGTGTAATTTATATGACAGTAGCTACATGATAGATGTCCAGAGCATCTGAGATCAAAACACTGAATCAGTCAAGAGCACATGCATGTCATTATCTTAAGGGAAACAGTATGCTCCATTTCTACTTCTGAAGAAATGATTCAAATTTCAGTCCAACAATCTGAAATCTTACTTGAAAACAATTAAGTTGCTTTCTCACTATGAGAGAAAACAGACATCAGGAATATCTAGCAAGCATTAACCTCCACGGTGTTTAGTTTCCTGGTGTTTTAAGGTTCTGGTTTCTTTGTTTCAAAAACAAACAAATCCCCCAAAAATCCAACAACCTCATGATGAGCAGAAACTAACAGATGACTAAAATGATAAGGTTCCATTTGCCCAGAGAAGTTTATCTTGACCTGAGACCTTGCAGAAATAAATACATATACACTTATCTCCCATGTAGAAACCAGGCCATAAATGCATTGTGAGCAGTGCAACACAATCACTCATACAGTAACAAAGGCACTGTAAACAAAACATTATAAAACTTTCTAACAGAAACCAGTAAATGTGTGAAGCAGAATAGATTTTTTATTTTTTTTTAAGGAAGAAATGCATGCTGTGGGACTGGCACATTGATCTCTCTCACCGGCCGCAGAGCCCCTGGCCAACCTCAACGTCAGACAGCATCAGATGAGTAACAGGCACTCATCAAGCCTCTTTGTCATGCCCTCATGATTTGAAATCCCTGAGCTGAGACAGGACAATAAATGAAACAGAGTTAGAATTCTATGGTTGATGGTCAAAGACACTGATAAAAATGGCAAGTCCAGAGAGCAGTGATAGCTTCACATATACAAACAATTCTACCAGTGAAACATGCTTTAAAACACGCCTCACAATTTCAGGGATGCTGTTTCACTTTAAACTATTACAGATATCTTTCAAAACCATATGTGTAAAGACTAGCCACAGGCAGATGCACACCTGGGAACTTTTCAGAAGGAGTTCAGAGTACCCCAAATAATTCTTATTTCAGTAAAAACTGAGGTGCAACAAAAGAAGAATGCTAGTAATAATACTGGTGGAGGCGGAGGGGCAGGCACTGATCTTTTTTCCCTGATGACCAGTGACAGGACCTGAAGGAACAGCTTGAAGTTGTGTCAGGGGAGGCTTAGGCTGGGTATCAGGAAAAGATTCTTCACCCACAGGGTGTTCAGGCACTGGAACAGCTCCCCAGAGAGTCCTACAGAGCACCAAGGTTGCCAACGTTCAGAGTTCATTGTCTGGACAATGCACAGGGTGTGACTCTTGGGGTGTCCTGTGCAGGGCCAGGAGTTGGACTTTGATAATCCTTGTGGGTCCCTTCCATCTCAGGATATTCTATGACTGCAGTTTTTGCACAGATCACTCAAAGCAGAAGGATCTGTTGCCATTACAGTGAAATGTATGAAATTAATTTTGGATTTTAGCTTTCTTGTGCTAAAGATTTTTCCAATCACCGTTTTATGACATGAGCTGATGGGCAACATATAGTATTTGCTCTGCAAAAATAGATACTTCACTCCAAAGGATGTTGTGCTGGATGAAATAATGGGGCTTACATAAAGGGTAATTTGCAGCTTTTTTTCTTATGTAAACTGCTGTATTTTCCCACATAGCTGAGCATCAGGTGTTCACACTTATATTATTCTGCCCAAACCCCAAACTTGTCCATGTTAGCAAACTTCCTACTTCTACTGACCCCAGAAGTAGCATGGAAACAAGGAGTAGTAGCACAGTTGCTCCTATGAGCTCTATACACAAGAAAAGTTTCTCTGCAGAATAACAGTTTCATACAAATTTTTTAATGTTTCAGAACATTCTGGAAAACAAGCCACAACTTGCAATACTGAGCACAGCTATACTTGTACAAAGATGCATCCAGTCCTGTGTCCTACCTCTACTAATGGCCATGAGTGGACACACAGGGAAAACAGAGAAAAGGGCATGCTGCATTTTTCACTTGCCCCACGTAATCTTTCAGCCTCCAGTTGTTTCTAGCTCAAAAAATTTCCTCAGCACGCTGTCTTTTCTCATATAAGGCAATACTCTGTGGATCCATCTTTCAAAAACTCATCTTGTAAGCGAACATTTTGCATCTACAAACATCTTTGCCAAAGCTATACCACATGTCTACTACTTATTTACCTACCTGTATTTATTTTGAATCTGGTTTCTACTGGCTTGATTAAGTAACACTTCAGTCTCACCTTGTAAGAGAGTGAACGGTTGATTCTTATGTGTCCTCTTATACCATGACTGAATTTTTCAGCTTCTGTAGTTTGCTCTTTTCAACTGTTCCTTTTCAAGAAGTGTCCTGTGTTCCTCCTCATACAGGAACCATTCTGTGTCTTTGTTTATTGCCTTTCTCCAAACTCTTCCCAGTTCTGTTACAGCTTTTTAGAATTGACAGAATTACCCGAGGTGTGGATTCCTTTGATGACTTAATGATATTTTGTCTTCAATACCTTTTTTTCTAGTCCTTGCTTTATGGTTCCTAATATTTGGGTTGGATTTTATTTAGTTTGCTTTTGTTTTGTAGTCCTGTTGGCCAGCTGAGAACCATGCATTCCCTCCTAATGTAGACATGGTTGTATTAGTTGGATATGTTTTACCCACACATTTGTTGAGCCCTTCTAACATCACAAACTGGATTTCCCTTTGCAGAAGCCACAGTGACTTCTCCCAGGTAAACTATATTTAGCCAGGCATTCATTAATGCCAGAAAATATTTTTATGCCCTAAACCTATTTTCAGTTTCAACTTTCTGTCCCTGAAAATTAATTTAAAAAAAATTTTTTTTAAAGTAAGGATATGACTGATAAAAATATTTGCTACAGATGTGAACAGAGCTTCTTCTATATTAACATAGAGGAAAGAAGCAATTTGCCTCTACATTTCAGCTACCACACTACCTATGAAGCTTGCATTTTCTGGTAAAAGGATGAAATACAATTGTATCATCTCTGATTGCCACAAAGCTGCACCTAAAGTCACCTGTATTTATTAAACAAAAGGATACTAGGAAAGTCAGAAACAAATATAGTTGATCAGGACAACATTTATCAGGTATCAATAATGAAGGAAAAAAACACCTAAAGGCTTATTTAACAACAGTACTGGCAAATCAATTCAGTAGTTACCGAAGGGCTGCTCCAAAAAATACTCCCTTCCTCACAAAAGGTATTTTTTCCCTTTAAAACGTTGTTGCTGGCAGTTTCATGCTGCTCAGGGTGGCCATGGTTTGATTGCACCTGATGAAGCCTGGTTTGGCTGGGGAGTGGCTGTGTGCAGGAGTGACCCAGCTGGACCAGCTCCTTGCAGCAACGTTCCTTGCTCCAATTCTAACTGGATGGGATCTTCCGTGCATACCAATGGTTATCACAGGACTTTTATTTCCATTAAGCTCTCAATGAAGGCTCTTGCAACCTAATTTTACATGTGTTTTGTGTTAGTCATATTTGCAATTACCCAGGTTACCCCCACCTCCTCATTACTTCTCATTACGTTATTATAATCGAGACTTGACTAATTGAAACCATAGGTGCAGTTTTAGAGCAAGCCATAATTTTCCTGTAATAATGCACAACTCCCCCTTCCTTCCTTCCTTCCTCCCTCCCTCCAGTGGAACCATGGGAAATTCAGATACGACACTTTTCAGTAAAAAGCTTTTAAATATTGATCATATGCAGAAAGTCTACTGATGAACTGAGGAATCATCACTTTTTTACCCTTCACCTCTCTGCTCCTCAAAGTAGCAAAAGACAGAAATCTGATGAACAGACTAAAGACATAATGCCATCTCAGGAAAGCATCATACAGGAGACATAGCGGAGAAAGGACATCTACCTTTGCATCCCACATACAACTTTAGACTTTCCCAGGGGGTGGACAAGAGCATTTCAACATATGCCAGAGCAGTGCTAATTGCTGCTCTAACGCATGGTGGTTGCCTTCTTTCAACAGCTGCTCTACGGCACAGAACACAGAGCTGAAAGTGCTCCATCCTCTCAGGCCCAGATGCTCCCATCCCCTCCCCCAGCAGACTTCCAGTCTGCACTTTGGGAAAGCCGTGGGGAAAAGTGGCTCAAGGGGCTTGTTACACTGCCTTTGAAGCTGAACATCTACTGCAGAATGAATGCACCACTACAGACCTGCCCTAACAGATAATCCACAAACAAAGGCAATTCCAATTTTATACTGAATTTTAAAAAAACATCAAAACAAGCAAAACCAAGTAATATTAATTTTTACACAATTATGCCAAATAGTAACATAATAGGTAAATTTTTTTTACATCTTTCAAATTTAACTTTCTGTGTATATAACAGTTTTTATTCAGTTACTACAACGCCATCTACCCACATCTAAATAAAAAGTATTTTTAAGACTGAGTAGTACATTAATGCCTTGGAAGCCCAAAATAATAAATTACAAGCATTATGGCATTAGAAATGGGGGACAATAAACATACTTTACACATACCTTTTTTTATGGTTAAAACTGTAAATGTGAAGTAGACCACAACTACTTGCACACTTTTACTATCAGCAGTGCTAGGGGAAGTAACTCCTAACCTCTACCTTCCCCAACTGCTCTTCAACACACCTAAACCATGGCCAGTTTTATGGGAGAAATATCTATGGGGTTGCTTGGTGGTTGGTTAAAACCCTAACATCTATTTTCTGTTTCTTTCACTCGGCTCAGTTCCCTGCTTCACTTCAGAGTGCAGCCCAACAGAACATATTAGTACACAAGTGAAAACACGAATTAAGGACAGGGAGAACATGCTTGGGATACACCACACTCTCCATGAGAAAGGTACAGAAATTTCCCGAATTTTTTTTAGATATAGATACCGGAAAACACAGCTTTCTGGTCGTTCTTAAAGACTAAGACTATATTGTCTGCCATGGAAATGTAGCAAGCACTTTTAAAAATAATAAATTTGTACGCAGCTATACAACCATATCGTGCCTCACAACATTTTTTTTTTTTTTATGACCAAATGAATTGATACAGAATTCACAGCTTAAAAACAGAAGATGTAAGACAATTACTGCTAGAGGCCACAGATATTTTCCTGGAACAAACCACCTATATGGCATTTGGTGGCAGACACAGAAAGGAAGCAAGAGCAGACTGCACTGCTCTCCCCCCTCAGCTAGGAGGCTTTCAAGGCCTGCTGATCCCCAGCACAACCCCTCTACTCTGCTCCTTCACACCAGTCACAGGCTCATGTTTTGCAGCCCTGAAAACTACTCATACTCAGAATCATGTTTCCTTCTGCTCCTTAACACTATTTCCCTCAAGTCTGAAGTCACTCTTGGGGATTTCTGTAACCCTGAATATTTACAGCTTAATTGGCCCATGCATCTCTATTTTTTTCCATGCTTTCAGAACCCTGTTTTAGCTGCCATCCCTGCCTTGGGCGTGCTCCTCCCTGCTGGATGCACAAATTTAGGTTCCTGCCTTCTCATGCAAACCAAAGGCAACGCCTCCCAAGTGGTGAGTGAGGAAAAAATGCACCACCTCCTCGTCCTCAGGCACTCCCATATCAGAACCTATTCATGACACATAAACTAAAAATTACTATTACATTAACATTCACAAGACCAGTGAATACACTTCATCCACAGTTCTAAAGTGACAGCAAAGAAATATATAGATGAAAAATTATTAAATTAAAAGTATTAACTCCAAACTATTTCCTTAAAACATAAGTACTAAAAAATCTTAAACACTGGAAAAGGTAGTCTTAGAAATAAGGAATATAGTATAAGTTGTTGCACATTTCTAGTTAAATGCTGAAAGCTTTAAGCACTGTTTTTAGCCACTAAAGGAGGTGTCGGAGTTGTTCTCATCTACAGTATACAAGTGCTATTATGCAGTACATTTTGCAACATCCTTAAAATGCAGCAGATCAGATTAATTGCACTCACAGGCATCACTGTACCATAAAGCAAACAGCAGCTCCAGCCAGAGCTCTGAAACTATTTCATAATTCTGAAATTATCACTATCATGTATTTAGGACACACTTGCTCACTACATTATTATTTTACAACTAGTTCCCCCAGGTACTGGTAGCTTTCCAGATAAATTAACTTATAATATGTTATGGGAACATTGTTATTTCGGGTCAACATTTTCAATATGAACTCATTGTCTCCATGAAGCAAAGAAATATTATAATCCATTAATATCTCTTTCAACAAAAAGGATGAAATCTTCCCCTGGTTATGCTGATAAACACTTTGGTGTCAAAACTAAGCCTCTTTATCATGATAACCTAGAGTAATGGTCTGCTGCTCCAGGCACTTTACTTTACAGATGAAAAATCAGTTCTACTTTCATGGAATTAGATTAATGCCATAACAGGAAATACTTCTGGGGCTGAACTTGCTTCATGTCTTCAAAGCTGGCTGTAAATTTAAAATACTTCCTGAACTCAAAAGATAAGACAGGAGAGAAGGAAAAAGAAAAACAGTGAAGTGACCCTCTTTCTGAAGAAAAATATTGCTTCCTGAAAAAGCTGTCGAAAGCTACTTGCTAAGGGCATTGTGCCCCAGAAGGCCCAGGGCAAGTCTGGTTTAGTTGAACATGAGGATACTGGGTATATATCAGACACTTGCCGTAAATCTGTTCCTTCCCTAATCCTCTACGATAAACTTTTCTTTTTTTAGTCATCTTACTTGGCAAAAGCTGGAGTAATAACTTTCTCAGCTTCTCACAAATACAAAACAGCTTGCTATTTTATGTACAATATTTTTCAAGGATTACAGTTTTTGCAAACTGAAAAATGCTGACCCCAAGCCTTAAAATTGGATTTCAATGGTGAAAATGGACAACGAGCAGCAAATTCAGTAACATCTCTATACATAAACGGCCTTACAATAAAAGATGTAAGGCACTCTTAAGAGGAATTAAACATTTATAAGAACAGAACCCAAAGTCTGATACAAAATATTACTATAAAGGCAGACTTTAGGGAATTCTGTGTTAACTTTGTCAGGACAGCGAAGGTTTTCTTTAGTTCCCTTTCCCACAGGACAGTGCATACTAAGGAGTGTGGTACACATTTGATGTGGTACACATTTAAATGCACGTAATATCACATCATTAAAAACTAAGGATCAAATATCCTAGCGAATTTCACAGTTAAGTACTGAATAACAATAACATTTACATTCTCAGAACCTTGAATCGGAAAATCTGAGGAAGATAACATATCCACTCTAGAGTGGATTTCCATCCACTCTAGATCAACAGCTGTGCCTACTTGGGGACAACATTTTTATGGATCATGTAATCCTTTCTGCCTTTTATGCTGCCTGCACTCAGTAACATTCCAGAAGCTGGGAAAAACAACAACTCCACTTACTGTCTTGGCTCCCTGTTCACACTTCACCTCTGTAACATTACTGGTCCGAAGATGCATGGGTGCATTTAAATGGGTTTAAATCTTTATTCCTTCACTTGATCATGAAGCAAAACTATTAGTTTGAAAAAGTAAACAGGAAAGGAAGTTTATTGACTAGCTCAAATCTAAAACCAGCACAAAAGGGAGAGTCAGCTACCTTCTTGTAATGATTCATGTTCAGGTTTCCATGGCACATGTTGAGAACTGCATGTTATTTCTGAATGCCAACTTTACCTCCAGGTTCAAACAGGTAAATAAAGAGCCCACCCACAAATCACCACCAGCCTTCACAGGTCGTATCAGATCCACAAGATGCATAGCCTGCAGCTCACTACGCTCTACTCATCTCCAAGCATCAATTTAATCAGTAGGAAAAACTACAGAGGTTTGCTAAAGACGAGTGGGAGGTGAGAGAATGCTGTGAAAAGGGCACATAAGTAATGCAACCAACTGAATTTTATGACAGGATTGTGTAAAGCATGCATTTACACATTTCTGAGAGATCAGCTTGAAGCTGAAACACACACAGCTGTTCAAATGTTCAGAAAGACTGTAGCAAACAGATGCTTTTCTTTGTAGATTATAACTGAGCTTTTCACCAATTAGAATTGGATACATTATTCTGTTAGCATTTTCTGTAATACAAGACTGGATGCTAAAAAAAAAACAAACAGCACTGCAGCAGGACCTAACATATAGACAACAATTTCATCTTCAACCTTACAGTATGCTCAAAAGTCGAGGGAACAGAAAGAAAAAACCTGAAAAAAATCTATTTTTAGATTCCCCCACTATGAATTGCACCCTAAATACCCATTATTACCCCCATATACAAATGCCATTCATAATGGCCAGTTCTCAGAGATTTTTTTTTTTTTTAAGTATTTCAGTATTTCTATGAGTATTCTTTTTGCTTTTAAGTCCCCAAGATCAAGTACTTCCTCCTGAAAATGTTATGCTATGGCAGACACAAGCTGCAGTTCAGGGACAAACAAGCTTGGCACCAGGGAAATGCAGGAATTCAGACTAGTCCTACTCAAGTAAAACAGTACTTTTACAAACCACATCTAAATAGTACTGACACTAACCTGTAAGAAATTGCAGGTACATTGCAGGAGTTAATGCAACAATAGGATACCTGCACATCACTAGCACTTAACTCCTTTGGAAGCTGTACTGGCTGATGAAGATTGTTAGGGAGCCAGAACTAGATCTTGGTCTTGTACATGCTTCTCCTGTCAATGTTTTATTCCTAAGACATATGGAAACCACAGGATTCTAAGGGAAAACGTAATATCACACTTACATATTTATCTTAGGTAGCCTCATGGAGCAGAATATGATGTTTTCCACTAATTTCTATAGAAATATTTTTTGCTGATACATTATTAAAGAATCATAAGAGCATCAACTTCACAGGAAAGTTAAGTTTAATTAACAGTGGTTTCATCTATGAAGTGGCAAATGTATGAAAAAGTCACTATTAAAAGAAAAGGTAGGACATTACAGTGACAACAGAAACACACACAAAAAAGAAAGCAATAATAAGGAATATAAACTAACTGGTAAGCTAATTTTCTTCAGTGTTTTCCCTTTCTTCATGGGTTGTGTTTGGCTTTCTTTTAGGGATGGATTTGTTTTGTTTTATGGAAGCCTTGCTGAATCTGAGACTTTGCATTTTCTACAAATAAATATGTGAGTTTGACAGCAGGATTGCTGACAAGCAGGGCTCCTACAACAGGCAGGTATGGGATGTGACACTGCTACAGGATGCCAGCACTCCAGAAGGGTCAAGCTCCCACAGAAATCTCTACAAAACTATAGATAGCACTGCGCCCCATCTCTGCTTCCACAACACTTCCCTGCGTTCACAGACATGTTACTTTTCTCTTTCTTTCCATAGCACTGACTTTCCTCTTACTGTTATAGGCTGCAGACCATACGTGAAAATACTGAGGCTATGCAGGGTATAGGTCACTTGAAAGAACAATTTGGATCTACTATATGGAAAAATATGAATTAAGGACATCCATTTCAGCAACCTTTTCAGTTGTTTGGAGTTAAAAGCATCATTATGAAAGGATTAAGCTCCTTTGTGAAATATATCATGTAGAAACGTCAATGTAAGACTTTAGCCTTATCTATTATTCACATGTGAAGGAAATTTTTATAAATTAACATTACTCCTGTCAGAATGTTGTTATATTTGCATGTGTTTAACAAAACGCTGCCTTCTTACACCTACACTCACCAGAAATAGAGCAAACATTTCAGTCTTTTCATAAAAAAAAAGCCACAGAAATACTGCTGTCCTAAACCTCAAACCCTCAATTTAATAAAAGGGAGGCTTTTCAAGCCTGAGTAGAAGCTGTATCTTTTACTCCTTGAATCTTTCACTGTGAAGTTTATTACTTCAATTATTGTAATACATCAAGTCTAGAGTAAGACAAGATCCATAAGCAGAACATGTGATCACGACAGGCACCAGCTGGAACATTCATTCATCTACTGGTGTCTGTATTTGTTACAAAAGGGGTGGAAGACTTCACTTGAGTGAGCTCAAACAATCCTTTTCTGTCCCACATGGATACCACATCAATATCCACTTTTGTGAGAGACTAGTCTTCCAGAAAATATTTGTTTTAAAAGAAAAGAACTGGAATACTCAATTTGTTTGGTATATTTAAGAAAATACTCTCCAGATTTTCCCCTGAGAACATATACTTGGTATTTATGAGCAGGCTTGTACTACAAACAGTGATTCACAGGGAAAAAAAAAAACAATTATTGAGGAGGCAACAATGTTACTGCTAACCATAAGCCCTTTTTAGGGATGGTTTTTTTTTAATATGTATTTCAGAGTTCAATTCTAAGTGTGAACATTATCTTTTGGAGTGTTGTACTGTGGGTGGCAAGGGAAGAAGACTGTCAGCTGGATGCATTTTGCCGCAGCAGAAATCTTTAGAATACAAAATACAGTAATATTCAACCTAGAACAACTCAGTTCCTGCTAATGCAACTACTCTGAATGTGGATGCTGACAAGCTCCATTGATGAGACTGATAATTCTTTGCCCCATATAATTATGTGCCCCCAAAGGACTGAGTAGCTTTAACGTAACTGCTGAGGTGACATATGGGGCAGTGTTTCAGCTAACCCTGTGATGAGCCCCAGGCAGCTCTGTCCCACACACAGTAACGCCAGGGTACAGCAGCTCAAGTGCTATGGACACACTGTGCCCACCCTCACTGCAGGTAACCTACAGAGAGCCAGCCTGAGCTGAGAAAACCCGACCTGGCCGTGTAAATGTACACAATGTCCTGTACAGTAACACGGGGCCCTTCCAGGGAGCTCAGTCTGAGTGCAAACACTGGACATGAACATTTATTTCATACCAGGCTGTGTGTGTGCAAAATGTAGATTTGTAATTCAGGAACAGACATCAAAAAGGTATAATTGAGTTTCTGAGGGCAAAACAGATCAGCAGATCTCATGACTCTCATGGCAGACAGGGCAAAACACTGGCATAGTTTTACTGATGTCCCACTAAGACCTTATCCAAAGAAAAAGAAATTAAATCAAATGGGCAGAAATTCAGCCTGTTCACACTTCACAGAAGCCACATTTAGATTATTTAAGAAACGAGCAACCCTGCAAAAAAAACCACGCCACAAAGCATCACTGAATGGTGACCACATCCTTCTCATCTTCCCACTATCTTCTTTTGAAAGTATTTGCTGATTACTTTGTTATGTTTATCTATAAATCTAACCTTAGAAATCATAAGTGGTCTGTACAAACAGCCTGTATGAGTAACAATATTTGGTGCTATGAAAACATGAAATAATTTTTTTTAGCCTCATTTTGAGCAAAGCTACAGGCAATTGCTAGGGTTAGGTGTAGGAGGGTGGCAGTGTGATAAAATTCTTTTCAGGCTACAACTGATTCTCTGCAAATGATTGACTGTTCTGGCATTAAGCCATGTGTAACAGCCCGCATTTTATAATTACCGAGTTTGTTTTGTTGTTTTAGGGCAATTGTTTGGTGTTTTCTTTGCTGCTGTTGTTTGTTTGTTTTATCTTACTGCTACTGGATAGACAATAGTCTTAGGCTTTTAAAGCAGTTCGAGTCTACACTCTTGGGAGATACCCACATATGCAACATTTTGTGAGTTGTCTAAACAAGGTAAAACAAAACCACAAAACAACTTTAAAGAAAACCACCTTTGCATACCAATTCAAAACAATGTAAGCAAGATTGACATTGTGTTTTTACATATGGGATTTTCAACTTCCTGAAAGTTAAACTATCAGAAACCACTTACAAACAAGCTAGTTGATTGGTGATCAGAGAGTCTTTCAATTTGCCCTCTTCTTCACCAGCAGCACCAAACCAGTCATCCTGACTCAGGCCTTAAAGCAAGTTAGTCTCATATGCTGTTAACTGATTCATTTATTTTGTCTTTACCCTCACAAAAGCTAGATGAATGATTTTTTTTTTTCTTCTATCTTCTGGTCTCCAAATCTCCATCACTAGAGTACTGAAGAAAGGAAAAGAACTAACCAGATACACTCTCAAAGTTTATCTTTTTGAGAAAAAGTCACTGCTCAGCAACTGCAAAAAATGAAAAAATCAGGAAATAATTCTAAATAAATTACAGTCATACATCCTCAGCTGAAATACAGTGTTCAGCTCTTGGGAGCCAGAAGCAGGACTCTGTGATTGCAGGTAGACATGGTCTATGAAAACAGAGTAAGATAACCATAACTAAGAAATTTACAGCCAGGATGCCACAATCGTGCAGCATTATATAATTAAGAGATACTATGTTTCATATGAGATTGAAAAAATTGAAGAATAATTAATGCAAAAAAAGAAATATAATCTACATATACTTGCTGCATTAGGGCTTGTCCACATTGCAAAATATATATAGAGTAAACTAGACTGTAATAGAATCATAGTCATTAAGGTTGAAAAAAACCTCCAAGATCACCAAGCCTAATCTCCAACACAATTTGTACTCTGTGGTAACTCATAGTAAGATACTATACTCTAGGATATACTTGGAGCTTATCCATGTATTTAGAATGGAAGTACATCTTGGCTCTCCCTCCTTGTGGTGTACATTCAACACTCCTCATGCAACAACAGAGGGACTGCCATGCTGCCGACGCCTGGTTTCTGCAGGCAA
Organism: Bombycilla garrulus; assembly: GCA_013400315.1. Taxonomy (NCBI): domain Eukaryota; kingdom Metazoa; phylum Chordata; class Aves; order Passeriformes; family Bombycillidae; genus Bombycilla; species Bombycilla garrulus. The sequence goes on from VXBU01012387.1 coordinate 961,097, forward strand.
GCCTTAGGACTTCCCAGCCTTTGCACACATTAGCCTATTCCCCTTCAGAAGTCACAAGTGTTTCCTCACAATCTGCCCACATTAACGAGATCCATATGGGGTCACTCTGCTGTCACATAACCGCTTACTCCACGTCAACCACCACAAACAAAAACACTCTTTCTGGAAGCCACAGCCGGCTTCGAGCTCCAGGAAGGACACAGAGAACAATTGCTCAGTGTCTCTAATACTGTGGTGACTAAAGGACATCCAATAAAGATACCATGTGGCAAGTTCAAAATTAAAAAAATCCACTTCATCCATACACTACTCAACTGTATGACCTGTTACTCCAGAAGGCCACAAAGGGCCACAAAAAGGACCACAAAAGTTTGAAAAACTATTATTTACATTTACTGGTAGAAAACTGACAAACCTCAAGAACTCTCGAGCACCATGCCACTGCCTTTAGCTAAGGAAGATGCTGAGCTGCAGATTACTGAAAGCTGAGAGGGTATTTTGTGCATATTTCCCTGCAGCATGGCTATGACCTCCCAACTCTTCCCTTAGCACCTCCTGTACCCTATCCGCTCGCTCAAGAGTTGTAAATGTGGCTCTTCCTTTGTTCCATGGTTTTATTTCTCATTTACATTTCTATTTTATTCTGCTGAAGAACTTATTTTTAAGAAAATAAACAATATCTAAACCCCAGTTTTATATATGCTTGATTTTTGAGAGTGATGTAAAAGGAAGGAAGAGTTTATGTAATAAATAGCATTGATTTAAAGCAACTAGAGGGGCTGAGGCTAATTCTTGCTTTTGAACTTAAAAGGAAAATCAATGACAGTAACTTTGTCCAAACCATGCCCAAACATTCGTATTAAACTATGTCCCTGTAAGTTTGGAGAGCACCTTAAACTATCAAGATCAGTCAGAGCACAAAGCACTGCTGAACAAAGCATTGCTCAAAGTAGCACAACTCCCATTTAGCTAAATCCAACTGTCAATAGCCATGCTACATCCCAGCTGGAGCAGCACGGCCACCTTGGAAAGCAGCCTTATCCAACTGCTTTCAAGCCAGTCATAAACAGCTACAAACTGCATGAAATATCAGCTTTGAAAGTGATAATAAATGTTGTGCATTTCATAGCAAGTTAAGTAGTTTTCATTATTTCTGTCACGTACACCACTTCTTGGGAGAATTCACTTAAATCCACAGGAATTTCCCTAACTAAATCCATTTTGACAAAGCAGCAACTTGAAAGTGTGCTTAATTTTGCATCTGACTTGTTAGTATCTGAAAATTTATTTTCTGAAATTAAATTATTTTCCCTTTCTTTTTTAGGATTAGCTTGCTGGAGTCAGACGACAAGTGATATTTTTATTAAACTCACTAACATTTATATTAAAAATTCAAATATCCATTATGAACATAGAACAGCGTTGAATAAAATTTTAATAAAATTTTAATTAGCAATTATGCAGCACAGTCAACATAATGCATCAAGTACTTGGGTGATCTTACTAGCACATAATCTCTTATACAAGAGATCTGAGATGTATGTAACAAAAGTATGAGCAAAAGTGGAGAGAAATTACACTTAGATTTATGGCCACATTTGAACCACCAACCACAGGCACTCACATTAGCACAAGGCACATCAAGCACCGCTGGTCTGGGGCTCCTAATGCCAACAATCACTGAACTTTAACCACATGTGTCTGGAGAAAATGATGTGTTTGCTTTATTGTGCTGAACCAATGTTACCCTCTCAGGAAAACCACACTGTAAACCAAATGAGGTATCCCACATCCTAACAAAGTATCTTCAATATGTTGAATAAAAACATGAGTAGCATTACCTATGGTACTCTAAACTCCCTTATAACGTGCTCTTTGCCCCCTCTCATTTAATTTCCTTCTAAACTGTGAAGAAAGTCACACCTTCTGTGTATGACAACTGCTGCAGACTGTACCCTTACAGCTTTCTAGATGATTGATGAGCTCCATGACTCAGTTTTAAAGGCCCACGTGACTGTGGGCTACCGAATCCTGCAGCTCATCAGCGGGAAGGATTCCAAGAATGACAAGATGAATTTTTGTATTTTACATCAAATTACAGAAAGCAACAGAAATCTTCCATGTGATACAAGCAAATTAAACTATAAAATAAATGACAAAGTATAGAGAACATTATCTTGAAGGAGATTTAAGAAAAGGAATCTCTGGAGACTAAACCAACCATCCTTGCAGTGTAAGCCCTCTGCTTTCAGACACTTAAAGTCCAGGATTTTGTTGCAAAATGGCAGCAATCTTTTTAATGTGGCAAGTCAGAGGGAGTAAAGATGACAAAAGAATGAAATCCCATTTTTCTGGCCCATTATTACCAAAACAGCAGAGAGTATTAGGGGTTGAAGGATTTGTGGTACTCCATTATTTGAAACATTAAGCCAAACAAGGCTATACAAAATAAGACAAAGGCAGATCAACCATATGTGCGCCCTTTTACAATGAATTTTAGACAAAAAAACCCACTTTATATCAGACATTACAAGCTAAAAGCTTTTGAAAAACAAACAAACTATAAAGTTCAATATAAAAACCAGTGTACTGAGAAATTTTGGGAAAGCTGTTTTCTCATCAGAGGTTTTGGTAATGAAAAAATTTTATGGCAATTACAAAGCCAAATGAGTCATTAATAATAATCCTTAACATCTGGGAAGAACTGGGTAGTTTATTATAATATATTCTCAAACATTTGTGGCAATAAACATTACACAGAAGATGAACTCACAATGTTTCACAGGATTTCTAAAAGCTTTTCATTGTTTTTAAACAAGAGATATTAATTTGGGAACCTCTTTTATGCCTGCTCTAAAACTTCTTACGCATTTGTCATATTAGGCAAATATTAACTCCCCCTAATTTGCACAGAGCTTTTTCTTGAACCATCATCCATTCCAGGGCAGTCCCATTTCTGAGTATTGCCAGGCAAACTTATCAGTGAAGGCAAACAGAACTTCAGGCAAATAATACTCAATGTAGAATTTGCAGCTAACATATTTCATGCATTTCATCAAAATTCCACATTTAGCGACAGCTTTTCAACTTGAAAGGACTGTAAACACATCCTAGATTTGGCCCAAAATCTGTACAGGATTGTTGTGTAAAATTTTGCCTAATTCATAACAAAATTTTTCAGTTTATTGAGGTCACAGTAAGTATTTCATCTTATTTCATCTAAAATAATTAATGCACATAAGCAAAACATGAGAGTACATATAAAATAACCGATATTTCTTTTTATTTAGCTGCGGGCTACTGCTGTCCTTCTGGTAAAGATGAGTCACTCTGCAACACTAATTTTTGCCAGTGGCCATATCAACAAACCAAAGTTCTTATTATCTTGATCTCCATTTTCTTGCTGTACTAAAACCAGAAATTGATTTCCACTAGACATTTTGAATTGGCAAAACCAAAACCAAAACCACACAATAATATTGAGCTTTTTGGGGGTTGTTTTTCTTGTTTTAAGTCTTCCAGCTACCAGTGGAAGCAGCTTCCAGGAATTCCATGTAAAGACACGTATTTTCTATTCATTTTAAACCTAGCCTATTGTTAAATTGAAAACTCATCTGAATTGTAATAACAGGACAAGACAGGGTTGCAAAACTGATGCAATATTAAAGAGTGTCTATTTACAACAAAATGTCAGTGACTACTTTTAGCATTACAATATATACAGTACTAGTAAGATTGAAAAGACAAGATGATGACTGAGCTTAGATTTTTGGATTAAAAAACCCTCTTACTATAACAATACTGACTAATTATTGTTAGGAGGAGGAAAAACTACTTTCCAAATTCCAACTGATTCATCAGCTGCATATGCACAAATATATTTATGAGTAAAAAAAGAGCAAGCAAGAGCAACGTCAAGGTTTGCTCCATTCTAATCTAATTGGGCTGAAATGAGGAGAACGGAAAGCAATGTGGAAATACTCTTTCTTCCTGGCAAATGTCACTCAGCACCAAAATATCCTGCATTCTGTCCAAAGGTCTGAACTATTCCTCTAGATGGGTAAACAAGGAGACAAGGATGACTCTGACAGCAGCTCAAATATATATTGACTGTGTTCAATTATGGCTTTTTAGGTATTATGACCATTTACAGCTAAGAAAATGGAATTCATGTCCTGGGTGAAAAGCTGGGTGTTGTCTTTCACATGTAAAAGTCTGAATTCACCCTGGAATGTTCTACTTACTTAGATGTTATTACACTGTACAGAATTAAAACATTTGCCTTCAGGGCAGATGTTAATTGTTCAGTCGCTTTCTAATTGGTAACACAAGTTTAAAACAATTATAGCTTAACAAAATCTATTTTCAAATCTAAAACCAATAGCTTGAACAGTGTGGAAAACACATTAAATGCTCTGCCGTGGTTCACCAACGTGTAAGCTGTATTCTACTATATTGACATTATCACAGGATTTCTGAAAAGAAAACATCAAAGCACAGATATTCTTTTTATGCAAAAAATTATAACATTATAACACACCCAGGAGAATTTCTTTCCTAACACCTAAAGATTTACACTTTTCTTTTTAAGTTCTGATGCTTTTGTCTTACTTTTCATTATTGTTTCCATTTCAGTTCTTGCCTAGGTCAAAAAGCAAGAACGAGAGGTGCAAGCCATGAATCTCTTGAACTTAAAACTGCAATAGTAAATTATCAGTTCAAAGTCCTTCCTAGTCCAGTATGACATCCCAACAGCAGCCACACGTGAATGTCTAGACAGACTAAAACAAGAGAAGCACACACAGTACTCTTCCAGCTGCCAACTGTTTTCAGCAGAGGAGATTTCCTACACAGATCTGCAGTTGCAGAAGGACTGGACTCTTCTGATACTCTTTCCTGTCAGATCAGTGGTGACATGACTGCTAGTGATATGAAAAACACCAGATACAATCAGATTATCTATTAATTAGTCAAAAAGTTCCCACAACGGTATCAATCTCATGTTACTTGGTTAATTTCTAGATATAATTCTAACGTGGTTTTGCTGCTGCACACCGCTCCTCCAATCTATGGTGCCACTTAATCAACAGAGCAGCCAATAATCCCATGTTTTTAAAACAAAATTGAAAGTAACTTTCTTACAGATGAGATCAATTCAATGTAGTTCTGTAAAAAAACCCAACAAGACAACTGTCAAGTCTGCAATTCTACGTTCTGTAAAATAGTGTATTTGGTTGGGGAGCATGACTGACGTTTAATATAAAATTGATACAGTAGAGTGACTGAATAAAGCAGAGAATCTGCCTCCAATTACAGGGGGTTTTAATAACCTTTTCAGATATCTATCTACTAAATCATAATATTGGATGTTTTCTGTTGTTGCTTTTACCACCGTACAACACTTGGTACCAACTCTGCAATTGGGCAGATTACCAAAATGACATTTTTTCTCAAAAGAAAACAAAGATGACACATGCTTGCAATTTTACTGACATAATTTTATCATACTGATAAAACTAAGTACTTATTAAATTCATATTTTGAAGGTTTGTAGGCTTTGCAATGGAAAGAAATTCTATGTTTGCAAGATAATTAGAATCTGATTATTTTATTTAATGTATTTACCATTCTAATGTTCAAGCATTTGGCTCTGCTGCAATACAGATTTCACAATACTCCACAGTCTAAAAATTTTTAACATTTTCTGCTTCTTCCATGAACTACATTTCCTACTTCTGCTGTTACTGTGAAATGCATTAAAGCCAGGTCACATGATTTCCCTCATGTCAACAGATGATGGCTCAATTAGGCAGATAAGAATCTACAGTCCTCAGCAGAAACTCTCCTCAGCCCATTCTCAGCAGCATAAAGAAGCACTTAGGGACAGCACTGGTTCTGGGGAATGAATACTTGCTATCCTTTATATACACACTCATTGAAAATTTCTCTCTTTCTTCAGTGAAAATTGGATCCTTCACATTGTTGAAAACTTTCAATTGCTTTTAGTTTGCAATGTTTTTCTGCATTCAGTTGTAGCTCGTGATTAAAATAAATACAATAATGAGGAATTTCAATTTTAGTGCATTGCTCAATTAATTCTACATTGGAATTTTTCATCTTGGAAATAAGGTATCTTAATAACCTAACAAATGAAAAGTATTTCATTTTGACTACAGTCTTCAAAGGACATGGAAAATTCGTATTAAGGAACAAAGTTCATTCTTACCTTACTTTGCTGTGATCAATGACAGTATGCACAGCTGTAAATGCCAGTATTGTCCTGGGTGCCCCCAGGAGATGACAAGGTTGTCTCTGCTTCATTCCAATTACTCACACAGTCTTCCATATCCACTACCTGCCACTGTTTTGCTGAATTTCTTTATTTTAACACTACTGTGAAGAGAAATCTATGAAAAATGCAGTGGTGTCTCATGTCAGGTTGTGCAGAGAGCAAGACAGAGTATTCAGTACCGCCCTCTTTCTCCCATTTCTTACATTTGCCTCATTCTTTCAGATTTTATGACTCTCTTTAATGCTTAGCCTTTACTTTTCACAAAACACCTCAATGTTGTTCAGCACCAATTATATTCCATATGGTCTTAAAAAGACATGTTCAGAGGCATATGCTGAGGCATATTTCATGATAAATACTGTTAACTGCTGTTTCACACCATTCTCAAATTTGCAGGGAAGTATTGTTATATTGCATCTGGCAATATCATAGTTGGCAAAAACTATTAGGAGCAGTGGCATTCTGCAAAACAACTTCCATAAGTTCAGCATAAAAAGTGGTAACAAGACTCATCTACACATCTTCAAGGGCAAGAATTGTTAGCCATGTACTAACCATGGGAAATCTCGTGACTCAGGAAGAGCTTTGCAACATTTATGGACCATGAGGTCGGAGTATTTATGGTGAATACTATGGCCAGGTGTTTATTCAATTATTTTGTTCAAGCAGCTACATTATTTAGAACCACAAAAAACCCACATTATCTTTAACCAAAGCAGTCACACCCATAGAAGCATGGTGCAAGTATGGCTGGGAAGGTGAGAGCACTTCTGCTGGTGCAGCAGCTGTCACAAAGTGCCTCCACATTAGGGTGCTGATGCCAGAAAGAAGTGTAAAACTCCAGGACGCTTTTCCACAGCAGCTGCATCAGCAAAATCCTTCTATTATGGAAAAAAAAAATCTAAGGGCCCTTATCTTTTGTTTAAGTCAAACCTTTGTAAGGATTAGTAGTGGTGGTTTTATCTTGCTCATATTGCTAAAATGATGTTTTATCTCTCATGCACTACCTGCTACCATGATGGTCTGTATATTCTTTAGAAAGAAACAGCGTTTTTCATGCCCACTTCTCCAAATTAAAAAAAAATTCTTCCAAAGAAGCACTTAATTACTTATTCAGAGAATGTAGTATTTCCTTGAGCATTCTGCCCTTAATTTAAGGAAAAAGAAAAGGAAGATCTTGTTTCTTTTGACCAAACCAGACAGTCTGAAGCACATTTACCAAGGTGACCCGCTGCACTGCTGATTGAAGAGTAGCCTGACGACCAGAAGGATTAAAGCCACGCCACAAAAACTTCTCAGTAACTCCTTTCAAATGAATTTCCAGAGCCTGCTTTTGGGATCAGTCAACTTCTGTTTCAAATAAACCTGATAACAAACAAAGCTGGCAGGACTCAGCCCTTCTGCCTCCTAAAGGGCCAAAGAATTCATCACGAAGTTGTAAAAAGCCCAATCTGCAAGGCATACTGTTTATATGTTTAATATATTATCACTGAAAATTCATGCAGAAGCATGAATGGTTTTTTACTCCAAATACACAATTACTAAGCACAATGAAGCACAAAAATTTTCTTGACACAGACTTCTAGGATATTAATTGGCTATGCTGTAAAGCATTTCTACTTTCTAAAATGGTTGTAATTGTTTCTTGCAGAATCAAAAAGTAGCCTGCAGGTTCCTATCCTGTTATTTCAAAACATCTATAGTCTACAGTGAAGGTCAATGCCCTCAGCACAGTTTAAGATTTTAAGTTTTGGGACAAGAAGCAGCACATTTGAATGCCCTTGCATTAGGTGCATGCATATTTCAACATTCTATAATTTTACTGCAAGTTACTGGCTTTGAAATATCATGCCCAAATGTTATTTCAATGCTCATTTCAAAGTAAATCATTCATCATAACCATTTGAAAAAAAAAAAAATAAAAAACCAAAAAAACCCAAAACAAACAAAAAGCAAACAAATAAATAAAGAAACCCACCAAAAAAAAATAAACCCAACAGAAAACACACACAAAAGAACACAACAAAAGAAAAAAAAAGTTTTGTACTTAAACAACGGTACTGTCCTTATTACACAAGCAATTATTGAAACTGCAATTTTCACTTCAGACCAAGTAGTGGGCTATCCTAAATATCTTAGCTCTAAAGTTATGCTCAGTCTTTGCTGTTACAAAAATAAACTTTCTTCATGTACAACAGAGCAGCTGCTGCAGAATTTGTATGTTTTTTTAATGCAAAAGTTGATGACATAGATACAATACATATTTCAGGGTTATGCAGACATGACATTTCCTCATGTTAATGGATGAAGTCCTTCAGAAGAAAGGAGGAACCTCACATTTCAACCAATTGTACCAGAGTGGTGATTATGAATTTATGATAACTTTTGGTAGGCAGCAACCAAAACAAGCAAGTTTAAGTCAAACTAGAAAAATAAACAAATTTCAAGTTTTGGTCTTTAGAACAGTCTTAAATTAACGTTGTTTTTTTTTTTTAATGTTATCAGAGAAGTACTGAAACAAAACTTAACACAAGATAGAATCAATATTGTTTCAGAGCTTCTAATGCCTTGATTTGATGGTGCTTCAGTTTTGAGACTTTGCTCTAAGAAAGTTGACATGGTAACAGACAAAATTCTTATGCTCTCATAAGGAGAGCACCAAATAAAGCCTGACATGCAAGAGAAGCTACAGTAAAAATTTCCCTTCCAACTGACTCACCTCACCACTTGAAGTATGAAATCTTCCCTTTTCAATTTACATTTAAATAAGTGTGTTAAGTCTGCCCAGACTTTACATCTGACTTGAGACTCATGTCCCTAAAGGCAGAGGCACCTGGGAGCAGAGGTCTCTGCAGTGAGCCGTGGGTGGCACAGCAGGTCCCTGTCCTCTGTGAACACCAATTCTCAGCACTCCCCAGCCTGCTACAAAGCCTGCTTCAGTCTTTTCAGTCAAGTAGCTTACAACCAAGAGACCGATTTAGTATTTCAACAGATTTACATATTCTATTAATGAAATAAAAGCATGCCCTTTCCCTTCTCCCCACCCCCCTTTTAAAAAGCAATATACTTTTAAAAGGGTAATGCAATCACAACCATTATGTCAATGAAAATTACACGCTGGGTTTATCTCCGTAGGTATCTGTCAAATACAAAGCGTGCGCAACATCTTCGGAGTAATAATGATGTTTTATCATTTTAATTACAAACACTTTGGAAAAAAATCCCTAAAGTGTATCAATTGGGGTGGTCTGAATTAACAGTAGCTTGATAGCCCAAGGGTAGCAAAAATAGATTGAGCTACCAAATTTCATAGTAGTTATAGCAGCTGTCTTCTTGCCTCAGGGAACCTGGGTATTTAACAAAGCAGACAGCTTGGCATTGGCATCTGATTAGTAATGTGGGTTTTGTTGGACAGAATACGCACAGTTCTATTGTTTCACTGCTTGGTTCACAATTGGGAGAGCAATGGCATCATTTAGTTTTTATAGTTAGCTTCTGTGTATTCACTCGCAGGTATTGTAAAAGGTTATTTTCTCACTTATCACTTGCTCCAAGTAGAGAATATTGTCTTGAAACGAGCAATGAAACATGACAGGATTTAAATGTCAGGGTCAGTTGCCTTCCCGTTTCTGTGCCAAAATTTTGTTGAACCAACTGTGTAAGTTTTTCTAATTGGGCAGAAAAGTGAATAAGGTGAAAGCCAGTCCTCCCCTTATCACAGAATTATTTGGAATTTAATATAACTGTAGAACATCATTTATTCCAGCCTAACTTTATAAGGGAAAATTTCTCTTCACAAAAGAAGTCTTGGAGGTAAAATCCAACTATTGGGGCTTCTGGGAGAGGGGGAATGAATTTTATTTTTCTAATCCCACGGTAGCCTGACAGTTTGGATAACTACTGGGCTAAGCGAATCTCTAGTTCAAACCTAATCTGCTTAATAGTAAAAAATCTCAGTTAACATGCTTTATCTAAAAAGGTTTGATCTTGGGACATAACCTTAGCACATACAACAATATTACTCCGAGGTTTGTGTTTGAACTTCATACATCCAAAAAGACCCCCCACGTGGCTCCTCTCTCTTTCATTCTTTAAGTATACATCACAAATTATTGGGGCTTGTTGGCAGAGTTCAAATCACTGAACTCATTGCAAATAGTCTACTTCAGCTAGAAGTACATTCTTTTACTCTATCAAATCCATCTGAGGTAATAAGACTTGATGTTTTATTCAACAGAGCTGAGGAAAATTGTTGCACAATAGGTTAATTCAAAATGGCAGCATAGAAAATGCATCTGTCAGTGGGGATCAAATTACAGGGCAAGCTCCTCTCAATGCTTAGAAAAACAAGTCTGCAGTTCTACAGATTATGTGCATGTGTGTGTTTAAAGGGGTGGGAAAGGAGCTAAATATCTGAGCTAACCTCCAATTAAAGTCAATCATAAAAACAGCCAATTTAATGAGTACGGATTTCTTTGGGTAATTATAACACCAACCACTTTTTTCTCTCCCTCTCTTTTAAATCTGTAATTCTGCCTTCTTTTTATTGCTTGCTTTGTCATTAATCGCCTCAGGAACTTGATTTCCTAGCAACAGACTCTGCCACCAAACATTTGGCTCCTTTTCAACATTTTCTTTGTGAAAAATGGCACTGCTATTGCCGCCTGGCTGTTGCAGCTAGACTGGCTGTGTAAGTGTTCTAATAAGGCATTCTTCTAAAAAACCACACAAAAATCACATGATAAAAGGAGAGATGACTGAACTTCACTAATTACTGTGCTGAAGAAACATATCTGCAATTTAAAGGCTACTGGGATAGGAAGAGAAGGACTGAAAAGAAAATATGTATGTTCTTCATCTTAAAAAATACAATTAATAACACAGAGGTGAACATTTAGAACTAAATATTTTTACAAGGTTAGACAGATTCTCATGAATTTTATCCTATAGAAACGGGAGGTACCACCTTCATTAAAAGCTGATAACGTATTTTTCTGCCTAAAGTACAAAGCATTCACTTCGAAGAATGGCATCTTGAAGACCAAATTTTACAACAAAAAATAAGAGAAAAAGTTTCTAATTCACTTTTTCACATAAGTTACTTGAGAAAACACCAACAAAACAGTTTATGCATGAGCAGTTGTACCTGAAATGGTAGCATAATGCACTCCACTTCCTAAATATAGCACAGGATGACACCATTTGTGGCTGGTGCCAGTTTAGACAAAGCTTTTTTTGCCGTGGATTTCTGTATTTATGAGAGAGAAAGGTTCCCCCCCCCGCCTCCAAATATTTGTTTGGGAAGCCAGTAAATGGCAGATTTGTTTCCTGGTTAGATCCAGAGTCTATCATGTCTCCACATCAAATGCATCCCACTTCAGCTATAACTTCCAGAAAACACAGTGCCTCAGGATGGTAGGTTTCAGTAGAGGGATGTTATCCTAGGCCATCAAGAAAGGCCACAACTGTTATTTGCTGGCTGCATCTCCTCCATGGCTAAGATATTCAGTATGCTGTTTTCCAGGTCATAAAACCTGTTCATCATTGTGAGAAATACTTTTGCATATCAAATGCCATAACATACTGGTGCCAGAGCACTACAGCCAAAGTTATCAATGGGAAAAAAACTATTATGAAGTTGTTCAAACAAATGTCCTTTTTAAGGATATTTTGCTCCCTGCCAGTATCTTGTTTCCTATGATGCACATACAGACCTAGCACACCTCAAAGGAAAAAGCCTATCACAATTCATTGTAAGTTATCATACTTATAGCAGTAAATTACAATAAAAATGCATTCACTGAATACACCTCCAAAAAGAGACAGCACAAAAGAAATTTCATTTATACTTAGATTGTTATAGTAATCAGCTTTTTTTCTCAAGTAGAATAGCCAAACCTCATGTAAAATACTGTAGAATGTTATTTAAGCTTTGCTACTCATTGCTGACATCAAACTTATGTTTTGATAGACTCATGTTGAAACCAGATAATTCCCCCATCAAGCCCACTACACTACCACAGTATCTCTCTGCTTAGACAAGCACTTAAGCATTAAAAGAAAATAAATATAAAAACACCACAGCCTTTGTTGAAACAGACCAGGGTGGTTAGAGTTTGTTATGGTTTGCTGTAACAAATGACATTTCCTCCTGGAAACTCAGCCTACGCCCAGAATTCGTGGTCTTCATCAGAACTGTCATTATCATCAATATAAACTACATTTGATATTAACTTTGAAAGGACAAAAGATGCTGAAGGTGATGAATATAATTCAACTGTGGGCTAACAACTCCAAGCGGCACTAAAAAAATCTTATACTCAATGCGGTACAACTGAAGGGCATCATCATTGAGAAACTTCAAGTATTTGCTATGCAGAAGTAGGAGAAGAAAACAGTTTAAACTTTTACAGATTATGAAATAACAAAGGAGATTTGTTTGGGTTTTGGAAGCTATTTTACTGATCCATTCTAAGCTAAGACTCATGTTACCACAGATTGGGAACACAACTGCAGTCAATACTGCCATTTCGGATGCTTAGTAAAGGCAAGTGCTGGGGAAAGAAAAAGAAACCAAACAAAAACCCCAACTGAAGCACACAGGGAACTTTCAGGAAGAAATGCATTACTTCAGCACCAAGAAAATACGAGCATCAAATGCCAGTGTTCCATGCACCTCCTAATCACCTACTGCTAACATTAAACAAATGCAGGTCTTGGACTGAGGGACAAATTGAGTCAAACTAAGTAGCTGGCTGAAATGAGGATGGCCAACTGGAACAGGAGAAAACGCCTGTCTGGGAAGCCACCACACTTGTGAACAATCACGTTCACGTACAGGGAGAAAGTCAAAATTCAGCTCTCTGTATGAGCAAGTCATATGTATCAATTGATACAGCTAAGATTTTGCAAGGTAAGTGCAGCTTTTAATGAAGGAAACCATCTTCTCCTGTTCCATTTTCATCCCATTATGGAAGTACAAATGCAAAATTTCTAACATATGCATTAACACAGAGTTATCCATTGGAGTCAACAGACTAAAATTCTCCTCAATTCTTTTCTGTTCTTCCAAGTAACTCTTATCAACAGTTGTTTTTTTTTAACCAAAACCACTGACAACAAAAATGTCTTTGCATTTCAGGCCTTTGTAAAATATGAAAATTAACAGCAATATACTGCAAGTTATTAATAATGTCGAATTGTTTGTGTGCAATGTTAAAGAAACTGAAGACCAGCAACTCCCACAGATGCCTCTAAGATAAGGTGCACAAATATGGAGTTTTATCACCTGAGTTTGTAAGATGCAACTCCGACACTTACGATTTCTAAAATTGAAGCCCTGACAGCAAGCACAAACCCACAGAACGGAAAAGAAAAAAAAAAAAAGGAAAAAAATTAATTTGCCTGCTCCTCCCCTGAATTTATGATTAGTTTCATGTTGTGTCCCATTCACAGTTCCAGAGACTGAATGACAGTGTTTAGTGCTATCATGACTCTCAACTTATTCTGAAATAAGGGAAATGTCTGAGGAAAAGACATCCTCTAGCCTCAGCAGGAACCAAATAAAATCCCTCACAGTGAATTCTAATCAGACACCAGCAGCACAGCTAGCTGATCCACAGCAAAATGAATATGACAGACTGGAAGATATTATGTCAATGGTATAAGTTACCACAAATATAGGAATTATATCTGGAGAAAGGAAAGAAATTGCATGGAGTTTGACAGCATACATTGCCTATCTTAAATGATACAAAATAGAGTAATTTTAAAGGATTAAAACACACCTTTAAAGTTGACCATCTTTGAGAAAGCTGGGCCAGCCTCTGTATTTTGCTTCTGTCTGTGATTTACTGGGTCCTATTCTCTGCAAGTCTTCCCCTAATTTGCCTGCTGGATCTGATTACCAGATGGCTAAAATAAATGCATTGTGTTCATTCATGGTAACAGAAGTTGTCTTTAGGGCTCTGTCAGGGCTTCACTATCTTTTCCTTTGTACCTACTCCTCCCTCTGTGAATTGATTAGATTTCAGAGCTAAGTTTCATGTGAGGGTCGTTCTGCTGAATGCTGCATTGAAAAGCATATTATCTACTCTAGGAAGCACATACAGATGACCACAGGATATCACAGACCTATCCTAAAGCAACAACAGCCCAGTTCTGCCAAGAAAATAGATCGTTTGATAATCTCAGGACATGGATTTCCAGAATAAGTATCTGTCACTGACATACACTCTAATGCAATCCAAGAAATAGGTGACAGTTGGATTGAAAGAAGGAAATGAAAAGCAACATATGCACAGTGCAAAGTCAAGGAAGGTAACAAGACTAAAGTGAAGGCAGACAACAGCAGACAAATTAATGACTCAGAGCTACCCTCTACCTCAGGAGTGGTAATTGCTCACTACATGGTTTCCTTTAATCTGGTGAATCACTACAAACCCACAAGTAAAGAAGCTAAATGAAAGAAAAGGGCATGAGCACACTGCAGCATGAGGAACCATGGATGGTTCTACACCGTCTCCTCTGCTTCAGTTAAGTTACATATGCAATGTGTAATCTGAAGTGATAATACTGTCCTAGAAATCGGAGTTGAACCCATCCTTGAGCGCTTTTTTATACATGTGAACAAGGTTCTTAACTCAAAACATCTCCTGCAGTCATATACTTCCCTAATCTGAATTTCATATTGTAAATTTATAATACCATTTATTAGCACTTCAATCCTATTTATTTATCCATTATCACATGCACATCTTAGGGTTTATTTTCAGTTCAGTACATTAGTTCTCTGTCTCCCAGTCAAAGTTTGGATGTTGTAGAACTGGCATCTGAGAAAAATAGCTTTTAATATATACAAAAATCAGTGTAGTGAATCACCTAGTCAAAATTTAAGTGATCAAACTGACTGAACACAGAAGAGTGACTTCAGAACTAAAATCAGAGGAAGGCTTCATCTTAAAAAATACAAACCTCTTTAGCACCTCATGTAGTATTTTGCAGTTTTCCTGAAGCAGCTCCATTAAGTTTACTTTTTCCAAATTGTACATTGGAAGCTTCACTGTGAATTATATACAGGCATGGGAAAATTAAAAAAGAAAACCCCAAACTTAGTGCAGTAAAACTTTTGGGCATATTTGTCATTCCTCTTTATTTATACTATACTCTTAGCCTTTCAAAATTTTTCAGCCAACAGCAGTAATTTCCAAGCATGGCATTTGGAAAATAAAGAGCTCGGAACGCGTGAAGAAACCAGCAATAAAGAATTAGTAGACAATACACCTACATATATTTTAACCGCAGCACAAACATATGGTCATAACAGCAGGACGTGTTTTCTTTGTACACTGAGAAGGCCGTAAGTATTTTTTGACAGTTATAAAGGGGCAGTCTTGGCCATACACAAGAATCAATAACAACCATGTAAAGCCTACAGCAGCGCACACTAACTGGCTCTAGCAGACATTAACACTACCTAAAAGAAGTAACTGTATTTTCAATGAACTTGTTCCTCCTGGTTAATCAATTTTTTACACTTCTTGCCAGCTGTTCCCACATAGCTCAGGTAGCAGAATGGAAACAGCTGTCATACAGAATCCATATATTGCATGCATGTTATGAGGTTTTAATCTGTCATAGATGTTCTGTGTTTGTTAATTTTGATCAGTCATATCAACTTGAGAGCAAGATGAAAAGTTCACTACCTCTGTTTAGGCAAGACATAATCTACACAAATATGCTTAGCTGGTTTGATTCATTCTGGACAGTAAAAAAAGAATAGTAATTGTGAATCTACTAATGCCCCATCCTCAAACCCCCCTTTATTATAAAAGCAAGATTTAATATTAAAATCAGTTTGCCCCACCACCCACATTTAAGAGATTTGTCAAAATCATTGTTTCTGAAATATTGAGTTATAAGGTGCCACAGTAATTACTATGGAATAAATAGCAATTAAGATTGTTCACACAAATAAGCTCAAACTGTTTGCAGTGAATAATTATGCTAATAGTGTTTTTCTACATAATTTGTGCATCCTTCACAACAATTTACTAGAAAATGTGAAATGTAAATTTGATGCGTTACTACAAAGCTCTGGAAATACGTTTAGTTCTTATGATTTTTCCCATCAATATAAGTGAACATACAACTAAAAAAACTTCTGCATTTGTACATCTAATTTTGAAGAAATCAAACTGCTGAAATTGAAGCAGTCATTTTTTTTCCTTGTCTTCCTGTAAAATCATTTGAAACCAAATACGACAGACATACTCATTGCTTAAACTTCAGGACACTGAAACACAAACCAGCAATTTGAGAGAGGCTGAACTTACTGCTATATAATAAACTTTGGCCTTTTCCACCAACTTCCAGTTCTTCTCCAAATCAAGATGCTTTTCCTTCTTATAGCAATTAGCAGCAGCGAGGTTAGCTACAAGAGACCTGAAAGTGATTAAAGAACAATTTCAGTACTGCAAATTTCTACAATTAACGTCATTTTGCGAAAATCCTAAAGAACATAAAAGCAATTAACAAAGAGCACCACAAGCCACATATAGTTTATTTGACCATTTCATAAAAAGTAAAAAATATATTTCAATAATAGATTAAATATAATTTAAATCTTATATTAAATAATGTATTTTAAATTCAGCTACATAGTTTAGGTAACCTATCTCTATTGTATTGTTCAGGTGCCTTTGTCTGTTTTGAATCAATCTTAGTTTCATTCTGTGAGCAACTCCCTCGGTATGGCTTAGCATCTGCAGATTTTCACTGAAACTCCTTAAGTACCTAACACCTAAAGAAAAGTAGTTACTCCAGTTTATCTTCTGAAAACTGTTTTCCCTCACTAGAAGCAAAAGGCTGATGGATATGTAAGTCTTGCAATTAGGATTTTCCAATGAATAATTATATTATTTTAAAAGGGGCTTGTTTTTGGTTTTTTTACCCCCTATTAGATTCATATTTTCCTTTAACAAATAATAAAGGGTTAGGTTGCTACTTTTAGATGATGAGCTGTTAAAAAAAAACTTTGGCTTAGCTGTGGATTACTGGAACACTACCAAAAAATCATTTGTACTTCCTTCTTTTCTAACAAGTTAAAACACAAGCTGTGGGACACAACTTCCATTACCGAGAACAAAAATACTTGTATCACACTGTCTCTGTTACATGCAAGATTCATTCTATTTTAAATTGTCTTCCTCACCCACTCCACTCAGCCTTACGAAACACACAAAAATTACAGATGTACTCCTTAAAAGACCTCTACTTCTCCACTCTGTCTACCGTGACCGAATTCTTCTAAGCAACTGTATTGTGAGAATATTTAAAACATGCACTGTTGCCCTGATTTTTGTAAGACTTTCTAAGCCTTCTGATATTTACATATTTGTGAAGAACTTTCTCACACACTTTCTGTAAACCCCTCACTGTTTTTGCATTCCTCCATAGAGGAGGAGAAAAACTGATGGACTGTTTGTCTGTCCAGTGTCTTTGGAGAGGTGGCACTGCCACCGTCCAATCCACTGTCACTTTTGGAAAACTATAAATACTGGAGTCAGAAAAAATAAAGCTCTTCTCCACTCTTCTGATCACCTGAGCTGTGGTGTGTGTCTCTGTTCTTTGGTGTCCTATAACAACAATGCACTATTTAGAGAAGGGGCATGGGAAACTCATTATTTCCGTGCTTTAATTTTAAATGTGATTTTCAAAATTTAATAGTCAATGGATGCCCTTTTAACATTAACACATCACTGTTTTGTGATATTTAAGTGCATTAGCCAGAAAACTAACGTGTAATTAGACACAACATTGGGCTATTGAAAACTGCCTTCTCAAGGTGCATGCAATTGATGTTCTATGCATCATCCTCTTCCATACAAGTGCTACTACAATCCAGAGACAGTGGTGGGAGTAAACTGCTCATCTGCTTTCACCAAGGTGTGCTTCTCCCTCCAGGCTCATTTCCATTTTCAGGTGTTAGGAGGTAAGTGAGACATTCTTTACTCAATAAAAAACAAACAGAAGACCAAAAGAAAAATTTTAAGAACAGTGCAAACAACTCCCCTAGTAAACTTCCCAAAATACTCAACACTGACAATCTTTGTCAGTTAAACAGATCACATATATAAAATGATAATGAAGTTAGACTAACTTTATATGAATGTATCAAAATTACAGTTATGTGTCAGTTCATCCCTTGAGAAGACTTGGGGCTTATATCTTTAATTCTAAAATCTAAATGCAATGAAAACAAATGTACATTTGGAAAAGAGTAAAAAAGAAAAAAAAAGAGAAAAATGTATGAACAAATATACCAAGCCTCTGTAGCATTTACAAGTAACAGTGCAACAAAAGTTTCATTCTTCATGAGTATTATCATCTCAATGACAAGAAATCCACTGGAAAACCAAGTGAATCCAAGAAAGACATGTGCATAACTGTGGTATTTTCCTGTAAATCAAACTTTAAGAGCAAATTAAATCTTTCAGTTTTGGCAAACCCTAATATCTATCAAGGAGATAGTTTGAAAAAAAAGAATTTTTTCTGTCTATGTATGTTGCTAAGTGAAAAGGGATTATGTTCCAGAAAACTGAGCAAAGACTTTCTATATGTTTCCTTTCACTTACCACATGCCCCTGAAACTGTAAAGCTAGCTCTGTGTGGCTACATCCAACTACAGAGATGCTCTGCACATATGGGTAATAAAAGATTGCTACACTGATGACAAAGCACTGAACTTTTCAAAATTAAAACTCTAAGTCTGACAGCACTAAGTTCAACATGTGGGGCACAGACAAGGTAGATACTTTTTTCAATGAAATGCAGTAATTGGAGACAGCCAGAGTGCTTCAATTGAATGGAGACACTGTGCATGTGGTTATTTCTAAGCAGAATGCACAAATCAAAGTCACAGACCATGACAGAGCGTAGGTATTACTTTAGAGTTTAATAACGTGGTAGGATTTTCTTGAAAAGCTCTGAGAAAGCAAAGCATATTAGTATTGCTAAACTAGAGAATTGAGGGTGGTAATCACGCACCAGCTCAGAACCCTTTCCTGCAAAAAGCTAGACAAGAGTTAGCAGAAGCAAGAAACATTCATATCAGGGCACCTGAAACATAAATACACACAGCCACTTCTTAGGAAAACCAGGAGTGCCACTAGTCAGCTGCTCCAAAAGAGACAGGAGAGCTGAAGAAAGAAGCTAGCACATATCTGAGCTGGGACAAGAGATTCATCAATAAACAGTATTATCAACTGGGGCAAAGTTGAAGTGATTCTTACCAATACAGAAAATGCTAAAAACCAAACAACAATCAGAGGGTAATAAAAGGCTGAGAACAAACTTGCTCTCACAGGATAGACAATTGCACAATAAAGGCTGTAGCAGCAACCATCAGCTAGTTTTTCTTCCCCCAAGAAGCATGAACTCCCTGCTGCTCTCAAGCATCGACTGAGATGAAGCCACTATCTAGTACTAGAGCAAATATTTGATATTTAGAAAAAGAGTGGTTTATGTTAGCAAACCAAAAATACTGCTTATTAAGCCAAAGAAGTATTTGCAGACGTTCTTATGAACAAATTTACCTAAACTTTTAAATTCCATTGAGATGCACATGTTTTTCTTGATTCATACTGTTTGTCTATTCACAGTCTTGACTTCAGCTTCCCATCAAGTTACCTATAAAATGGTGATTGCTACAGGATGTATACATAGACACTATGTGACTGAAGACAGAGTGAATCACACAGCAAAAACATCTTTATTGCTTTTCTTCTCCTTGAAAAACTGAATGTGGATCTTGGAGATGAAGGGGGCAGTCTGTAGACATAATTAGTGTCAAAATTCCAGATGAAGATGAATGAACTTCCCTCCTCCATTGAGTATGTACATTCATTCCTGAGAGTAAGACATTATGCACAACAATAAATTGGGAGGGACAGGTTGATAAGCTGGAGGACAGGGCTGTCTGTCATTCAACGGATCTTCAACAGCCTGAAGAATTGGGCTGGCAGAAAACTTGAAGGTAAATGCAAAGTCATGCAATTATACACAACAATACAGGCTGAATGATGACAAGATAGCACAGTTTTCCAAAGAAGAACCTGGAGACACCGGTGAACCAGGCTTGGAACATGAGCCAGCAGTGCACGACACAGAGAAGGTAAATCACATTCAGGTGTACATGAGCAAACACGCAGCCAGGAGGACAAAGGAAGTTACACATCCAGAATGGAGGCAAACCTCTGTCTCCACACTTCTGTGGAGTTCTGTGTCTTTGAGCTTTGAGTTTTCTGTTACAACACAATGACACAGAGCAGTGAGTCCAGGCCATCCATATTATTAGGAGGCTGGAACACTTAAATGCAGAAAGGCTTTGGGTGAACCTTAAGAACAGGTACCTAAGGAGAGACCTTCCTGCTTTCTTTAAATCCCTAATGACACTTTACAGAGAAGATGGAGCCAGACTATGCTTGAACAAGAAAGAACAGACACAAGCTGGAAGAAGGAATACTGCAATTTGGTACCATCAAAATAATTTCTCCCATGAAGAGCGATGAAACATTTCAACAGTTTGCCCAGAGAGCTTGTGCAACCTCTATCCTTAGTGATACTTAAAATCCAGCTGGACATGACCATGAAAAACCTCATCTACCTTTGAAGCTGATCGTGCCTTCTGCAGGGGTTTGTCTCAGATGTCTGCTCTAATAAAAACTCTTCTAGAGTTCTACATGCTATATGGAAAACACTTCCCCCTGTGACTCTCATTTCAATTCATGCTGTCTACCACCTTTTCTAATTCTACCCAAAACACTGACCAACTTCTCTGGAAGTATGGTGTGGACTTTCATTATGGGGCTGCTATCTTGCCTTAATAAATTCTCCTAACTCCTGATACTGTTTTGGAAGGAAAAGAGCAGGTCCTCAGGACCAACAGCATTGAAAGACACAGAGGGAAACCAAAAAGGATAATTACAGATATTTTTATGGTATTCTGAGACAAAAAGAAAATACTCTTCTGGGTAACTGAAACCATTTTTATTATTGATTGAGTACGTAGTATCAGAAAATTCAAACGCTTTCAGAAATCAGGGAGGGCTGGTGTGTGCTGGTAATTTCTCAAAATTAGGGCTAACCTGATTGGCTGGCTTGGAAACTTCTAAAAAAATTGTCAGAAGGCAACCAGCAAATAAGTAGAACACAAGTTCAAGAGTTCTGAGTAGAGGGTGAAAGAAGAAAGCAAAGGGCCATGGTCAAGAAAAATCAATAGCAAAAAGTAGCAAATGAAAACATGAAAGAAATTCAGAATAAATTCTTAAAATGCAGCCATACAGAATTACAGGTACTAGAAGAATTTCTCAACAAGAGCAATAGCATTAAAAAAAAAGCTTTTTTCTTGTGTATAATGAAATTAACCCTTTCAATCAGCTATTCTCACTAAACTCAGTTTCACCTGAGGTATATTTCTCACTTGCTAATCAAGTATAAGCCTTACGTACCAATCAGCTTGCACTGAGGCTGCATAAACATATTTTGTAAGCAACTGTTGTCTCCCACATATTTTCTCTCTCCAGAGCAAGTGGAAGTGATCAAGCTCAGAAGGAAGTAGTATATTATTATCTCACACTTTCTGGCCATAACACAACTGCTATTCTCTAAAAGTACATTAATGTTGCCCAGCCCCAAACTATGGCCTAGGCAGTCCTGTGCTGTCTCAAACCAGTGCTAACACTTTATCATTCTAATCACAATTTTTCAAGGCTGGATACTCCAAGCAAATTATCCTACATTCACTTCACCATCTGCATTTGTATCTCCAGAAAATATCAAAGGCCCCTGACCTGTTATCACTAGTGATGCAGGCAGCACAGGTTCCTGTTGGCTCTTCACTCTGCTCATAATAATGGGCATCCACATGAGCTTCCTCAGCCTTCTTCTTCAAGATCTCTCCAAATTTATCTTTGCCAATGCACCCGAAGAAAGTCGCAGCTTTGTGAGGTCTCTGAATCATCCACTGTAGATTGGCAAGAGAAAAAAATACACAAAACAATCATAAAGTTAACATATCTGCTATATTTTTTTTGCTATTTTTTTCTCTCCACTCACCATATTTAACTCTCTGCCTACATTTTGACCTCTAGAACACCTGTATGCCTGAAGTAAAAAACATCTTGTACAACAAAGGAGGGAAGGGCAGCAAAGAAACAAAATTTACCCTTAAGGATCCCACTGAGCCTGTAACACCTAATGTAAAACCTAAATACATGTAGCCCATTGTAAATAAAGTAGATAAGTATGTTTTTGCAAGATATACAAAAAGATGTTCCCTTGCTCAAAGGAGTTGCCTCTACGCTTGCATTTAACTAAGCAACATATGGTATCGTCAAAAGAAAAACTGTAGGAAATACAAAATAAAAAGAAAAAAAATAGCCCACAAAACCCCCAAACAAACAAAACAATTAAAAGAGATATCACATAAGAAAAACAAGACATTTCAGAAACGTAAGCAATAGTATGCAACATTCACAATACATATAAAACTAAGTGGTACTGAAAATAACAATTTGTGTCTCACATTTAATTGCACGCAAAAAGGAAATGCTCCCCCTTTACATTATTAAACCACACATGAAAGTATCTTATCTCCAACTTTACTAAGTGCAGTTCTGTCACTTGAATTGTAAAGAAAGAGTAGATGCATAAGGTTGCTAAGGCGCCAGGTTATTTCATGAAGTTCCCCTTCTATTAATAAAAAATGCATCATTCAGCTGTAAGTGTAACTCCATTTTGTGGTAAGATAAAAACCTACATTTTTCACCAATGTGAAATCAAGAGTGAATCAAAAAAATAAATGGGAAGAAACAATCACAGGCCCTACTCTGCTGGTGGTGAGTCAGCCAAGTGAAGTCATTATAATTCACTCTAATTACAGTCAGAAAGCTTATCCACTCAATCTATAGTATGAATTAAAGGCTACAGTAATTTTCTGCTATACTAAAACCCTACTTATAATTGTTTCCTAATCAAGATTTAAATAAATGATAATGTCTCCATTACAAAGCAGCATTAGTGGTAGCTTTGGGTTGTAGAAAGGTCAAGTAACTAAGTTGCAAATACTTAGTCACATCTTTATTACTACCAGCTCCACAGGGAAGAGCAAGAGAGAAAAAAAATAAAACTTTACTCATGTAAAGTCTTCATTAATAAGACAATGGTGGACAAAAGTTGCAAGGTCTCTTTCTTGCAGCAATTTTGAACAAAGTTTAAGGAAAAAAAAGATTTTATCATCAGATGGTGGCGGCGTTAAATCTCTCATTCATGGAATGCATACATGCTGCCTATCCATTCCATACCACTCCAATATATATTAAGGAAACCCCTCATAGGATAATTAATACATTTCATACAAAGATAACCATTATATCTTTGTATTTGACACACTTTTGCACATACATAATATGCATTTGCACATTTAGTGTTCATTTAGGATGTCTCAGGAACAATAATCCTTTATATCTGGAGGTATGATTAAGTGGAATAGATTATTTAAAAAGATGAAAACTGCTGACCAACAGTAAGCAAATATGGAACAAATTTCCCCACAGGTAGGAACAGAAGTACCCGAAGCCTTGTGTCCCCTGCAAGCACGCTTTACTGTCACAAATAACAAGAATTAATAGAGATCACTATAAGCAGCATTTATCAAAGAATCAAACCCAACAAGATCTTCAAAAAAACTACTTCAAACCACGCCTTAGGTTTGCAACATTTTATCAAATGATGTTACTTTATATATAAGTCTGACAACATTTTAGCAGTAGTAACTAATACTTCACATAGAGCTTTGAAAAAAGAATTCCCATTCAAGGATCACAAGTTTTGGCTATTGGCACCAGCTCAGTTTGAATTCAGATGTGATACATGCCATATATAATTCTCATTTTAAATGTAAGTCAAGTTATACTTGAGAATCAAAAGTCACGATCCAGACTTTCCCGAGATGAATCTCGGTATGTGGCACACTCTACTTCTTCCATTGGCAGTTTTCATATTCATGAACATTTAAAATACAGATATTACATAGTGAGAATATATTCCCATTGCAGAAGTATTCTTTTCATTTGAGTATATGAGTTAAGCAACGCTGAGGAAGATGGGAAAGCAGCTCAGCAGTGTTTCTGCACAGATCCTCTCATCACAGATCTCCAGTTACCAACACTCCTTCGAATGACCCGCTCCTATTCCCACAATAATGGTGGTGAGGCGGTGTCAGCTGCAGAACTCCTCCAAGCTGATTCTCCTCTCCTCAGCTAAAAGGCTACATATTAGTAAGAGTAAAAGCAAACATCACATTCCAAACCTGACGAAACTGAATGACAGAAGTATCTCTGTGGTACACCACTGAAGTTGTACCTTGGGGAATGAGTCACAGCAGGCATCTTTTGCATGCATGTGAAAAAACAAGAGAGACTCTTCAAAGTAGACACTTGAGGATTTCTCTTTTAATTTCATCCAGAACTGGATTTTAAATTTGAATAACCTGATATGAAAAAACAGGTTCTCTGGGCTACTTCACCCACTGTTGTTATTAGTGACTCTTTGGCTAAAACACTCTAAATGGAAATGGGAGTCAGTCATCACAAGATGTTTATCACTGTGAAGCAGCCATGCAGCATTACAGCCAATATCATATGCAGGCCAATAACAAACTGCACACATTAATGCCAGGTATGTGTTTCCAGAAACTGAAAATTATTTTATAGATTTATGTGAAATACATAGATTTAATTGAATGAGAAAGACTCCAGACAGAAACAGAAAATGACCCAGCTCAGCGGGAATCAGCATAATGAGTTAATTATCCCGGGTTTGGCTAGGCAGAGAGGCAGCTACTAACAAACTATATTGACAGTCTGGTCAGGAGAGGTTGGCACCTGGCCACACCATGAATCCTCACCAGCACCCAAGGGAATCTGAGGCTGCTAATGGACCAAAGACAGAAGTGTCAAAAGTAGGAACTTATAATGAAAGAACAAGACAGCCCCAGGAGTGGGAAACCTCAAAGGAAACTCAAGGAGTGGTTTATGAAATCTAATGTGCTTCTCTGCTCTAAAGTTTTCTTCTGTCAACACAGCTTGGACATCGGGTACACACAAGGACAGGCCCCGACCTTTTCAGTTAGCATAAACATCTGTGACAGAGAAAGGAGCACAGGAAATAGAACACCTTTCAGACATTCTCCTGAGTTAAACAGATTGCATTTTCCTCACATTTTTGTTGTATGCACTCTGATAAACTCAAAGAAAACTTTAATTTTTTTTAATACTTATGCCTTGCCTTTAAGCATAAATCTGTCTTAAAATTCAGCTGATTTTAAAGTAAGTGTAATCTAATATTACTGTACCATATCCCTACAGATACATTATTTACCACCAAATACCGAGGCCAGCATTTGCAAAAGAAGCCACAACCCTGGCTGCTACAAGACACACTAGAGGGTGACAAAATACTTCTCTCCTTATTTTCATGAGGCTAACTTGGGTTCACAGCAACAGGACTATCTGTTCATGCGGTTTTTGATGATCAGAGTTGAAGAGGATGAACTCTCTGGCAAGCTTTAGCTATCAGAGAAGTGTAAGAACCTTTGTGCTCCAGGGAGTGGGTGGTAATTGCAGAGAACAGCACCATCTTTTCTTGCAAGACGCTGAGATGCCAAGAAAACTTGGTAACAAGAAAAGGCTCTTAAGAGTTGTGACTTTGTGAGAATGCTTGGAGTGAACTATGTCCCACTCTGTCACATCCTCAGACTCGAAGATATGGTACACCTATTTCCCACTTTTCTCTGATTAGAAAACGGCTTTTGGAAACAACCTTTCTCCCTTCATCTGAGCTACAGAAGCACTCCTGGAAGCACTTCTAACACAAGAAGTGACTTGACTTTGATTGCATACTCAGCGCTGGCTTTGGGAACCAATATCCCCTCACATTTCCCCCCAAAAAAAGAAAATGCCCCTTCATATTATGTGGAAAAGAATCAGTGGCCTTATACAATTGGAGAAAGGGCAAATTTTTAACTTTGAATTTCCCAGGCTTAGGTTATTTATCTTAAGAATGCCATGCTTCTGCCACAGGAACAGAGTCCAGTATCCCCATCACCACACCTGATCTGCATTCAAAGCTTTGCTTTGCTGCTCCTGCAAAGTTCACGGTAGAAGAGGATCCTACTAATTTACCTCACTGTCTCCAGTTGCAATGACACTTTCCCTGCAAAAGGAGAGTTTTCTTCTGCTGGGTCTCTGTACACATTACTGTAAGACTTAAAAAAAGAAACACCCTAAAGATGAATCTTATAGCAGCTTTATAGCCTTTTGTCTGTAACAAAGATCCTTCCAAAATTACTTCATTTCACTCCAACTCTCTGCTTTGCTGCAAGTACCACCACTAACTGGACAACACTGATAACTGGAACAAGGAGGCTGATGAAGACACTCACAGCCACATTGTTCTCTGTCTGAGCTCCGGAATTAATTTTTTAAGTGGCAGCTAGTAGTGCATTTCCACATCTGTCAGTCATCTTAAACTAACATCGCCAAAGCATCCAAAGCTTTGCTTAGACTGACATACCTTCTGCACACAGGATTTTTCAGCTGTGGACTTGAATCCTAAATGCCTAGGAACTGACAACACAACAGGAAGCATTATGCCCCTTCACACTGAAGGATCTTCAAAACTCATTAACACTGAATACAGACATCTGAAGTGCATCTGAAGTACGTTATTTGAAGCTGGACTCTTCTCCGCATGACCTGTCAAATCTGATCTTATTTTAAATTGCAGTTCACAGAGGAGAGGACTCCAAGGACCTAAAATTAGCTAAGATTTAACATGCCTGCTGAAATCTAAACAATGTGAGCAACTACTCATGAAGAGTTCATTTTAGTAAACTAAAACAGGAATTTTTATATTTCCTGGGTTTATATTCCTTATTTTTATATTCTAAATTTTAGAATAAGTCCATATACTTTTCAAAACATTTTACTCATCTGTTATGCCCCTCACCAGTTGTGTCCCTGTTATGTCCAAGCACCAATATATATACAGTCCATTAAATCCCTTCTGAAATACTTTTAGGAATATTTTAGACGTTAAAGGAAATTAAATCACAACTCATCTTAGATGCCATATAAAATTAGAAAACATGGGATCAAAAATCAAATCGCGTTTCTTAAAAACTCAAAAGCCTGATAATACACAAAACAATCCTAAAAAAAGACAGTGTCAATGCTCCAAGTATTTCTTGTGTATGATATGATACACCTAGGGCTCAAAAGGAATGCAATCATCTGTCACCATTACACATACTATGTCATTTAAAATCCCCATCATGTGGGGTAACCCCAGCCAGCAGTTAAGCCTCTACCCAGCAACTCTCTCAATTCTCCCTCTTTGAGGGATAAAGGAGAGAATGAGAAGCACAACAGTGAGAAAAAAATTTGTGAGGCTCAAGAAGAAATGATGCAAAGACATTCATTCAGTACCTTCCATCAGCAGACTGGTGCCCAGGCACTGTCTGAGACCATGGCTACTTGGAAAAACACGCCCTCTCTGCCAGTTTTATTGCTGGCCATATTCTACGTGGCCTGGATGATCTCCTTGGTCAGCTGTCCTGACTGTGTCCCTTCACAACCTCTTTCCCTCTACGCAGTCTACTTGCTGGGGGCAGCAGAGTGGAAAAAAACAGAGAAGGCCTTGATGCTGTGCAAGCACTGTTCAGCAATAGCTAAAACACTGCTGTGTTAAATAACACTGTTCGGGTGACAAACCTAAAACACAGAACCATATGGGCTGCTATGAAAAATTAACTTCATCCCAAGCAGACCCAGTGTACCTAACTCCAGAATCACTGTTATGAGACCACAGCAGCAAGATCCTGGAAAACAAATGAGTTATTACAGTTTGTTCCAATACCTTTGCTTTTTTTTCCCTCTTATTTTCATTGATGGATTTTTAAACATTGTGACATGTATTATCACATAATGGCCATATAAGAAAAAAAAATGGCAAAAGGAAAAAATAAGCTTATCTTTATAAAAGCAGGCTTGTGCAAAGGAGCCCCATGTCCTGTACAGTAATTCTTCCACCATTAGCTGAAGCTGCCAAATCTTGCATGAGGAAGTGATATTGTTAAAATGCATGACAACACCCTCAAGCAACTTCCAGTCAAATGAGATAAAAGTGATAATATTTTTTAAAGGAAAAGACTATTTAAAGCCTTGCACTGAGACCAGCATCTAAATCTTTTCAGCATTTGGCTCAACATGTGCAATACAAATCCCTGAACAGGAATATCTATTAGTTTTAGCATGGTGCCACAAGTACCTTTTGCTACAGCTTTTCAAATTAAGATGCCTATCAAAATATTAATCATCCAGCAGCAGTATCTCATTCACTTATACATTTAAAAACAAATTTAACAAACTGCCTCTAAAAAAAATTCTATAATCCAAATAACTATTTTCAGTGCTGCTATTCTTCTGTATTCCATTTCCTATTTATCATTGCTTTTCATCTGCCTGCTCACTGTTTTATTTTTAGTCTACTTTGTAAGCTTCTTGCTGTACAAGGAAATACGAGCATATTTTCTGTAATTAAACACGTAGTAGCCATATTCCGAAGTTTCGATACGAGCAAAAGCAAGTGCTCTTTTTTACTGCACCCTTTAAACAACACTTCATTCCAATATACCTTACTCCATCACACTCTTATGCTGTATTTATAATGTTATGGTTCTGCCCCAAATACCTGAAGTGCTGCAGCCTCTCCTCTGAATTTATGTTATCAAAGGTGAAAGGCAGAATGTCTCCTGCACGGCCTCACAAGGCGCGCAACTGAGACACAGCTGGCCTTGTGTCCTTCTCCCATTTGAAGGGCAGAACCTGAGACATCAACCACTTCCCCACTGCCTGACCTGATGTGTCACTCCCTGTCCTCAAACTTTGAGCATTTCCTTCCCAAAACCATGTAAAAGACGACAGACCTACAGAACAGGGCTGGTCACACCAGTTCCTCACCACTGTAACACATGACAGAAAGAATTCCAGATTTACTTGAAACTCTTCTGCAGCTATTTCAGTGTATCCAACTATTTATTTTAAAATTCACCAATACTGCAAAGCTGTGCATGAAGTAAGNTTACATTAAGGGTATCATGACGGAAAGAATTCCAGATTTACCTGAATCTCTTCTGCAGCTATTTCAGTGTATCCAACTATTTATTTTAAAATTCACCAATACTGCAAAGCTGTGCATGAAGTAAGGATTAAGAGTATCTTTATCAGTAAAAGAAATCAAAAGATACCAACATCCTTCTTGAAGACTGGCTGTGAAATAATGAGAAGTGGCAAATAAAGTACAACATAAAGTCTTGCTCCTCTCTGGTCAGAAGCAGTAGTGTTCAGATGTGAATAGAAGGATATAAAAAACATGAAAATGGAGCATCATACTCAGGTAAACTAAGACAGACTCATGGGCCACTCTAAGGCACTGTTAACAACGCCTCAGCCTACTCTACTTGTAAAGAACTTGCATTTCAAATAGATATTAAAAAATGATAAGGAATTTGAAAATACCTTAAAATTCTCCAGTGTAAAACATTGTATATGTATTTAGGTAGTACTCTGTAAGTGAAGCTGATGCAGTTGCAAACTGACACTTTTAGGATATTTGGTGTATGATTTTGCACATCTGTAACAGTAAAACAAAACTTTCTTTGCAAAACCCATGCATTTGTCAGCCACACTCCCCTGCTAAACGATGTGCAGTCTCAATGAATACACCCACACCCAGAAAAGGACAGCAAAAGATCCACAAGTGAAAAGACTTCTTTTATTGTCTGGCAGCACAAAATTCACAAAGCACAAACTGTAAACAGCTGCCTATCAGCTTCTATCAGCAACAGTATCAAAAACAGATGGCAAAGGTCAAGCCAAAGTTTATTGACAATGATGAACTTGGACAACCTCTATTAAATTACTTCTTCCTTTAAGGTGTATGTGATCAAAGCAGCAGAGAGATTTTCACTCAGTCATATAACAAGCTATTTGTTGAGATTGAAACATCTGGTCAATATCGTCTAACAGTGCAATTTCATGCACAGTTAGCAATAGGGTACATTTCTTTTCTTCTTCTTACAGGGTCCATAAGGGTGGCACATATGGCCGATCATTTCATTCAAAAAGGTTTCAATTCCAGGCATTACATACAATTGTCTCGATGCTTTACAGTATTTTAAGTCTACCTACCATCGTTTTCCATCATCACTGCTGTCTGCTCTACTCTTGCTATAAAAGCCCACAAATATGACAGAGCACTTAAAGCTTAACAGCTTTTGACTACTGGAGTTAGAAAGCAGTTAAGGCAGGGGAGTTTTTAAAGTGGCAGGTCTTCATCTATCTGTTGTCAAGAATTCCCAGTGCATTAAACTATTTACCAAAGCTCCCGTAACACAGATTATAATTTTTGTTGTAACAGCAAACCTTTCATTTTTAAGGCATCCCAGAGCAATTCGAAATAACCCTTTTTACTAATTTATAAATTATTATACATTTTACAAACATAAGACATCGTATTTCAAGCAAATATATGCTAATTACAAAAATCTGACAACACATAAATCCTTTTTCTCAATCTGAAATAGGAAAAAGACACTAAATGCTATCTACCCCAAACGCTAAAACATGCCTGCCTTTAAAATTATGCATCTATGTTGCCACAGCAACAAGTACTGGATAATGCAAAATGTTCTTCACCCTTCCATTTCTAAATCCCAATCTCTTTGGTCAAAAAATGAAGGAGGGCTAGTTGCAAATCTGCCTACACAAAGTACATTTCAAAGAATTTTCAGCTTCTACTCAACAACCTTCATTTTAATCCAGTTAATGTTTAATTTCCACACCTTGTTCCCTCAGTGACTGACCCCAAGTAGTATCTGAACCATACAAGCTTACCTAGCAGCTGTAGGAAGACATTGACTCTAAAAGTCTTTACTAGAACGATGCATCGTGCCCAGATGTTGCACCAAAGGCCCTGTGGAGCCATGGGCTGGGAAGGAAGAAGGGAGATAATCTCCATGAGGGAAAAATGTACAAAATGCTTGAACAGAGACATCCCTCAGAGATGTCACTGAAGGCGCCTCAGGAGTGTGTTGACTTTTGGCACAATGGCATCTCTTCAGGAGATCTGTTCTGAAGGAATGGGATATGTCACCTAGATCTAGCAACAGCAGCAAAAAAATATCAGGATAAACCATTAGAAAATGATGGGTGTCAGGCAAACGTCAAGATATGGCTTATAGGGAACAGAGCATCTTTTCAGGTTGCAAACATGAGCCTATGTAAGAACCTGCCACCCCATGCCACAAAGACTGGCAATCCAGGAAAGTCAGGAAAGCAGCTAATTACATCACTTAGCACTAACAGCACTGGTGTAGAAATTGAGTAATTAGCCAGATTCTAACCGGGTTTTTTAACAGAAGTTCAAAACAGGAGAGGTTTCACGAGCCCCAGACAAATTCAGAATGGATGGGATCAGCATTACTGCATTGCAATATTTTTTCAAATAAACAGAAAAGTATCACACCTGGTAGCAAAGAGTGCAGATTCAGCCTCAACTTTATTGTACATATCCAGTAAGGCTTATAGCATTGTGGTGGAGCATTTCATCTAAGCTGACACAGAGTTCATTTCTTCCAGTTAATAAACAAGCTTCTCCAAAGAGATTAGGAGAAAAGAAGTTTTTAAAAAAGATTTAAATATGGTGTCTTCTCTCTTAACTTCAAGGCTTTCTCTAACTGGACTAGGAGCCCTCTGAATAACCAAGTCAAAACACTGGAAAGGTGATATTAGGCTTTGAGTCAATCCTTTTAGGAATTACTATTTAAGGATTTGCCGCTCCTAATTGTAGTACCATACACTTCAGCCACAGTTCCACATGGAAATGCTCCCCCTTCAAGGTAGAATATTCTTAAGGAATGATCCCTCTTCTAAGAAAGAAAAATGTGAAACAACTGAGAAATTACTGCATCAGGACAGGCAAACCCTAGTAATCTCTGGATTCTTCGTGTGTAACTTCGAACCACATTTAGTTGGAAATGCTCTGTTGTCCACCAAATCTGTGACTGGAACAGACCAAGCTGAGATTACAGGGGAACACTGGGTCTGCAGTGTGCATGTGAACAATTCTTTGGAGGAGAACTCATACAAAACAATAAAACTGCCATAGTAGTCCCAATAGGAAGTACTCCCTCAAAATTAGAATGTTTTGTTATTGAAACAAATCCATTAAGTTCACTGCTAAGTGTACAAACACAGGTGTCTTCAACAGTCCAAAAAAGAACAAGAAACTCTGGATAAAGAACACACTTCCACATTTCTAAATTAGCTTTCAGCTTTTTATTCCGGTACCAGCTAGATACAAAATCAGGACAGGAGAAAGCTGCACAACTCCTTCCTTATTTCTTCTTGCTACACTAACATTGGGAAGTCTGCACAAACACGTCCAGAAGAAATGGCATGGAAATTCTGCAGCCCAGTGCAGAGCATTTCTTCAAGCCCTTCTGTCAGGTGCTTCTGCCAATCAGTTAAGGGAGAGACAGGATGCAGTTCCTCCAGTGCAGTTAATGTTACCCACTCACATAAATAGATGGGGCTTTATTCTAGTCACCAATAACTGAATGGCAAAAAACTCCTTTTTACTATTTCTTAAGCGTATAAATACTGTACTTTATCTGTTCCAATCACAAGAATATCTTTTTGCCAGTTTTGTTCATAATGTCTTTAGATTTGCTGTGGTGGTACAAGCAATACCTTTACCAAATTAATTTAAGAGAGTTTCTATTTGCCACAAACTGAAAGACATCCCATTCTGATTCCCAAGATATAAAAAAAAAAACCAGCAAAATAGAACTACTTATTATAGTTTTTTATTTCCTTTTAAACTGATGTATTTCTTCCCTCATGGTAATTTTTATATTTAATTGTAACAAATCTAATTTTTTAAAAAAAATTACTTTAACTAAATGTATTACAGAAGTCACATATAATTATTTGCAGTTGAAAGCAGTGCTTGACTCTACCTGGATTTCTTGGCACATAGCTCAAACGCTCCAGTAAGTTGAAATAATTTTCACAGAACAGATAATTTAGTTGCCAGCTCCTGTGTACTTCTGAAAAAGAACTGAAAATTGCTCTTAAATTTGTTTTTTTCCTGAATTCAATCACTGCTAAGGCACTTGACACTTGACTCCCACGATCAGCTCCGCCTCAGTACTGAACTCCAAGACCTAATCTGGCAGGAGTGGAAGGCAAAGGAAAGCTTACATTTACTAGAATGCTGGTTTTGATTAAAAAAAAGAGTCAACTTTTTTGCCAATTGACTTAAAAAAAAAAGCAACCCAGGATCATACCTGATGAACTTCATCTTCTCTTTTGTACAACAGGAAATATTTTATTCACATCTAAAATCAAAATTGGCAAGAAAGAAGAAATACATACACCAAACACTGCTTTGCTAGCAACTGCACATTCCTGATCCAGTAAATATTCTTTGAATCAGGTGTATTTTGAAGTTAACAACTTTCTTTTCCAATTTCTTCTGAGAATCTGGAAAGCCCTGACCCTCTTGGGATCTCAGTTAGTTTTATACAGATGTCTTATGACACTACTGGCAACTGATCCTTTAAATATAAGCAAAACCAGCATCTTTGAAAATGTGCTTGTTTCTATCCCCCAAATTCACAAATTTGGAATTTTTTGGGGGGGTCCGAGGAGGTGAACTGTATTTTGGAATGCATGCTATTGATGAAGATTGTACTATAAGGGTGAAATGTGGATTCACAACTTAATTTCAAAAGGTAAGAGTTGGAAGGGCTGCCACACAAGAAAAAAACAAACCCAAACAAAATAAAACCCTCCCCCAAAAAACAGAATCAGAAATATATTTAGAAGGTAGTGTTTACCAAAACATACTCTAGGACTATAGTAGTTTCTACTAGTATCACAGGAAGTAACTGTTATTTAAAAAAATAAAAAAATAAAAAAAAGAAGAAAAATCTTGTGGCCAAAATTGGGTGAGATGTACTCTGGGCCTGTAGACGTCATAAAGGACAGCCAATGCTATTGAATGAGACAGAAATCCTCAGCTGATGCACTGGCAACACAAAAAAATAGTTAAATCCGATTTTACAATACATCTGTGACAAAATATCTCCATCTGAGCACATATAATAGTCCATTCACTTTTCAAATAAATATTTTTATGTATACTTTATAGAAGAAGATAAAGAATAATGTCATTCAGCAAACCATTGTTTTCAGTTCAGGGGCATTGCTGCTTTCAGCAGCACCCATAGCCCCGTATCTGGCCAGCACTGAATGCAGGACGTGCCAATTGTGAACCCTCAACATCCAACATAGTGGACAGCACGTACTTGATGTGAAAATGTACATGTGTTAATTAATTTAGATCTATAACTGACTTTCACCACTCAGGAATTTTGCATCATTTTCTGTACAGCACAAAATCTACTATACTGGAAATTCATAAGTATCATTGTATTTAACTTCACATCCATGGAAAACTAAAATCAAGGGATTGTGGACTACAAACATCTTTAAATACTTCCCTTCCCAGAAAGACAAAAACTGCAACATCATTTTAAGGATTCCTTCTGGAGTTCTTTTTATCTCATCATTATTGTTAGCTGCTATATTGATAGTAATTACATCACTAAATTATTTCCCATGGATAACAACTCGTAATTCCATCTATTTATTCTCTTCTGAGGAACACAGTAGATTAGAAGGCTGTCAAAATGATAACCTGACATAAAATGCAAATTCGCTTTTTTTAAATACAGCATGCAAGATTCGGAAATGCTTCCTAAAACAGAAGCACAAACTAGCTACAGGCACAAAATGCATACTTCAGGCAGCCTCTGTACAAAAAATGCTAATGCATTAGAAGATATGACTCAACAGCAACAAAAAAAAATAATCTATTTAAGCTTCATTAAGAGGAGAATCTGTCAATAAATAAACTGAAAGATAAGGACAAGTATCAATATTGAAATACACTATCTATAATGAACATAAAACTGTTTCCTTTATGCAAAAGCTAACAAGTTATTATACAAAAGGTTAGCTCATTAGTCTGTTTTTAATTTTCCAGAACAAATCCCTATCCATTTCAGATACTTTTAACCTAAAAGCCTATTTTCTGCTCATATTTATTTTGATGGAATGTGATTGATATCAGTGGGATTATACCAGTATGGATTAAAAGCGAATTTGGTCCTATTATCTTAATTGGTTGCTAAATTGTTTGTTGTTCTACATAGCGTACTACCACTCAAAACCAAGTCCTCGGGATGGAAATACATTGCTCTAGTAGCTGGCTGTGAGGACATTAATTAGTAACCATAAAGCAATTTGAAACTGAATAGACCAGATCAAAGCCAGCTGCTGGTATGAAAGTTCTCCCTGTAAGTATGATTTCAAAGGTAGCATCACCACTTTTTATTTCTAAGAAAATACAAACACATTTCTTTTTACCAGCTGAGGTACACAAACTACTTTTACTAAATCAAAGCAGTTTAATATAAAAAAGAACAATCTGAAATTAAGTTAGACCGTCCAGATATTAACAAAAATTATTTCTGCAGATCCATTGTTTTAACAACATTCATTCCTTTAGTAACACGACATAACCTACACTCTGAAAAATGCCATATTAATAAAAACAATTGGGGATCATACAACAATGTGACCACTCTTATTTTGAGGCAATCTAGGAGGACTGGACAAATTGCTACTGAAAGCTAAAAGCCACCCATGACTGGCCAGCAGCAGCAGTGGCCAGTGACAGCAGATATCCAGGTTTATGAAGAGCATTCCTACACTCTCAGTTTATTTTAACACATATCAGTGTACAGCAGTGCCCTGTGGATAGAGGGGATGAGATGACCAGGATGGATTCCCTCTCCAGAGCCTCACGCTCCAGGGAATTGTGTACTGTCACCTCATCACATCATCTGACCAGGGACTAGTTACTATCACCACCACTGCTTCTATTTCTACAATGACTACAATTTCTTTTGCAATTTTTAATTTCACTACTGTTTTCCAGAAAAAGAAATGCAGCTGTCACAAAGGACAGGCTGATTTTTATGAGACCAAAATCTGTTATGTACGGTTTTCACATTAAATGAAATTTCAGAAGAGCATGACCACCATTACCAGCTTCTCAGAGGGCCTGACAACTATTTACATTTCAATTTAGCCTACTAACTCAAATATTTCTAGTGATGAAATGCAACATGATAATGAAAAGTCTTCATTTTCAGACCTTTCCAGTTGTCTCCTGGAAGTGCACATCCACTAGATTTTTGCTACAAAATAAATTCCAGAGAGCAGACAAGAATTTCCTCATTTCATGTCTATGGACCATTTAACAAGCTGGTGATTTCCTTTAGATCAAGTGATAAAGGCGATCACTTGATCCTACTGTGGACAAACACAAATACTGAATTATATCCTCCTTCAAAGGGTAAATTAGAAATGAACCCAAACTGAGCAAGTTCAAGTTGATACCTTCAATACCTGCTCCTATTCCACCACCACTCCCAAACCAACAGAAAGTTACAAAGGAAACAATTAGCTTACAGCTAATCTTTGTTGAAAGACTGTGTGCCATGCCTGGTGTGTCTCAATCCAGATTTATTAACTCTTAGGCTGCTTCCTCAAACAACAGAAATAATTGCCAAAGTGAGAATTCCTTTTATATTTAGTGATACTAAAAGCTCACCCTTTAGAGCAGTTATTTTTGATGACTTGTCTCTCAACAACTCAGCTCCAGCCCTAGCACAACGTCTTCTAGAACTTTCATGTGAGCCAAAATAAACACTTGATTTTTCCAAATTTTATCTGTTAAAATCCCAGTCTAACCAAGTATTTTAACATTTTGGAAAGGTTAGGATGACAAATGTAGGAAAACAATGCTGTTGCAGTCATTCCTGCAATTAAATGACTTATAGCATTAATCATGTCAACTCCTTCTTTCCTTCTTTCCTCTGCTAAAAGCCAAAAGTAGAATTCTTAAGTCAAGAAATTGTATCCAATTTCCTTGCTTTAACAATTGCTCAAGCCAGAACAAAAGATAGCAACATTAAAAAACGTGAGCTAGAGATGCAGTGCATCTTGGACTGTTTCAGAATGAGGTTTTAAAAACACAACAACTCTAATAGTAGTGTAGGGTGCACACTGAGAAGATATCAAACATGGGAGCTGTAAATATCCTTTTTACTCTGACCTTACCAGACATCACATGCATCTAGACAGCTCCTGGAAGCTGACCTTCCACTTCCCCTCCTCAGAGTAACAAAACCAAACCAAACCTCCATCAAAAATCAACCAAACAAAAACCAAAACAAACCTCAACACTGATACAGAAGTCTAAGCTTACTGCACAAATGCTTTGGACTCTTTAAAAACCAAAACACACAGAGAAATCCTCTCAAATTCTTACTAATCTGTCTGTCCACATCAAGCCAGTCTGCACATACCACGTTTAGGATTAGCAGATTGCATTCCTGTACATTGAGGAAGAACTGAAACTGAGAAAAGACATTTCAGGCACAATTCTACAGCACAGCAATGAATTGTGACAATTGGCAGTGTGCAGTGATAGATCCCCCTTAGAGAGCATTAGTAACTTTTATCATGTTACATGCATATGTTCTCTGTACATAGAAATCAGCTGATTTATGGAATTCAGACTCTAACACTGCACGTGAAATTTCTAGGAGAAAAATCCTGAGTTGTACTAAGATGGAAACTACCTTAAAATAAAGAAGCAGTTGTAATACAGCAGATACGGCAGAGCATTATACAGTCATTCAGCATTACAGTCATATTTTGTCACTTTAACAGCATAAATACATCTCAAGATGTACCCTCTTTATTGTACAATCACCTCGTTAAAGCAGGAGATTACTTCTTACTCACAAATGTGTCACCAGAAGACCACGCTGACTTAACTGATTTCCCCTGTACAAATTCTACTTTTCTGTCTAGAAGAGTACACCACCTCAAAACTTCCTACCATAGCTACTTGCAAAATAATCACAAACTGTTCTACCTTGAACAACCTATTATTCCAAGACAAGGTCTCCATGAGCTGCACTAATGAAACAGATGTACCTGGAAGAGAACCAAGCTATTGTTACTATTACATGGATAAAATTTTTTCAGTCAATCACAAAAATTGTTCCCAGGTATGCATATAAAAATGTTCTGCTTTCATCAAGACACATAAAATCTTCAGCAGCCACCTAGAAATTTAAATGAAAGATGAGCACTGGGAAGCCATTATAAAGCAATTTTCCATTCCTATGTTTTGTACCAAACTCCAGTGAAAGCCTAAAATCTGGTTCAGAAAAGATGGTAGATGATAAAGTACTTTTAAACATTCATTATACTGTTTCGTACCAAACAGAAAAGAGATTCTGCATATTCAAAACTGACTAAAACATTCACCTAAACCAAGTAATAAATACTCCACATACAAATAGTATTATATGTGCTATTTATTGTGTTCTGAAGACAATGTCTACCACAAGGCACAGTAAAGATGGAACTGCACCTTGTATTTGGAAAACAAAATGATTTCAAGTTGAAAGCCTGGAAGAATTATTTCTCTGGAAGGGTTATTAAGCATTGGAGAGGGCTGCCCAGGGAGGTGGCAGAGTCACCATTCAAGAAACAACGTGGCAACCAGAGCTACGTTTAGGTGTTGTGGTGGTGTCTAGTGAAAGGCTGGACACAGTCTGGAGGTTTTTTCAACCTTAATGATTCTAGGATTCTAAACATGCATTCTGATATCTGGATCATTCAGTGAACCCTTCTACACAAACACTAACAGAAGCTACGGTTTGCCTTCTACACAAATTGCAGATGTTACTACCTACTGACAAAAGAAAAACATTTCAAGCCAATCTACAAATCCATTTTTTGTTTCAGATCATGCTGCACTCAAGAAGGCATTCATATTTATTTTCAGATATTATCTGAAGTAACAGATGCATGACAGAGAGAACAGGTTACAGAATTTCCAGAACAGCCAAAATAACTGGATGAGTTTCTGTTTGATAGTGGGGCTTAATATAGAGACAAACAAGAAAACAAGAACTCCAACTACCCATAACTATCTGACTCAACACACAGAGAATATGATAAAACCAAGCACAACACTATTAACACCAAATGGAACAGCAGAAGGGGTTTGAATACATACCTCAGTGGTTCTCTTAATTAAAGTTTCCAAGCTATTTCTGTGAGTCATTCTTCACAGGGTTACTATATTAGATGTCAAAATGGCTAGCAGAAACAAGTCAGATTTTTCTTTATAAGCAACCTTCAAAAAAGTCTCATCTCAGCTTATTCAATTGCACAAATAAAGTATGCTCGTTTTACATCTCACAGAACCAGCAACCAGTACTTTTGTCATGTTATACAGTTACCATACTTGTACAGCAAATGTCCAAATTTAACTAATCTTCTAATAGCTCGGCCTTGGCAAATCAAGAGGTTTCAGCACTGTACAAAGTAAACTAGTCTATCAGCCTAAGAGGCTGGTTTTTTTTTTACTTTGAGTCTAATGATAACATTACAGTAACCAACAAACCAAACACAGCTTAATTAATTCCTTTACTGCATTGGGAAGTTTTTTTTTCTCTTGACATTCCAGCACAGCACCCATTAATGTTAATGGAAGTTATGCATGTTCATCACAGTGACAACAAACTCTTTCCAGTACACAGTACAGAGTCTGCAGGAATGTGGGAAGATGCTTTGATAATAAACTGCACTTCCCAACTCTAAGACAGAAAAGCTCTACGCTTCAGACCCCGAGCTATTGATTCACAGCAGAGAACAGCTCTAAGTGGGGACAGTCATTGTAAGTGCTGGGAAGTACTTCTGTTTCCTTATTCTGAACAGCTTAACTCTTTCATTTGAGAGCCATTCAGAGAAATGACAAAGAGCAAAAATTTTGTCTTAACTTTAAGCTATTTAGGTATAATAGCTTAAGTTTAAGGCATTCTAGAGTGTCCAAAGGAGGGCAATGAAGATTCTGGAGGTGAAGCCATGTGAGGAATGGCTGGGGTCCCTTGGTCTGTTCAGCCTGGACAAGAGGAGACTGAGGGGAGACCTCACTGCAGTTACAGCTTCCTTGGGAGGGGAAGCAGAGGGGCAGGCACTGAGCTCTGCTCTGTGGTGACAGTGACAGGACACAAGGGCATGGCCTGAAGTTGTGTCAGGGGAGGATTGGGTTGGATATTAAAAAAGCTTCTTCACCCAGAGGGTGTTTGGGCACTGGAACAGCTCCCCAGGGAAGTGGTGACAGCACCGGCCTGACAGAGTCCAAAAAGTGTTTGGACAACACTCTCAGGCACAGGGTGTGACTCTTCGGGGTGTCCTGTGCAGGGCCAGGAGTGGGACTTTGATGATCCTTGTGGGTTCCTTTCAATTCAGGATATTCTCTGATTCTATGCATGTTGAAAATATTAAGACAACACAACTTGTAACTTTGAAGAACAGGAAAAAATCATATGATGGAACAAAAACAACAATATATTCATGTGGGTGGATCTGCAGCTCCAAGAAAAAAATCCTCATGTGCAACACATAAACAGAATAAGATCTGAGGAA
Organism: Bombycilla garrulus; assembly: GCA_013400315.1. Lineage (NCBI taxonomy): Eukaryota > Metazoa > Chordata > Aves > Passeriformes > Bombycillidae > Bombycilla > Bombycilla garrulus. Next base: position 1,002,161 of record VXBU01012387.1, read on the forward strand.
GAAGTGCAAGTGTAACTGGCAGGGAAGAAGCTGCAGTAGTTTATCATATGAAGAGAAGTCTGAGTAGATTTAGATGTCCTAATGTTCTAGACACAAAACTAATTCGATTGAAGAGTTTGGCACTGAATTTAATTTGGCTAATGGAAGCTTACCTGCAATTACATTTTTTTTTCCTGCAATTTGAGCTGTCATTTTATCAATTTATTATTTCTTTAATCTGAAATATTGGTGAGAGTAAAACAAAGTTATATATCAGGTGAAAAACTGTGTGTTTCGATTTCTTAAATTTAAGTTCTCAGAATAAATTGTACCTAATAGATTTTTAAATACTTCATAAAAACTGTGCTAGCCATGTTCAGTTTTACAGCTACAGTTTGTATAAGCTAAACTCAAGTTATTTTTAACGCACTGAATAGAAGACTGGATTGTTTCAGCCACAAAAGAAAAGTTTCTTTGAAAGACTGCCAGAAATACTTTCATAGTTGATATGTAGCTGACACATTAACCTGCTAAATGTTTGTGGAAGTACTAATGACTAAGCAAGGAATATCAAAGAGAGTGAATAAAAGAACAAACAGCTGCCAGCACTTGGCATTTCATTCTGCTATCATAGCTCATATGATTGGCAAAGGAAGTTACACCTACTTTATAATCATAATACTACATTTGGCAAAGACTTCTAGATGGAAATATTCCAGCACTCACTTTTCCAAAAGGTGTTGTATGATTCATTAGAAAGATCAAAATAAAATATACTACTACTGTAACTGCAGTACTGCAAAGAATTATAAAATGAACACATTCAGATCAGCATGTAACTGCTAAGTTACATTATCAGTGTTATTTTGACAGTGATTCACATTTTACTATCGCTTGATTTTGATCTCATTGAAAGCAATCAGTTTAAATATATATTAATGGCCAACTGACTTGGTGTTGAACATTTTACTGAAGAATGGCTTTTTTTTTATATTATAATACTAAGAGTCCAATTTTAAATCATCTATTCTATTTTAGTAATGATGACGGGAAAAATTCAAATTTCAGTGGACAGTCTACTGAAAAAATGTGAAAATTAATATATGAAAGCTACTTACAGCTTTCAAAATTCCCCCAAGGTGCCAAGCAGCACAAAAAGCAAGTTGGACATTTTATCTTACTTTTACTATTAGTTTAGTAAGTATTCAGTGTAAAATGAACCCTGTGTATGATGATCAATATTCATAATACCTTAATTTTATCCAATATGCTAATCATGATCATATAATTTCCTATGTCTTCAATATTTAATAGATTTCAAATACTGATTGTAAATAATAAAGTAATACTAAAAAAAGAAAAACTGGTTTCAGAATGTATTGTTGGAAACCTGTAGATTACAGAATCATTTTTATAATGATGACAGTGTCATCATAAATCAGAAAAAATTAGACAAATATTGACCTTAAATCCATTTGGGTTACCATAAACTAATTAATCAGCCATAAGCAGTTTAACAGATTAGGCCAATATAAGTACAATTTACATAAAATGCACACTCTCAAGTAATACAAAGAGCTTGTTTTCAGCAGGTGAATGTAAACACTATTGTTCACATAAAAGTAATTTAATAACTCAAGTTTTTAATTTAAAAATTATTTTAAAATCTGAAAACAGTAGTAAACATACCGTCACAAAGTTCACAAATTAATCATTGAATCCTTCTTTCTGGAATTTATAATGTGAATGAGCATTCAAAAATACTGTCTTCAGTGTCTTTGTCTGACTTAAGATATAAATAGAATGACGATATCATAAATATTTAAGCAAATGAATAAAACAATTCCCAGGGGAAAAGAAATATTTGTTTCATGTACTTATTTTTCAATACCCTCCTGTTAGTAAGCAGAAGTCTAGGGATCTCTTATCCACAAAAGCACCGTCATCCCCATGTGCTTAATTAGCTCTTGATTGGGATGAGACAGGAGAGTAAAAATGAGCTACGTGTATTTATTCTATTTAAGCATTTGTACTATGCATGATTACACACATAAAAAATTGATAAAATGATAATTCATAGTCAAACACAAGGCACAGGAAATGGGACACAGCTTTACCCCTTGTTGAACACACCTAAGGAAATGAGACAACCCCTCTTTCCATTAAGAATGGGCCGACTGCCTCGTGAACAAGGCAAAAACATCATGAGCTTCCAAAGTACTGAGCTGGATGGATGTCTCTGCACGACTTTGCAAGGCACACCAAGGTGCTTCTCCCAGAAAAGCAGCAGCCACTCCATGGCAATGTATTTACACACGATTTGTTCACTGCACTGTGCCCAACAGCTGCCTACATTTTGCTCTCCTGCTAGTTTTCACCCTCACTTCCCATGCCTTGTTTTCTGCCAGTGTTCCAACACCACAGCACAACATTTTGAGCACTTTGAGCAGGGAGCCACAAAATTTTAGGCAGCAGCTTTACACTGAACGCTCTAAAATAAAATCCATATTCATGCGCACCCCACAAGTTCTTGATCGCCATCCCAAACTTTGAAAAATCAGGAGTATTTCCTGAGATAATTTATTTAAATTTTAACAATAATTTAAAAAATAGAAAACAGTCTTAAGTAAAGCAGTGAAGATGTTACACCACACACTACCAAATTTTTATCTGTGCATTTAGGAAAGCTTTAGAACTGTTTATTCCAAAACAGATAAAAACATCCGTTGCAGGATAAAAATTATGTTCCAGATCAAAAGCTTGAAAAATAGCAGGGTTCTACTAAGGATAACTATCAATATGCCATGTAATTAAACCTATTAACAATTTACACGGTTGATGAAGTAAGAACATGAAAAATATACACAACAAATTTTCAATACAGCTAGTGGAAACATGATCAAGTACTTTAAGTATCACTTCTCAAAGAAAACATCTGCTTCAGATACTTAAAGCCTTTTACCCACAGGTATTGATTGGCACGAAAAAAAAATTATAGGACACAACAGATTGACTACTGATAGAATAGACTGACTACTGAAACATCATGTACTGCCAAAACAGGGAGCAAGAAATAGCTCGCAAACTTAAGAAAAGGCAAAACATGACATGGATAAATGAAGAAGTGCAACGTGACTTCAACATCACGCCAGACTACAGGCACTCCTCTGGAACAACTGAGTGAAACATATGGAAGCAAAAATGAGAAAAAAATGCATAGACTTCCTAGCTCAGTATCATGTCAGACAAATATGACATTTGTCTTTGAATATATCTGGGCTTGACGGAAGTATTTGATTTAATGCTGCAGAGGGAACTATTAATGAAGCTGCAGAAATGGAAACTGGTAGTACACAAATCTCAGGAAGTGAGGCAGTGGTGCCTGGCAAAGGGTTATGCTGAAATAAGGATCATGAGGCTTCCAGCAAGTTAATGCTGTAGCTCCTCCAGGATGGGCCTTAGGACAGATCTTACAAACCACTAATGAAAGACACCCCAAAACAGTGCAAATGAGATTTGCTTACAAAAAAAAGCTCAGTAAAGAAGAAAATCAGAAAATCTTACAGAAGAACCTATTGAGACCTAATGAACTGTGAAAATAAAAGTGGTATGAAATGTTTTCACATGCTAAATACCCAGTAAGTATATAGATTTATTTTTGGAGAAAGATCTGGACATAATCATTGATCACAACCTTAGATGACCTGAGATGCCTTAGAAGACATTATTTTTGAAATTACAATAAGCAAAGAAACAGGAAAATCAGGGGGCATTTCCAATATAGAAAGTGAAGCGTGAAGTCTGTTGTAAGCATCTCTGTCATGACCACAATCATAACCAGTCTGGTCACTGTTTTCAGAAGAGAAAAATAAAAATTTGAATAGAACAGCAAGATGATAAGAATGAAGAAGGTTGGATCCTAAAATACTCTAGCTTCATGTAGCTTAATAAAAAAAATTATGACAAGGATTTTATACTTTGGATGATGCATCTCCCTACAGTGAGATTACTTGGTCAGTGAATGAAGGGAACACAAAGGGTGTTGTTTATCTTAACTTTAGCAAGGTTTCTGACAGCTGCTCTCATAACATTCTCAAATGATGAAGTATGGCCTCTGTAAATGGATCGTGAACTAAAAACCATCTGAGCTTCTGGGCTGAAGGTACACTGAAAGTACCTTAGGTTTTACATTTTTACCTTATAACCTTTTTAATTAACAGACCTTGAGAAGAAGTGAAAATGATAAGATACCAAAACTCACGAACTGCCAACTCCCAACACTCCTCCCTCCCCAAAAAATTATCAACTTTCCCCAAACACCAAAGTCCAAAATTTCTATCAGGATTTTTAAAATGCCTGCATTGAGAATGATTTCTGCAATTAAAGATAAAACCCTGAACAAATAAGCACCATCTGAGAGATGCTAATTTTCAAATGTAAACCTGCAAAAATCGAAACATTCACAACAGGCTATGTCACCTCTCCTTGACTTCTGGGTCTCAAGATCACTGTATGTAAGACGCCAATTTTTTCTGAAATCTATTTCACTCCAAAGCATCTTCAGTGCCCCACCAACTATGGCAAACCATAACTTCTGAGCAACTGATTTTATGGCAGCAAGCAATTAAATATACTTCCAAATAAACATTCCAAACCTACATAAGTTGAGGGGGGGGTTGTTTGTTTGTTTTGGTGGTTGGTTGTTTTTTTACAGATTAGCAAGTTATCCATTTAGTGTACGACTGTAATAAGGAAGTATCAAACAATTTATGGCATGGAATAATAACTACTAGTTATTATCAAATGTTTTGCATACACAAGAAAACAAATATCTGCAGATCTCTTTTTAAAACTGTCTTCTACTGAAGTGGATGCAAATACAGCAGTTTGTAGAGTTATCCCGCTTTCTCATTTGGCAGTTTTTAACTGTTATCACTAAATTTCCACTCTTGAAAACAGCAGCTGTCCACACAATACACAAAATTGCATTGTAATTACTTTGAAATGGCAAGATTTTCTTACACATTTGACCTATGCTGGCATTCAACATATGCTCTTTATTGGCTTTTAAAAGTCAACCTACTTCAAACAGTGTAAATGGACTACTGTAAAGTTAAGTAAAAATCTCAAGGTCCTACTTCATCACAATATCGTTTTGGTAAGCTTTTACTAGCTCCTGATCCTAAAAAATTAAAACACAACAACAACAAAAAAATTCCCTTTCCCTCCTCATCACACTTCCATAAAATACAAGCAACTAAGCAATTTCTGAAATGGCTGCTGCAACAATGACATATTGTTTCTGAATTTAAAACTTTGATAAAACACTTCAAAAAATGCTGAGGTATCTACCGTTAGTATATTTTTCCAAGGAGAATATATGGATACTCTACTTACAGATGATATGTTATTAATTTTTGCTAAATCAGAGGAGTAATTCTGCCAAATACTTCATTTGGTAACATCCTGCATGGAAATATATCAGAAAAGCAAATATATAATAGCTATAAGCAAAAACACCCTGCAAGTCAAGGAAAAATACTACTACCCTTGGGGAAAAAGAGTTATATTCAACTGTTAAGAAGCCATGGGACAACTATATTTCACTTGAACTGATAACATCAGACATGTCTTTTTTTGACAACAAACATTTAGAAACTGTCAGTTACTCTGTCTAGCAATCCTTCATCTCTGTAACAATTCCTTGTGGCCACCTTTTCAATCCTAAAAGAAGGAAGCAACTTAACTTTTACAAATATTTAATTTTACCAGAAATAGCTTACGCCAGGATTTCCTCAGTATGAATCCACACTCATAAAAACTTTCAAGTCTACACACCTAAATAACTGAAGTTCAGTATTGAATACAGTGGCTGCCACGTTCAACAGCATTAGATAACTCCTACACCTATTGACATTGATTGGACATAAAGTACTGAATGTCAGCACTGAAAGCAAGCTGCTCACTCAGTGGCTCCAAGTGTTTCTGTGTGACCCTTTAACCAGAACAGAACATGAAATCTTTCATGAGGAGCTCCCTTTTTCATGTACAGTATAACAAATGACGGTCTCTGACACAACTGAGACTGGCTCTATCAGTCGCCCATTAGCCAGCAGGACAGAGGATTTAAAGATCTGGGATCACAAAACTCTCCTCTCATTTAAATACTTATGGTTCTTCCAGCTTTACTGTTGGAGAGTGGGGGCATAGGGGCAATACTAGAATCATTTTATACTCAAAATACATCTACAATTCCAAATAAGACTTTAGACATTTACTCCATTCTACAGACGCTGTAAATGATTCAGAAGACCGCAGTCAAAACTGAAGATGGGAAGAAGAGTGAGATGACAGAAATGTCCTTGTACACTTGTGTAGAGGTTCAAGGACTTACCAAACAAAAAGCCCCAGATGTGCAAGAATGGACCTTCAGGCAGAGTCCGCAAAGACCCCAAGAAAAAGCAAAGGGAAGCCAGGAAGTGGCAGCCATCGGGCTCTGCCTGCTGGTCAGCTCCCTGGAAATGTGCATCTCCATGACTCCTCTTTCCATACACTACTGTAAGTACAATCTAGCAAACATGTGCACTGTGAAGATTTCTGGGGTATGCCACCTAGTCTTATTCCTTTAAATCATAAAAAAATAGTCCAAAATTATTATTAAAAGCTCTAAAACAAGTGGTCAGTATTCTTTGCAAAAATCAAAACCATTCAAAAAATTGGCCAAGTCAATTTGGCTTCGATCTATGGTGAAATCTAAATTCCGTTTTTATTTAGTTCAAGAACTGAAATCGGGAAGTCCAATAAAACCGTATTTGAGTAATTTTCTGTGACATCAGGTAACCATAAGCAGAATTAATACTGTAAAAGTCATTTCTATTTCAATTATCATCAGAGCTAGCTCCTGTTCTGGGTAAATGCACAGTGGTAAAACCACAGTGTCTCTTTTAGTAGCACTGTAGGCTTCCTATTCTTCACATTATAATACCCAGTGCCAAGTTAAGAAAGACACACGATCTTATGCTCGCTTCCCTACTGTAACTATATGAATAAGACACTTTTTATCACTCATTCTCTGCATTTCTAATGTTTAAGACAAAAGTGCTCTAAAAACAAAATGAGGACATTAAATACAATGTATTTAATTCCTTTGATCAGGAATATGGCCCTCTTAGAAGAAAATAAGACAGCTTTCCTGCATGTATAAACTGATTACCCTACTGGGTTTTTTTCTTAATTGGCACATGAAAAACACAGGTCTTGGAAAAATAGAAGAAACACGATTTACCCTAACCTGTATGCAATGTTCTTAAATAATATGTAATTTTACTACTTTTGAAAATGTTAGTTAAGAAACAAAATTGATAAAAAAAAGAAGTAAAAACTGCATGCCCCTGCTGTAGTTTTTCACTGAACTACCAATAACACACACTGAGAAAGACTCGTGTTGAAAAATTACTGCCTGTTAAAATGGATTTAGTACAAACCAAAATGCATAGTATAAAAGAAAATTGATCACTGCATACCGAGTACTATAAATGAACAGAGGGCTTTGCAGATAAACATTAACAGGGTTACTTCCCCTTAAGAGCATATAATTGAACTCAAATGGGATACTCTGAATGACAATTAAGGATTGTGAAAATGAGCAGACATATTGTTATTGCAAAGATGGATATAGAAAGGAACAACAGAGACTTGCATACTCCCCGCCTGATTTCCTGCAAAAGCCATAATTTGCACACTGCTATTGTTCTGATGGCTGCATGGATTTGTCCAAAGGAAAGATTACATACCTGTAATTTAAAGGGTAGCAACTGACTATTAGAATGATCAGGTTTGATATTTCTTTTATTAATACAGTACACTAACAGAAAAGATAAGATTTCTGTAATCGATGCAGTTCACCGCCTTAAGTATGGCATTATTTTTCATCCTAGAACAAATGAACAGAGTTATAGTGTGCATTTCGTTCACCTTCTGGTTGTGGTGGAACAGACTGAAAGCTGCTTGACACAGCCAAGGAGATCAATATAGATGAGAAGACAAATGACCACCAGCTGTGTAGAGTACATCACAAATGCAATACACAAAACCCAGAAGAGAACAATCAGAAATAAATGACGTGAAGTAGGAAATGGTTTCTGTCAAAAGACAATTTTAGTACAGTTCTCTCAAGGGTCCTGAGGCAGTTCACAGATTAATTCACAGAATGAAACTATATGTGAACCTTTAGAAGTAAATAGGACAGCTGGGGATAGTCCTCCGTCCCTGGCAACAATGTAAAATTAAAAATAACCAAAAAAATCAAGTGCCAGGTGAGGTCACAGGCACTCTAAAAGGCAAGCTAAGAACATTTTAATGCAGTTGAGAAAAATCAAGCAGATACCTTTAACAGTTTTAGTAATATAAAGCTACTCCCTATTCCAGAATCCATTCCAAATGCACCAGCACACAAAGAACCGAGATGATCAGAGATCTTCTAATAAATTACATAGAAAGGGATAAATTCAAAGTTTTCTTCAAGAATTAGATACTAGACTTGGAAGAAAACTTTGAGGGAGCAGATGGCCTGCTTGTTAATACACAGGATCACCACTAAAGAAAAAACCCCAAATACCCCAAGACAGGAGAGGAGAAAGATAAAGCCTAAGTAAAATGCAGAACCATCAGACCAACAAAGCAGGCCTGAGCACTGAAGTAGTCAAGTTGTTTGAGAATTACTTGAATAAAAGCTGCGTTAGGGGTTGTTTGGGGTTCATTGCTTTGTTTGGTTTTTTTGACAAACACGGAGAAAACTTGAAATAAGTAGGCAAGAAGAGAAATATGGATACAGCAACAGAAAATACTACTTTTCCAGTAAAATCAATTTAATTTACAAGCCAATGTTTAGGTACCTACATGGACAAAAGGAGATGTACGAGTATCTGAAAATTTTTCAGACAAACAATAAAGTATTCTTAACCATTCATTAAGATGTTGAGTTTCAAATATCGTTCCTTGACACAAGGGGAAAACCAACTATTTTTAAACATCCTCATTTCTTATCCACGCTATCTGAGAAGAGGTGTCCACCCACATGTAACAATATCACAGCACAGAAGAACAATCCAGCCACCAAAAAGGAAAAAGAACACTCCTGCAGGATCATCCAAAAACTGCAGAGTTGTCACTTATGCCACAGAAGCAAAAATTAAGGTGAAGGTTATGTATACAATTAAAAAACTTCGTTAATATACCTTTCTCTAATCGTGTGTAAATTTTCACACATTAACTTTTCTCCCTAATATCCAAAAGAAAAGTACTGCAGATTTTTTCATCTGGAAATGGAAAATAGATATGTATGAAGAAAACAAAAATTCATCAATAATTATCTTAAAGATAAATTAGGCTACAAATAGCATTCCATCTGAAAGGGGTGGCAAGGAACAACCAAACCCCTGTATGATTAGGCAGTAATGCTTTTGCAGTGCACCTTCATAAGTGCTGATTCTCTTAGTGATAGCTCATCTGTCAGAGCTTGTGGTTTAGCTGGTAGGAATTGAACACCGTGAGAGTCATATTTAACTGTACAGATGGGCAAATGAAAGCTGTAAAGCAGAAGCAAGCACGCATTACTGAAACACGACACTACAAGCAGCAAAAGAAATGCTCCCAACTTCTGTAACACTGTAACCGTCAGTGCAGCATCTAAATATCAGATCTCACTAGGGCTGCTGCTTTTAAGTCTTTTCACCCAACATAGGCACTGAAATAATATAAAACCTGAGGAAAAGCTGGAGTGCTATTTTCACAGGACTTTCAGTAACCCATATCATACAGAACAGAAAGGAGATGTTTAAGGAGAAGGGGCTTAGAGGTGCCACTATACCAGTATTATTATTCATGTATTAGAGAGAGAAAAAATGTATTTGGTCTGTGATTCCAGGTTGTCTGATCCCACCACAGAATTTCAACCATAACCTGAAATATTTCCTTCAATGTAGAACTGCAGTGTATCACTTCAGAAAAAAATTTGAAGCAGGTATGACCAACTTCTTCTTTCGATAAAATGCATGACAAGCTGGTAGAAATTTGTGGATTAAAAACCAGTTAATACACAACAGTGATGAAAGTAATGCTGGCATTTGCAATGGCTTTGTTTATATTTGTTTCTTTTTGAAAAGAAAATTTTAAATATGAGCAAGTTTTCAATGAGTTTTACACAGAAAATTTGAAGAGGACACAATACTTCTGCTAGAAGCAAATCACTGAGACAAAGAAGTGCATTTAAATTAACCACTGAGAACAATACATATATTTAGAGGGATGGGTATTGAAATGTCAATTCCTTATGCTATTTAAACATGTAATACAAGCAGGCTAAACATTTCAGCTTCATTCATAGAATCTGTTTTACAGCATGCTACATAAAGTGAATCTAAATCTATCTCTTAATTGTAGCAGATGCAAAATTAGTGAAAGCTTATCCTTTAGTTATTACAGGACTGCACTCATGTCCATAAATACTGGCTTCAAGTGACAGCTGTATTATGCAAAATCCTCAGTTATAAGAATCCTGATAGAAGCCTCATTGCTTTTATTGGGTAATAAAACACAAGTCACTCCAGTGGAACCATCAGAAGAAATTTTTTAATATGTCATTAACACTACCTCATAAACTAAATTGTTGATTTGAAAAGGGTACGAGGTAAACAGCCCACATTTCCTGCTGGACAATTTACACCTAAGAATGCTGTAGTACAGTATTTTTTTCTTTTTATAAGGAGACTTTGCTCCCATTCTTAGGCCACACACACTGTATTGGAGGGACTTCTCAGGAAATTTATTTTCTAGAAGTAATGGACAAGTGCTGCATTTCCCTGTAGTAGCTGTATTACTGATGATAATACTCCATAGGGCCACATATTTTCCACTACTACAGCGTTTTTTTCCATCTGAATTTTAAGCTGATGCTGTTGTAATAAGATTTTCTGTAAGCTTACTCGCCGTTACACATTGTATCATTACCTTATACAGGTTATTAATACCTTTAAGGTTTGAAAATACACTTGTTTCCCTCATTAAATAATTATTTTTCTCTTTATTAGTCTTTCCCAACAGTTTTCTAAGTTATCTAGAAAACTCTTAAAATTAATTAGGAAATCTATTTTCTCAATTTTTTTAATGTTTTTAATAAAAACAGAGTAAAGTCTCAATAGCTTGCATGGCCTAATTAAAAACCACTCTAAAATACGATATTTGTAACATTTCGGTACAAACACCCAGACACGGAACCTGCCTGCTCCATGCACATGGATGCACAAAGAAGGCCAAAAGCCCCATTTGGACTTCTGAATTTTGAAGTACCTCCAATACTTTTGAAATTGTTTACTGAATAGAAGAGTCCACTCAATGTAGTGAGTTAGGGAAATAATTTATAACATTGACGCACTTTTTAGTGCAGCTGCTGGATCTCTATTCCTGCTAACGTGCAGCTCTTCGTTTGTGCTGTGACTGTTTTAGTGCACTGGGTCTCAGCTAGGACAGGCTTAATCACTTTAAATCATCTTCCCAGCTGGATACACAGACTTTTCACCTTCCTCATTACAGAAAGCCTATTGCACACCCATTTAATGCACACTGGTAAATGTGTATGAAGTGCAAGTCTTCCTCTATTTGTCAGTATTGAGTTTAATATACGGGAAAAAAATCCTACTTATAACTACGACTTCCGAAAACAAGCATAAAACCAAAAGAGCTTTATAGTGATGGAGCAAGTGTTCCATTCAACACGTATCTTTTAATTTTTATGTTTCAGATTCCACCATTCTGCAATGCTTGCCACTAACACAGCTGATTATGGTAACTTAAAATATTTTTCCATCTTGCAATTAAGAAACTATTAAATACTGGGACACGTTAATAACTCTCTCTCATTACCACATTAGAAATCATTATTGTCACCACACAGTATAATGTAATGCTGGATTAATACAGTGGAAAATTGCTAATCATATAATAACATTTCAATGTTTTTATTACATTAGCAAAATTGATTAAGAATAAAGTGCAAATAATAAATAAGACAATTTTACAAGCAAGGAGAAAATTACAAGCAAAATGACAGCCCTGAGAATGCTGCCATACCCAATAATATAAATATCAATTATGTTATGCTTCTGGCTAGAATTTAAAATACTTTAGAGTTGCTGATACACAGCACTTCTGGAAATTAAATCTATTCTTCTATGTCTTAAGTAAAGCTAAAAACTGTTATGGCCTTTTCTAATTGCAATGGAATTTGCAACCAAATGGGAATTATTTTAAAGGTTGGAGACCATCTACAATTTTAATTCCTGTTAAATTGTATATATTTTTAAGCTCTACATTACAGCAAGAAAGTTAGCAGATAATTTCAAGTTTTGGCTAGGAAATAACTGTGTAATTTTAATAATTCCCTGTAGCATATTTAGATAGTACACTTTTGACTTAGCATGCATGAAATGGAAAATGCCAACAGGATCCCATTTTTCCTAACATCCAAGCAGTTTTTTTTTCCTAAGAACTTTCAAGCAACCACAAGATCTACTTTTAATTTAAAACATCCTTTTTGTAGCATGCATGTTCCAAAAAAGCATGATGAAATATGAGATTACAACACAAAAGCCTTTCCATTTTATCAGGCTTCATCTTGAATACGCTTTCAAAGTATGAAAGATTTATTACAAATGGATTCATTAGTTATTTAAATATTCTGAACAGTGCATTTTGCTTCAAAGGCAGTTAACAGCATATATTCAGATGTTTCTATAATTTCTTTTGAAATAAAGAATGCAAAACAATTGTAACACAACTTTTACTAAATTCTAGCAAGTCTACTAAAATGCAGCTTACAGAGTTGCAAAGTGAATTGGAACTTATCTGAATAAAGTATAATTAATCTGACTTAATCTAAGCGTAACTTTAACATTTAAAGATAACAAGATACTTAAGATCTTTATTCATTTCAGTAAAGTCATTTCAATAGTACTAAAAATAAGAAAACATTGCAAAGCGTTTCATTTTCTACCTCTCGGACAATAACACTAACCTAACGAAAGTGAAATTTTTACATCCCCTTGCTTCCAGCCTCTCTGCTAGATTGACATTACATTACAGTACTAACTAATGTTGTTTTCACCGATGGTACGCTTCACCACGCACCCTGAGTCTCTGAGTCCAGTTTTTGGCACTCAGTTACTGTTAGAATCCAACCCAAGCTCCATGGAATGCCAACAGCCACTGTGTATTGCTCCCTATTGTTAAACGCTCCCTCTTTTCACTTGGTTTGAAATTAGGGACCTTTGAAGATCATGAATCCAGTAGATTGGGAATTTCAAGTAATTGTGCAGAAGGGTATCTTTGTTTGACAAGATTTTTGTCAAGACTGCTCATGATGAAAATGCATCTCCTCACCAGAGATCCAGATCCGAGCACATCCAAGAGTTTCGCTGCAGATCATTAATTAGCGTGCTGAGAAATGGCAAATGACATTCTGAGTAACGGTTTCCTGTATCCCAGTGACTGCAGCAACTACTTCAGTATTCCCTGGACTGATTACTGTTTGTCACAGAATGGTTTAGGTTGGAAGGGACCTTTGAAGGTCATCTAAACCAACGCCCCCTCCAATGACCAGACACATCTTGAAGTAGATCAGGTTGCCCACAGCCCCATCCAACTTGACCTTAAATGTTTCAAGGAATGGAGCACCCAACACCCAGAGTTTCATTCCGTCATTCTAAAAATTTTCCTCCTTCTATCTAGTCTACATCTGCCACCTTTTAGTTTAAACACATCATTCTTTGTCCTATCACTACAAGGCCTACTAAAAGTCTGTCCCCCTTCTTTCTTACAAGCCTCCTTTAAGTACTGAAAGCCCACAATAAGGTCTCCACGGTGCCTTCTCTTCTCCAGACTGANCCTCCTTTAAGTTCTGAAAGCCCACAATAAGGTCTCCACGGTGCCTTCTCTTCTCCAGACTGAAAAACCCAACTCTCCCAGCCTTTCCTCACAGGAGAAGTCTTCCTCCCTCTGATCACCTTCACGGCCCTCCTCTGGACGTACCCCCAGGTAGGGCCTCACAAGAGCAGAGGGGCAGAATCACCTCCCTCCACCTGATGCTGCTTTTGATGGAGCTCAGGGTGCTGTTGGCTTTCTGGGCTGCAAGTGCACATTGTTATAGCTCATGTCCAACAATTCTTTATACTTCTATCCATTTCCTTCTTACCCTGTCAGATTTGGCTCAATCGGTAACAGCTCTTAAAAAGCTGGCTCTTGAAAATCTTCTGGCGTTTCATAGGAAGGAAAGAGTATTCCCTGGCAGAGGCATAGCTGAGAGTGTGAAGAGTCACAAAACACCAGTGAAACTTTGTTTTCTGACAGAGGAAAATAAAAAGCTTCTCTATATTTTGTTTCTTAAACTCCCAGAGATACCAGTCTTCCTCTAGTAAATAGCAGCACCAGATATTTCCAAGTGTGAATACATTCATGATTCCTACATCCAGCTGGGAGACACTGTGTTTTATACTGCTAGCAAACCCTGAGAAATGCAGAGGGAGGAGTAATGGGATTACAGTTCTCTGTAGAATTAAACCCAGTATGTGTCAATTTTTGAGTTCTGAGGTTTGAAGATCCATTTTTGCAATGCCCTAATTAAGAAGGTTGAAATACAGAGAAAACTGCTTAAAATGTCAAAAAGTACTTTTGAAGTAAAAGTAACTTCAAATTGAATTGCTACTATTTGCTAGATGATAAATTTTATGTTTCAGTTCATTTTCCAAATGAGATATTTAAATACTCATCTCTCCTTCATTTCAGTTTCATCACCAAGCTGGTTCAACACTTCTTTAAGAAAAAACCCCCAAAGCTCCAGAACTGAAAAAAAACTTACCCTGACATTAATTACATAAAGTTATATTACACTAGTGGAAGTGTAGTATCTGCAGACTAGGATTAATTCCCTCATGAAAGACTGCAGTAATGCAATTAAATCCATATCTTATCAAGGTGGCTCATATTTTGGCAAGGGTTTTTTACAGTTTATCCATTTTTATCTGAGGTACAATCTCAAAACAAAGTTCCTCTGAAGAACGAGGTGCTACACAGGAACAAGGAAGGACTTGATAGCAGGTACATAACAACTCATTTATTCTTACAAAACAGATTCATAAACCAATCATTTTCTCTTTAGTCAGATTAAAATATGTACTTAAATTATTGATATAATAAATTTTTTTGTGGCCTGAAAAAAATTTTCTTTTTTATTTGTCTCAGCGGAAATTTAAGAGTGTCTACAGATTCTGTCTTGTTGTAATGCAAAATCATTGCTTCAAAACCAGTTTACCCATATAATCACCAATATATCACCGTTTTAAAACTAAAGGTTTAATAGATTCCTAAATTATTCTGTCATACAGAAGATGGGGTTTTCAACTTACACAAAGAAAACATTATAGCATAAAAAGCCCAACACCCAAACGAGTTGGAACAGGCATTAAAAGCCTGAGTCTACCAACAGAAGCAAAGGCATCCTAGCAGGATTCCTCACCTTAACTGCATGGTGTCTAGGTAATGCACCACACGCCATCAAGGAGATCAATCAGAGACAGGAAATTGTTACAACACCTAAACAAACACACTGCACTGAGGACACCAAGTCGGTACACACTGAAAAGCTGTTACTTCTGCTCGCAGGGTATTTTATTTCCTATTAAAGAAACATCAACAGTCTTGAAAGTGAAGAAAGCAACACATTTAATACACAAAAAATATCTATTTGTTTTGTTTCATTGTCCAAAAAACCTAAACATATGAATATATGCAAGTTAAGCTGCTACGATGATTAAATAATTCTGCTCTAGTACCACAGATAACATCAATAAGGAGAAAGTTGAGCCCAGGCAATTCTGTGAGAAATTTTACAGTATTGTGGATAAATCCCAACTGTAGATCTTACTATTTCTAAGTTGTTATTGGAAGTGTTTGAAAGAGAGGTTATTTCTACAGACAAAGCTGACTTTTCTCATCTAGTACTTCCCCTCCTGCAATCACCTTCATGAGAAATGGATGGGTGCACATGCAACTTAATATACTGAGAGACAGGTACAGAATGAGACTATAAAAGGTCAAAGAGAAAGTAGGTGAAATAAAACTGCCTGACAGCATTCAACCAAGCATTGCTCTACTTCCCCAGGAACAAATTCTTTTTTGCCTTCTAGCCCAACCACAGAGCTAAATATTTCTAAAGGTACAACACAAGAAACAAAAGACAAAAAACCCCAAACTACACAAACCCAGAAGTCTTTATTTTCCCCTTAGCTGCGTTTCAGTCTTGTCTGAACACTTTACTATGTTTGTCTTGCATTTTTCTTGGATCTGTAGTTATTTTACTCTGTATAAAGCATTAAATAAAAATAGTTGTTATCATAAATTGCTAGTCAATAGTTACCCGTATTTAAGTTACCACTGAAAGCTTACTGTTGGTTCAGAAGATCTGAGGTCACGAATTTCCCTTGCAAGAAAATTTCTGGGAGCTGATCATCAGCAAAAAGTCTAGGCCATGTTCCAAAATGATATAAAATTCTCATAAAATACATTACTTTACACTGACTTGCCTTATTTGGCCTCTGTTAGGATGCACACATTAGAGTTCATACCCATAAATGACTTCCTTCTGTCTCTACATTTGATTATTTATTTCCAGTTGTAATTTTTAACAGCTCCCCTGTTTCTCTGGAGGACAACCATCACAGGAGAGGTAGAGCAGTGAGCTTTGATATTTAGAACCACACTCTGCAGCCAGTTGCAGTATGCAAAAGTGTGCAAAACAGCAGCTTAGAACTGAAACTTTCAGCTGAACCTTAAGTTGCTCTGGACCAGAAAGCATTTTTTGAAGCCTTAGGTCTTTTCCAGATGTATGAGTGGTAGTTGGAGTAACAAGCATGCAAGTCTCAAATGTAAGATCTGTGTCTGTCACAGTAACAGCAGACTTGTAGACAATAAAAAGCAAATTTTAAAATCTCTGTCCTAGACTGAAGATCTTAAGCTGTACATAACTTTTAACAAAGTGCGACAGCTGAAGCACTAACTTCCAGCAAAGGTTTCATCTTTCCATTGGTATCAGCTCTAAGTTCAGTCCAAATATATTGATTTTCAATTATGTTCAGATTCTTCAGAAGCCTTTGATGCTCCCTGCACTGACTTAAAGGAAATAGACAATTATTTCATGTCTGCATACCGGCAATATTTGATAACCTCCTGGGGTTTCATGTGAATTCAAACTACCATGGAGAAGAAAACAGAATTCTGAAAGACTCCCTACAAGACAGCTCATGCAACAAAGATGTCAGTTCCCATAATATGGAGTTACCAATCTTACTACTGCTGGCAGCAGCAAAAGCATTTGGATCCCTGAGCTGTGAGATAAAACAAATATAAACATGACTGTGGAAAAGTTGTTTCCATCTCTACTTTTATTACTCCTCTGATTACAATCCTAATACTAGCTCTGTTAAAATGAATGCTTACCCACATCCAAAGCCAGCCTAACGAAAGGGCCAAGTGGAATAGCTCCACAAGAACGGCACAAGATGGTCATTTTTTGGAATCGCCCTTCAATCTGCTTCTAAAACAAATTCCTCAGAAGTAAAAAGCTATCATTCAATGAGAAAGATACAGAAGCATCAAGTATTTTTCTTTTTAATCTTCCCTCACATCTACATCGTATTTCATACTTGTACGCTACACGTATTACTATTACAAAGAAAAGGGAAGAAAAAAAGGCACTCTCCTTGAAGGAGATGAAAATATCTGAACTTCACACATAACTGTAGCACAGGCTGGATCCTATGTCTGGCCACAACGTTCCCAAGCATACTCCAAAACCAAAGCAAAAAGGGAACACTTTGGAACTGTTCATAAAGTACTCTTTCCATAAGGACAGTGGAGACTGCTGCTTGTTGACAGAATGAGCAGCACCTGACAAATTCTGCACTAACGAAATACCAAGAACTATTCCAAGAGCCACCAGCTCTTCCCCCTAAGCAGATCATCAAAATAAAAAGAATCTAGTAATAACATCTTGCCACTGCAGGCTGGGTCCCACTGTTGTAAGAGAAAGGATATTTCTACTTTCCTGACAATAACCTGGAGTGCTTCCCTGGGGAAAAGGGACGCTCCCTCCTTCAGATCAGAACAAGGGAAGATTACAGACTCCTAAGAGGAACAGTGAGGTTGTATTAGAGAACAAATCCAAAGCAAACACTTGCAGAGATCTCAGGCTGAAGAGGAAATTGCACAGAATTTGTCTGGTGTCAGAAGCCATTTCAAGCCCCTAGACTACAAAGCAAAACCATCAAAAAAGCCCTAAAAAGTACAGAAAAGGGTGGGATTAATTTTAAAACATTTTTATTTTAGCTGCCTCACCCATATAATTTTAAATTATAGCTTCAGAACTGGGAATATTTGGTGTTGTGTGCATGCTCACAACAAAAAAAGGCATGGAAAGAGATCGCTGAAAGTAGAAGAGGTCACTTCTTATTAAGCCAGACACATTATAAAAGAGAACTTCAATGTCAGTGGTCAGAGAGTAGTTCAGAGCATGAGTTAGAAAAAAAATTTTATGTCTTTTCTGTGTCTTTGATGGAACAGATTTATATTTTAATAGGCAAAAGCCTGCTTTCAGCTATCTAAAAGCATCAAAAAAACTAGACACTTTTTATAATGCTAATTAAATAAGAAAAATCTGACAAGAACCCAGGTCAGATGGTGGTCAAATTCTTCCCCTCCCTCTAAACCTTGTAGAAAAGAAGAAAGAATAATTAAAACTCATCTTGATATGAAAAACAAAATAGTTTATCAATATGTCTCAAAGAATGGATAGGAAAAAATCACAAGATGAAAAAAATTACAAGAGTAAAAGAAAACCAGAGAACCCAAAATGCCAATTCACTCCATCATGTTGCAATTAAAAACAATCATCTCACACATGTTATTGCTTGCTTCACTTGGAACATACTCAGCTTCTATACCTAAATATGGGTAATAAAGCATGCCATGCCATTCTCCATTTTGTAAGGGAAGCTGCTTTTGAAATTTAATTACTGATCTTTAAATTGATCCTAAAATTTAACGTGGCCACAATATTTAACAAAAGCAAACCTGGATGTCAAGCTTGTGCTGCCTCACTTATTGCTCCACGGAGCTTCTCTTCTTTGCAAGAAAAATATTAGGCTATTGACACAGGGGTCTCTTGGAAATGGAGCTTCTGATGACCAGGTCACAGTTACCTATTCTTATAAGGATCTTAACTCCTAGTACCTTCAAATCTTTGAATCTTTTGTGTGTAACAGTTAAATAAAATACCATAAGAAATATCTCACAGAAGCTTCCGGCTTTTTTTTTCTCTCTATTTGCATATATATTCTGAATTTGTGTGTACAGCTCAGATTTTAAAACAGAAACCTGCTTTATTTTTAGCAGGGCAGCTTTGAGTCATCTAGTCTAAAATTCTAACACAGTTAGATTGTCACAGAAAATCACACTTAGTCTACTTCACAGCAGCATTCCCAGCATAAAGCTCAAATTTACATTATGTATGTAAATTTAAAAACTGTCATTGCTACAGTTTTTAAAATTGTGTTAGTTCTTCTGAAAAAATTATGTGTGTCATACCTAAAGCTATTATCCAACCATACCAGAAATAGGGTAACAGAAAGAGAAAATTTTCCTTTGATTCCTGCCAACTTGCTCTTATTTGTGACCCATCAGTCACAGCTCGTTCTAGATCTCTGCATCCTAGAACATGCTTAGTGGAAAACAAGGCATGCAGTTTCTTATGGAATTACTGCAAAGAATTTTAAAAGTAGATAGATCTGCATCAATAGTGATGGCAAAATTTGTTAAGTTGCCAGTTTAGAGGGCCATGGACCAGCTTGTAATAAAAAAACCAAAAAGGTTATGAACCTAACTAAATAGGCAGTCAAATGCTTATTTGACACTAATTATTTGAGAATAATTTCTTTGGTAGAAAACCAAGACTTTTAATGCATTGTAAAGCATATAATTATTTTAAAAATGCAATTAAAGATACAATAATTAAGTGTTGGATATAATTGTAGCATAGGTATATTTCTGCACTGTTAGTTTCTTTGCATTTTGTATATTTCCATTCAATAAAGTTTTGAAAGTAATAGTTGAAAAAACTTCACAATGACTCAAATAGGCAATCTCTAAAGACTTAATTGTGTTATCATCTTATGTTATGTATGAGATGGGAGTAGGGCAGATTGTGTAAGCAGCAGTACTTGGCAACTTTTCACAGCAATTTTAAAAGATAATGCATGTCACCATGTTATATCAAGGTATCTGCATTTCACACATGATAACCATCACCAAAATTAATTTAGGGATCAGTTACTGCAATTAACTGGACTGTATGGACCACCTCCAATCCTGGACTACCTCACAATTATCTGTAGGTATATTCATAAACTGGATGCAGTAATCTGAGCTCAAACTCCCTCTTGCAACAGCGCAGGGGCCATACAGACATAGCTGGACATCCCGATGGATTTCTGTAACGTGCATCCCCTAGGGAGGAAGAGCTGATTCCCTGGGTTCGCGGCTAGGTGACCAGCTCTGACTTGTGAGAAGGAACAGATTTCCATTGGAGAATTTAGTGGTGTTTAAGCAGCAGCCTACCAATCTCTGTCCCAGGAACCCCTGCTCTCACTGCAGGAAGAATTCACGGGCTCATGACGTATCTACTGTGCTACCCCAGGTGACAGCACCTATGTTCTCTAAATAAACCAGCACCTATGTCCTCTCAGTACTCCAGCCTGCAGGCTGCAGCAATTCAGCAGCTGCCACAGAAGAAGCTGACCCATTTTGAGATCATAGATGAGAACTGCTGAGGCCACACCAAAGTCAGCTCTTTTCATCCATATCACCCACTGTAGTATCTATTTGTACACAATGCATTTAAAAAACTTGAACAATGAATACTAACAAACATTAAAGTCAACAAGTTCCCTTTTTCATTTAATGATCACCTGCTGTAAACGATGGAATTAATCTACAGTCATGCACAATTTACTCTACATAAGATGCATGAAAAAGGCAGAAAATCCTAGCTAATCTTGAGAGTTCCAGTGAGCTCTCAAAAGCTGTCTTTAAAAACCAAAACCCATTTATTTTATTTGCAAACTAAGAATTTGAGATCACTGATTTCAGGCTGTATTTCTGAAAGACAAGCTAAGCAACTTAATTGATCCTACAGTTCACTAATACCACTACAATGACAATAAAACTAAGATATGTTCTTAGGGTTTACAAATAAGTATCAACACATTGCCAGAACAAGAGTAAATAATTTTCTTGAATTAGTTTATTTGTCAGACTGTATGTCATGAAGGAACTCAGTATAATTGGGTGTAGTCATTTCACTTCAGTAGGATCTCTAAACTTCAGTCTGCTTATACAGACAGGTATGTAATATAAAGTATGTCTTCTCTAAGTAAAGACCATTCAATTCCACAAAGTCTATATCTAACTCCTAAAGATGCCTCATTGAATCAGAGCAGTCTCCTCATAAGAAAAATTGAAAAAATTGAAGTGTGTAGAAGCAAACAAGTTAAATACTTCAGACATTGTTCAGTTAGTCCTGGCAGTTAGCGAGGATGGAGGAACAGTCAAAGATAGATCCTCAGGAACAGGATCTCACACAGCAAGGAAAAGGATGCAGAATGCAGCCATTACACATAAAGGAATCCTCCTCACTCACAAGTGAAAAAAAACATCAGTTAAAAGCAGAACACAAGCATGGCACTTAAAGTGAATAACAGCCAGCTTTCAGTACTTTATGGGTCCAATATAGCAAGAAGCTAAGTGGAGCTGCTGCATATGTTTTTGTGCTGTAACAAATTCAGATTATACAAGACCCATATTTTTCCCCTTCAGGTCTTGTGACCATTTTGAATGGAACCCCAGCAACATGAGGTAAATATTCTGGTACATTTTCTACTACAGTTGAGGTGATAACAGGCCTAATCCATCCAAATACTATTTTGCAGCAAGAAAAATAAAACAGTGAAACTCAATGCCTATCAATGAGTTCAAATTTCACAAAAGCTCTTTTTTTTGAGGACTAGACATATATACCAATAACAAGATAACCTACAGGCCTACTCTTATGTGTCAGGTTGTAAGTGAACTGCTAATGGAGCAGTCCTACGATTAGACTTCCCTATTGGGAATTCATTGCATTATCCCATAACCTTTTTTTTGAACAAAGTAGCACACAATGCTAGTGACTGCAACAGCCACTGAATCACAGGCTGCTGATGTGATTGACAATTTGGCCCTTTGAAATCACACTCAGGATTCTAAAAAAAGCACTACTGTACCTCCTGACAAATCAGTCCTTACCTCTGTGCGCTGGTAAAAAGTTTATGTAAATTCCTGTATTAAAGTTCTATTCTGAGAAACCTCCATCATATCCATAAGAAAGAGAAAGGTATACTAATTTATTAGAGGCCAGCAATGTAAATTAGCAGTAATCAAAAGTATCAGACATACACCCTCTTGGACTGAGCACAAATCAGTGAAGGAGACAAAAGAATGGTTTTAGGCAACAAGCCTGTGGATACACTAAAAAATGAACTTATAACAATATGTTTAAGCTTTCTGAGGGAAGCACAAGATGTCCAAGAATACTGTATTATAAAACCTGCCTGGAGTTCTTAGCTAACAGCAAGATTGTCAGTGTTTGTGTAATGGGGGGGGGGGAGTATACTTCCAACAGGAAGCATTCCAGAGATGTTCAAAAAACCTCTGGAACTTGCCATTTCATATTTCCAGGGCAATTAACTCCCCACTGCATCACTTCACTTAACGTTAATTAATTGTTAAAGATGTAGTTGTGTAACTTATTGAGCTGCTAAGGATAAAACAGTTCCCAAGGCTTGACTGGCATGCCAAATTAATATCAGTGAAGCACAGGGATTTACCCTCTCTTCTGAGATTGCCATATCAAGCACTCGTTCTCCTTCCAGTGTCAACCAATGGGAGCGAGTCAAATATCAGTCAAGCCATCAGCCCACAGTTGCACGCAAAGTTTTATGGGGCAAAAGGTTCTGACAAAGTCCCACTGTCATTCTGCACATAGAAACATTGGAGGGTTCACATTATGGCACCTTTGGAACCGGTCCCCTAATTGTTGTGGCTTACTGATATTTCCAGATTTTTGCTGAACAGGAGAAATCCCAGCCTGCACTAATTACTGCATTACCTAGAAACAGCTTAATTTTCAGGATAAGGATAAATGAGGGAACGTGCTAATTAATATCACTCATATATAGCATCTCTTACAAGTTAAAGGTGGTGTTGGCTCAGGGAAAAACAGAATCAAAAACCAGTGAAGTTTGAGTCCCCTCATTCAGGTGGAAATTAGCTTAAGGACAAAGTCTAAATGCCTTCATTGCTTTGGACAAATCTGAAAAAGTTTTTAAAACTTCAAAACATGATGTTAGCATAACTAAAGAGGCATATAAGCTGAGTCAAGCAGCAGGCAGCTGAACTGCACACCCAGAAAGAACCAACTGCCACCATTTATAGAGTGCCTTTTGATTCCATGTGGGTGACTGATGTTTGATTATTTCAGAATATGGAAATATAGAAGTTTCTAATCATTTAAATAAATTACAATTTTGGATGGATGAACAGGGGCTGCATATGTACGCTGAAGCTCACTCAAACACAGAAGAAAGAGTTTCAAGGTTCTATCTGAACAAATTTAGCAGGAATGTGATGGTACAACTCCTCTTCTGTTTTTCCAAAATCACTTTAAAGATGGTCTTCCTACAATGCTATTCATGTTGCTGGCCAGGAGCAAGACCTGAAAAACAAGTGAATATGGTTCTGGTACATCAGACAGAGAAGTCAATGGGACCAGCAGTGAACCACTCAATTCCACACCAAAGTGATGCACATAAGGAAGTTTGTCTTTCAATGCTTAACAGTCACCATCTGTCTCATAACAAAGTCTGTTGTCAAACTGACTGTGGTGTAACTGGAACTATCTCTTTTTCAAGAAGACAGATTCAGGGACTTAGCATTGCAGAATCTAAAAAGGTGCCACAGGCTCTTTGGACCTTCATTTTCTGACCACTATGATATTTGTTGAAATTATGTTCCCAGGTCCGTAAGTATACAGAGTTGTACACAGCTACTCCCCATGCACAGGAAAAGGCTCACTATCAGCAACCTCAAAAAGTCAGGTCCTCCAGTGCACTGCTACATCTTTCATCATCTGATCCATAACAACATAAACAATGGATGGGCTTCCTTCACAAGCACCAAGAAAGGTTGACCAGTTCCCAGCTTTCTAACCTGGAGGGAAATTTGCTACAGTTTTGCAGAGTTTGTCATTAGGATAAAGAAGTTTTGTTGCTTTTGTTGCTGGCCACATAGCTCTGAAAAAGGCTTTGAAAATCATCTCAACTACAGCTGAGTAAAAGGTCTGGCAATTTTCTCTAAGCCATTCCAAAAAAACACTAGGCAGCTCTCAAAACTTACAAAATTTCTCTGACATCTGTACTGATCAGTCTAGGCATTCCACCAGTTTCCCAAGCTGCATGTTTTAATTCTGATGAGGCAAGGCTGTCTGCTCTGTAACAAGCAGGGACACATCGCTGTGATGTTTGACACAGACTGCTTCAGAAACACACATGAATGACAGAACGCGCTTGAGAGAATAAACAGCTCGGAAAACCGATGTCACTGGCGTGTGGGAGTGTCCACTGTGACACTATCAGCAGGACATCATCTCTGCCATAGTGGGAATAACTACTGCTGTATTTCCAGAGACTAACTTAAGTGGCTGCTTTTGTTAGCTCTGAGGCATGTTTGGCTACTCCTTCAGCAAGTACACATCTCATTGATTAGGATGGTTACACAGATCACTGAGGACAGGTGATTAATACACACACTCAACTGGCTCGTAGCATTTAAATTTTAGTAAGGTATAAATAAGTAAAAAATTAGCTGTAATTCCTAGCTGTTTGTCTGGTTTATCTTCTTTCACATGGAACAGGTTTGAGAAGCAGATATATGGACTTGCAGGACAGCATATGGCGCTGACAGAAGACCACACTGAGAATGCTACCCCAGCATGGCAGAAACACGTCAGATCTGCCATAGAAAACACACACCTCAGATGTTTTTTTCTGAAGAGAGGGTAAGGCTATTATCCCTAAGTTTATTAAACCAGAGCAAACAAAAATGGTTTAGAGACCTTTTTTGTACATTTTCTTAAAAGCTGGATTAAAACACTGAAAATATTGGAAACACATGTTTGATGGGGCCACCAAGCCCATATGAGCAGAGCTGTTTAAGGAATGAAAATGAAGCTGCTTAAGGAATATCAAGCGTGTGGCCAAAACTAACTCTGAGGAATTTAACATTCTGGTCCAAATGGTTCAGAAAGCACAAAACCTACCTCTGTGAGCAAAAAAAAAAAAAAAAAATTACCTATTTCCTTTTGGTCAACAGAAAGATATAGAGCTACATGCTCTTTGCTTTACCAAGTAGGAGGAAAAAGTTGTTTAGAGGACTCGCTAGCACTTTCTTGGAGTGATAGTCCAGAAACAGTTTTTAGAGAAAGCTATTCATTGCATAAGTGATTTTAAGCACACAATTAAGCAGAACTTTCCTAGTAGATGGCATGATTGATTTAAAAAAAAAAAAAGACAGTTCCTGCAAAGTTGCATCAGCATGAAAAAATTGAGAGTGTGCCTGGAGTGACCTCTGACAGCCTTTCCATTATCTCCGTGCCAATTATGCACGTTCAATACATTTTGAGGTCTGCTCCTGAGCCAAGTCTTGCTTCCTGCTATGCCTCAGTCTAATCTACAGCAAATAAGTAAAGCAGAAATTCTCACAAGTGAGGAAAGGATTAAATTCATTAGTTATATGCTCATTTATACAGAATGACAGGAGAGTGAGGAGGACATCACTAAAGGACTGATGGATCCCTGTGTTATGGATCTTGTAGATTACATGCAGTAAGTACAGTTTAGTCAAGGGTACTTCTTATAAACTTCATTTTAAAAGTACAGAATTAGTTGCAATGAAGCTACTTAGATGTTTACAAGATTACAGCTCATACTGTTGATACAACAGAGTTCTGTGCCTGCAAGTATTCTTTATAGACAAACTTTCAATTTTACACATTATTTTTGGATTAAGCATGAAGTGACCCAGTTGACAGACATGTTTAATATAAATCCAAGGTTTGGCTAATTACTCACATAACAAGTAGTAAAAATTTAAAATACTTCTGAGCCTTTAGAGCATACCATATTTCACAAACAAGCATGAATCTGTTCATTTTTTAAAGCTAAATTCTCCAATTTATGAGTTCATTAGAATGCTAAAACACACAATCCCTTTAGATTAACAGAACAAGTTAATCATAATGGAAGAACGAAAATTTGGATTAATTCATAAGCCCTTGAAATAGAGGCTGATATTCAGAACAGTGCCATACTTCCCTGACGTGAATTCAAAAGTTCAACATAATTTAGCATATTATTCTCTCTTAATGTTATCCCTCATTTAAAAGTCATTCCAATCAACACTTTATTAAGAGTAAATAAAGAAGTACTCTAGTTTAACGCCAAACTTTTTTACAGTATCTAATGACAGGATGTAGGCTTTTCCCAAAAATGTTGTACAGCTCCAAAATTGGAAGGTTACAATTAGATGGCAAGAAGTAATGCAGAAAGAAAATGGAGTTAGGATGATTTTCTCAGGTATGATTATATAAATATTATTGTGAATACCCAAGAGTATTTATATGAAAGCTTCGCAGAATCTCTATTTTACATTTTGCCTTTACCTGCCAGTCCTGCCAATTCAAGTTGAAATGTGTCAAGCTACATTCTTCCAAGCTCACATTGCATCAGCAGTAATGTGTTATGAGAATTTCAGAATTCTATCAAGGAAGTATAAACAGCAGAATACAGGACTCTCTAGCTGCTAAGTTAGATCCACAGCAATACTAGAATTGCTAGAATAAAAATAAGCTATTAAGAAATAGGACAAAAACCAAGAGCATTGATCCTGAAGATGAAGACTGTGACATTCTTTGTAAGTACTTCCAGAAAAACAAGAAAGAAAATGTGCTGTTTGTTGCCTAGGTCATGTAGTTTAAAATCCAAGTGATAAAATTCTATTAAGTTAAACTTGAAATCCAGAGCTTGTGTTTAGAAAGATAAAACTTCAAAGACTATTTCCTGCAATTCTAACCTCAGCACTTGAAAAGCAAAAGAAATGCTGATAAAAATCATGCAAATACATCCTGGTCAGCAATACTTGCCCTCTCTGCACATGTAAGCTATTTGCTTTACATACTTTAAAGTCATGAGCTCTACTAAAAGACTTAGATTTTTTTTTTTTCCCTTTCAAATCAATGTCTGTTGTTAGATAGGCACAGGCTTAACTAAAATTACAGAGGGAAGCTGAGTAGTAGTAAAACACTGTCTCTACGAATCTAAATTTAGTTTGTTGGCAGAACCCGAAAACAATACATTATTTATGAACTGCATGCAGTTACATGTATGCATATTTTATAGATTTAATATAATGGATCCAATCATTTGGAGAGATTGCAAGAGCTCAGATTAAAGCAAGATGTCACATATCATATTAGATATAAAACCAAAATCTAATGAGACAAGTAAAGGTCAGAGAAGCACGCTGCAGTTTCAATTTGATACCCCTACACTTCTTGTTCCTGAGCATGCACCACAACATACAGCAAAACTAAAAGTAAGTATTAAAGGATAAGTCTAATGCTGGGCAAACAGGCAAGTTAAACTTTGGTTTCTATTCCAGAAACTAAAGGATTGCAATTCAGCCATCCTCTCTAGCACCCATTTTCCAAAGTATTATCGAGCAATTTTTAGTGACTGATGCCTTATCAATTGAAATTTGATCCAGCAAAGTTATCAACACGTCTTATTGGTGGGTTAAGAAAAAAAAGTTAATCCAACTACTGTGTCTAATAGTAACATAACACCTTTCGGAGCACATTACCTGCATTTTTACTGATTATTTCAATTATTTCTTCTGCAATAGAAGAATTTTTCCCTTGCTTTTTCCTTTCCTTTGGCAGAGCTTTCCCTCTAATGTATGATGTGACTCTGCTTCTACATTTCATTTTGTGAAATACATCTTCTCCATTGTAGATTAGAAGCATTTCTACAAAAAAAACACTTTCCTATTGTCCAGACCTTTCTCTTTTTCTGACCCTGCTGAGATATCCTGTCCACATAATGTCTGCTTTGGGCAGTCGACAGGGCCAACCTTCAGTTTCTGACTTTCACTCTGCTCTCCAACTATTGTTCAGTCCTGCACAGTGCCACACACTCTCCTTCTGCTCTGCTGCAAGATAACATTGAAAAAATATCAAGATTCCCTTTGGTACCTTACCAGCCAAATTCCTTTATCAGGGCTGCACTTCACATCATTCCTTTCTGTTAACATGCTACAAAAACCCATAAAATCTAACTCTGCTCTTCACGGCTTAGCTGCAATTCTGGTTAATTCTTTGCAAACTTATAAAATCTTTGCTTCCTTTATAGTTGATGCTGCTTCAAATTTTAGTTTCAAACTCCATGATTTAAGCTTTATTTTCTTCCCAGTTTTCTTTGTAATTCAGAATTTCTTCCTCTTGCCTCTTTCTGTGATTACCATCTCGAATTTTTCACACATGACAAACACAGTATATCTAAGACTTTTTTTCTTAAAGAAATTGGCTTACCCTTTTCAGAAACAGAGAGAGAGCATTTCTTGAGTAGATGATGCTGCCTTTGCAGGTACAAAGGAAATATCCAAAATACATGAGCACATGTAACAGATGATGCTCCTACACCATGAGCAGATGTCACCAGATGATCACCACACTCCATACAAGCAAGCATCTGACAGGTTCATTTTCCCTTTTTAAACACATTCTATGCTCCAAAGTTTCTCCACTCACTGCCTTTGGGGATTTTTGTTTCAACATAGTATTGCTTTTCTGACCCTTAAAGAGGGTCTATCTACTGAAACATAAAATTCCACCTTTAGCTGCTTCCTAAATTCTTCCTTTTCTTTAATCTGATCTTTTTTTTAGTTGCACTTCTCTTATTACACTCCTCAATAATATACTCTTCCCACTCAGAACTTAAGTTTTAAAAAAGCAATTTGCCAGACTTCAGGGCCCATTTATTCATTTCCAACCATTCTACTCGGTTGCTTTTCATTGTAGTCAGGCTTCCAAGGATGTCTTTCTTTAACGTGTAGTTATTTCTCACCAACTTTTAAATAGCTGGAGCAAACTCTTTTAGGTTTTAGCTCTCATTTTATAGCACACTTTTTCAAGCTTTTCCCATAATGTTGAGAAACTAATAAGAGCTGTATTCTTCGGATTTCTTCCCTGCATCTTCTCAACCAGAATCCACATTCACTCCAAGGGCAGCCACCTTGGCACTCTGAACTTATTTACTGGCCCTTTACTTCTCAGTCACCAGATAAGCTTCCTGAAATAATGTTTATTTCTCCCATTACTTTCAACAAATTAACATATATTTAAGTTGGCTCTCTCTAAGGTTACTTACACACTCATTCTCTCCAATAAGCTGATGAATATTGCTGCAAAAACACTTCCAGAACTTCTAATTTCATTTTTGGCTTACATTTCAAATATTTTTTTTCCTATCCTTGCATTTTACAGAATAACAGCTTCTTTCAAGATTTCCAGAATTCACTTTTTTCCTCTCTGTCACTCTCCCATCTCTCTTTTTAAAGTCTTTTACTGATGTTATGTTATTCATGCACAACTGTTTAAGTTTCAGTCGTATTTGAAACGGAAACTAGGAGATGACAAACCTTCTGGAGACAAATACAATTCCAGATGGCAACTGGAGCTGAATGAGGCTCCCAGCTCTGAGCCAAGATAAAGCAAAAGTTCACTGACAAAAGCTGATCAGGGTAAGAAAGGCACATTGACACAGTAATACCTGCATTTCACTGATTTAAATTTCATCCATTTCCTTGACTCTATATGGGTTCTGTGTACTTCATAGTATAATTATTGAACAACACCTGGACTGATCGATTAATGACAGGTAAAGAATGAAGTATAGTTTACTAATAAATTAGCTAATGCCACTGAGATCACTTCAAGGAAAGATGGAACTAAATCCTGGGCTCTTTGAACACTTCAAACTTTAGAAACTCAGAGCCTACCATGAATATTTGCTTCTAAACCTCCCCAATATAAATGCAGCAACAGAAGCAGAATTTCATGTCTCTCAACTAATAAAGAGTTCCAGAACTCCCTTCAAAAGGTTCACCTCTAATCAGCTGTCATGAAAAGGCACCACCTTTACACCATCACCACAGGTCGAGTAACAATGGTAACTGACAGAAGATCATTCCAATCACTTGAGTTCCACTGATGAAGAGATTTTTCAAAAGCATCAGAAGCAAAAATTTGGCTTGACCCGAGAGTTAAAAAAAAAGCTAAAAAAGCTGACTATATTTTAAAAACATAACAATTTCAGAATGTCAATGCTATATACATTAAAACATACACAACTTTCTTTTTTAAATCCAAAATATTTTCAAGACATTTGGGGTTTTAGAAAATCAAAACTTCAGTTAAAAAGCAACAACTATTTTGTAGAAATGAGCAGTAATTATGACAATATTTTCTTCCATTTTATGGGGGGTAACCTTTATTATATTATAATTTTATTTTCTCCAAATGTGCATTTGATGCTATCTGGCAGTCAGTTCTAATTATATGGAGAGCCTCAAATTTAATATGCCAGGATCATTAACAAGAAGGTCCTAAGTAACGTTCGTGTACTTTTTACATCTCTCATAACATGAAAATATGCAAACAGGTATATGCTTTAAAGTGTGACAAAAAAGTATACTTGAGTTAAAGAAAACTTAATACACCTGAAACCAAATTCATCATTACTGTTGTTCATCATACCCACAGCCAGAAACATTCCCATGTATAAAAGTTTTATGTTTCAGTCTTTTATGGACAAACTTTGAAGTTCTTACAGGATAAACGTGGTTAAAATCAGAGAACAATGCAGCCTAGACAGGACCTCTGCAGTTCTCCAGTCCAACACACCAGTCAAAGCAGAGACAACCCCAAATTTAGATCTGCCTGACTGAAGGACTCATCCTGGTACGTTATGAAAATCTCCAAGCACCGAGACTCAGCAACTTCACTGTTTAACCACTGTCATTGTGACTTTTCTCAGTGTAAATTTCCTAACTGCAGCTAGCGACCTTGTCCTCGCCTCTTCTCCTTCCAGAATGCACCTCTGACAAAAGCTTTTCACTCTTGGTACACTGGAGCTGTAGCTACAACCTCAGCAGAACACTTGTGAAAAGACTGAAGAGCACAACTACAAAACGAGTCACATACACCACTGTCAGCATAGGCTGAGCAACAGAAACACAAGCAGCCACTCTGCAGTGCTCGTGACAAAACAGACAACAGAGCAAACACAACACCTGAAATGATCAATAATACTTTGACAAGGAAGAACAAACCTGGGCCACTTTAACGGAATTTTGAGTGGAACCACCAGCATGATATTCTACTTTGAACTTTTTCACAAGTTCTTCGAATCTGTTAAGAAAAAGCAGAGAAAAAACGTTAAACTTAGCAAATCTTTTTCTTTCTCAAAACAAGTCATGAAGATTTGAAGTAGATGACATCAATTACTTGAAAACAAGAATTTCACATACATCGACTGTTACACATAATGCAAACTGGAAATGTTCATTTAGAGTTTGTCCCAGTCACAGTACAAAGTACGATATCAAACTGAACTCTTTACCTACAAGTTGCAAGTGGAGTAAACTATTAGGGAGGAAAAACTATCTGGAGCGTAAGCTCGACTGCAATGAACTGCTAGATTGGTAAAATACATGATTAAAGAAAAATGACATAAATGAAGATATTCAGATATTTATTCCACCTCATTAAATTTTACATTCTGTTTCAAGCTTATGAGAGAGGATTGAGGAGATCTGGCACCTAGCTCAAAATTAACTTAACCCGAACAATAGTGCTATATTTTAGGATTTCATATGAAATAGGATATTTTGACAGGTGAAGACCTTTGATGAACAAATCTAGCCATAAGGAGGGAACTTGGTAACAGCAGAGATGTCTCCAGGTGAACTTTCAAACCCTTCAAGCTGTACTACTATGAAAATATAGAATTCTCTGTCAACATTCAGTAGTGTATTAGGTTTGAATACTAAAACAAATATTTGACCTTCTAACAGAAGTATCTACCCTCATATTTCAGATCAGACTTTCTGGTTAAGACCAGCAACTGTAAGGCGCTGGCCACTGTCTAGGATGTGTTACAGCTCTGATCAGAGGATACAACCACTCAAGAACAGCCTCCTCTCTGGGCACAGGCTCTAGAAATGGGAACTGCAATGAGGGAGTTATGGAGACTGCAGGAAGGATCTGCACAAATATTGCATCGTGCCTTTAAATTCCAAGCACACTTCAAAGTGAGCGGATTAAACAGCAGGATTAGCAACCTCAGAAGATGTTAGACTCAGAAGTACTCCTGCAGGCAAGTCAAAATGTTTACTGCAAACTCTGCTTGCAGATTTGAGGTTCAAAATTACCACCATTACCCTAATTAATAGCATGTATTTGCCTTTAATGCCTATTAACTTTACCTTCAACAAACGAAACTTGCCCAGTTAAATGTATTCCAACATATTTTATTGTGTTTACCTTTAGCATCTTTTTAAGGAGTGACATCGTTATTTCAAACACAGTGCAAGTTGAATGCTATCTACCAACCCTACCCTTTCTCTCCTCCACACAACCCCAACCTTTTTACATTATGTGAACAACAGCTTTGGGGACAGATTTGTCAAATAATGACTTGTTTGTTTAAAAGGTTTTTGTTTTCAATACCATCTTATTAATAAGAGCATTTTTCCTTTCTACAGTACTTTCCATTTAAAGAGTTTGAATAATGATCTACTTACCCCTAGTGAACTACCAATGGGCAGACAATTGGAAGGAATCAAGAACTAAATTACTACATATGCTTTTCACAGTTACCCACACTACTAATTATCCACCAGTTCTAAGTCAAGCAATTGAAACCTTAAATGATAGCAAGTAGCTGAAAGTGGAAAAAAAAATAGCACAACTCAACAGGTCTCTCAACAATTGCTTTTCAAGCAAAGACAAACCATCATGAACCAATTAAGTACTCTGGCAATATTTTTTCTTTAATTTGACACTTTGCATTTTCACTCAACTTGAGTATGTACTGTGCAAGTCACATGGTTATTTTTGTATTCTTGTATATCTATAAGAATGCAAGTTGATATTTTAATTCTTTTACCTAAAGGAACTTTAAAAAGTTTCCACATCCACATTATTTCATGGCATGTTAAACCTTGTAAACACAGTATACTTGAGTTAAGCACCTATGTAAGTGGTTCTTTGTAGGCAAGTAAGTGTTTAAATAATTATCTTGTAGTTCGAATGAAGACTAAAACAGGCACTATCTGAATTTAGATGGAAAAAAATAGAAATTGCCATAAAATACTATCTTTATTATAAAAATTTCAAGGTGACAGATATGTAATCTAATAAATAATCTGAACAAATTACTTTACAATTACTTAATACAATAAGACAAATTATGGCTACACTATTTCAGATTGAACATAAAAACATGGAACTCCTTTTCTTCGAATTAAGATGGTGAATTTAACATATCTAAATATTTGTTATATGAAACACAGCAAGTTCCTACAGCCACAAGAAAAGTAAATTTTACTGGTCACTTTCCATGACACATCAGAAGGACAATACAAATTCTGTTGGTTTAATCCACAAGAGCCTGAACTGCATCCAGAATGACCTCAAAATTCAGAATGCTCATATTTTTTTTTATCTCAAGATGAACAGTCAGATGGACATTTTTCCCAATGTCAGCAGATGGCACAGGCAGCGTGGGAACAGAGACTTTGTCACTGTGTGCTGCCTGCCTGACCTGCAAAGAGCAGCCTCGCTCCAGCACGCCTCAGAAACACGGGGCTTGCTTTTAGAAAACCCTCCCCTCAGAGGAAAGAAGTTCAACTGTAGAAACTGCTCCAAGGCTTGAGAATGCTGAGCAGAGCTGCTGTGTGTGCTTCAGGACTAAGCTGTTATCACACTTAGGATAATTCAAGAAAATTAGAACCTTATGAGCA
Source organism: Bombycilla garrulus (assembly GCA_013400315.1). NCBI lineage: Eukaryota > Metazoa > Chordata > Aves > Passeriformes > Bombycillidae > Bombycilla > Bombycilla garrulus. Next base: position 1,036,475 of record VXBU01012387.1, read on the forward strand.
CAACAGCATATTATTTTTGCTTCACGTTCTGTAGTTGCTGGTTTTTCTGAGTATTTCTAAGGCTGTTCTGTATCTGAGAGCCGTGACCCTTTTTCTGACCTGGCAACATACCATTACCTTAAATAACAGAATAATAAATCCCACAATCGGCACCATATAAAGGGGCCCCCATTTTTAGTACCATTAATTTGTCCACCACATTAAAGCATATTTTAACAAAAATGAGTTTGCATTTGCAGCAGCACATGCTTTCAGCTGTGATACTGCTGATCACCTCTAGCACTGACCAAAGAGGATATGTTAATGTTTTGCTCAGTTGCAATACAGGCAGTAACACTGTCAGTTGTTTGTTTTTTTTTTCACCTCTTCAAAAGAGAATGTACTCCTAATTGAACTTGATACTGAAAGGTGAGGCTGTTCACTAGCCTCACTTTTGACAGAATTAATGGCTATTAAAAAACTTAGAAGGTGGTAGTAGAAGAAGCTATTACACAAAAGAACACAAACAAGAAAGAGAATATAATCTGCTTTTTTTTCCTTTTTTTACAAAATACAGCTCCTTACTTTAGAGGAGGTGGAGGCTGATTTTTAGAAGGCACAGACTCTTCTTACATATGCCATACCATTACCTCAAACTGGAGACAGCTGTTAGGATTTGCCCCCAGGAAATATGACTGCTGACAATTCCACCACCCTGTTTGACTTTCAGACCATTCATAACCCAAGCATCACTATTCACTTTCTCTGTGTGCTCTTACTAAACTATGTGTAAACCTTACACTAGCCCTTCTCATAGCACCTCTTAAAAAGCATGATTTACTGTACTGTAGAGAAAAATGCACACACTGTAACATCTAATCCCTTCAGATACCTGCAAAGATCATCTGTGTCAGCTACCCCTCTGACCAGCTCCTGCCTCTCACCCCAGCTCTCCCAGAGCCCTCCTCAGTCAGTGCAAGCAGGAGTCACTTCTCTGCATTTTCAAGGCCCTGCAAAGCGTTATGCAGTGAACATACCATCCTTCATTCGGTACATTCAGATTTACAACAGCCTCCAGGCACAAAGCTGTCAACAAAAATAGCTTTTCTCTCACTAACCCATGATATCATCCAATGTCCAGTTACTAGAATTTTCTATGACTATTAGCAAAACTACTTTAAATCTTCCTTCAAACTATCTTTCACCGTAATGTCATAAAAAAGTCATCAGCCAGGCTGTGTGATTTCCCGAGGCTACGCTCCAGCCTAATAACTGGCAATCCTCTCGTGGATCAATACCCGTCTCTCCTAACTTGCTTTATACACAAAATCTGAGGGCTTTGGAGCCGGGACTGTCTTCTTGTTACACAGCAACAGATACACTCATGTATGGCTCACCATGGCTCCAAAATCAAACTGACAAGAAAAATAAACACATAAAACATTCCCTACAACCAAAAGCAGGCAACATAAGGCAGTGCAGCTACACTATGGAAAATTAAAGCAATTCAAGTAATGCTGTTAAGTTTTTTGATATAATTTATATTAAACTACAAAAAAACCTTTTTTGAAAAGTAAAATGGCCACAGAATACCAGTCTCACATTGTGAGTGCACCAGAAAAAAACACTCCTGAAGCGTATGTCAGAAGCTACTTATCTGCAAGAAATAGAGAAAAGTAATCTCTTGTTTTTCAGCAGGGTATGTTGCCCTGGATATCTTTTGATATATCTGCTTATTACCTAAGATGTACTCAATAGCACACATCAGCAGGAGCTACACATAAAAAAATCACCTGCCAAAAGCAGCTAGAAAAGAGAGAAAAGTATTTTTTTCCCTTTTGAATGCCATATAACCAGATAATGACAGCCTGAATGTAAGACAAAAATCAGGTTATTTTGTGTAACAATAATAAAGCATTTTGAGTGGACAGTATATTTTGTTTGGTGTTATAAAAATCTTCAAACCCACTAAGATGGAAACCTCTTAAATAATCAATAAAAGGTTGCAAGCTGCATGCAAGCCTGTAACTCCTTTCCTTTAAAGGTACGTTGGGGCTGGGCATGTAGCCATTGTTGGTACCTCTGAGAGAGGGAGGTAGACAAGGATTTCGTATGTTTTTAAGGTATTGGATGAATTCAAATTAGATTTTAATTAAAAATCATAATTAATGGTGATTCTGACACCTTTGCCAGATATTTATTTTTACTGGCAAGAAGCAGTCATATTAAGACATGGCAATAGCTTTAGAAGTTCAGCTGTGAGGAGAACCAGACTAATATGCTGACAGTTAGATGTTTGATCCTTTTAATTGCATTTTTTTAAAATCTACTTAAATCTTCAAATTAAGTAACCTATGTCCAATTGCCTATGAAATCACTCCATAAATTAAAGAAGAAAGTATGTAAGAGAGCAAGAATCGTATTTTACAACCTGTTTTAATAATACTAAAAGTATTACTCAGTAAAACTACAAGAACAACACCAAATATTATTTCAATTTTTAAGAAAACCTTCAAGGAATGAACCAACACAAACAAGGAAATAATGCCAAACCTGCATCCTGATTGTTTTGCAGAGCATGGCAGAAGTAGTTATGCGTACATCTGGAGCAGGCTGTCATCTGTCACATTCTCAGTTTCATCACAGCCTGGGCCAGTGCCAGAACAATGCAGGCAGCCACACCGCCAGGCAGATGGGGCACATGTTGTTGAAAGACAACCTTGCCTGGTCAGTGTTAGCAGGCAAGCTGAAGCCCTCATAATTTCATCCCAAGAAAAATCTAATTTACATTTAAGAAAAAGGTCTAGTCTTGAGATTTAAACACAATCATTAAATCAGAGAGTATTATTTTTAAAAAGAAGTAGAAGGGAGAGTATTTTAGAACTAAGTCGGTGGGTAAAAAGAAAAGTAATTAATATTTCTTTAATTCTAAATAATGTACCTAATTTCTCTACCTAAACTGTACTACTTGATGTTCAAAGTTCAAACCCTAGAAAGAATAGTTATATATATGAACAATTTCATCCCTTCTCTTCCAGATATAATGATTTAAGATTGAGATACAAATATAATTGGTTGCTCTTACTTGAAATTGAACCTGAAGAAGCAAAAATCCCCTTTTGAAATGAGGTACAAGAGAAAACTTCGTAACAGCTGCTTGGCAATGACTGACTTTACGCAGAGCTAGCTCTCCTTATTAGCTTGGCACAGAATTAAAGAGCTTGGGAATGGGGAGGGTAGTAAAGGGGAAGAAGGAAGCATGCTAAGAAGGAAGTATTGCAGACAGGTTAGCACCATAGACATATATAACACAAGAGAAAGCTAAATTTGTTAGGAATAGGACTGCCACAACTGGATAAAGCAGATCATCATATTTTCCTCCTTTATTTACCAAAGTTCACAGAACGGTGACTCTTCATGGAAGCATTTATGGCTGCAAACTAGAATTTCACATGAAGTATTTTCCTAATCACCTCATCCAAACAAACACCAAATGAAAAAAGCGAGTAATTCCAACCAGGTTAGGATTATGAGTACCAAATGTTAATATATGAAAGAAGAAAAAAAACGCATAGGCAAATTGCAAGATTCATAGCTTTGAAATATTTTACCACAAATGTTAGTGAGGTTGAAAAAAATGCACTTAAATGTCAGTTTGATAAAAGCCAAAAGAACATTTTCCACATGTGTTTGCATTTAGGCATATTGAAACAAGATGGAAGAAGTAACAGTCATTCAAATGTAAGGTTAAAACATCAGCTCTTAAGATGATTTAAAGAAACTTCTCAAAGTTTCTTTTTTTTCAGCAGGGGCAAATTTATGCAAGTGTTCTTGAAACCATCCCCCCCCACACCAATCCAGATTATTTGGATATCTTCCTCCACATTATCTCAAAAATATATATGATTACACTCAGAAGTATCAGCCACAAGGCAAGTTTTTCTGTTGATATTCTACAATGATGTAGGAAAATAAAAACAAACACACCAAACAACCCCACGCCCCCACCCTATACCACTAGATTATTAAAAGAAAGATCACGTTTCTGATTCTGTCTATAAACTCTACAAATATATACACTATAGATAGAGCACCTGGTCTAAACCTTAAAATTTGCATTTCATATATAATTACTATAAAATCTCTCCCTCTATTCAAAATATTTTAAAAAGAGTTACACAAGTAAAAGTAATCAAGAACACTATTAATAAAGAAAATCTGTCAGTTCAGTAATTCACTAGAACTGCATGCTCTCCTCCCACTTTTGAAGGAAGATCTTCCAAAACACCAGCCAAGACTCAAACATTTTGTAGATACATCTAGGGATTTTCACCACAGTATTTTGTGGCAAAACACCGTAGGCCAAAAGAGCTCCCTGCCCTTAAGCGCAGCCAATAAGGATCAAAAGGCACTGCAGGCTGGGAAAAGAATGTACATTTACCTTCTTCATCCTTGGATGCACCAAAGTCTGTTCTGGAGCACTAAGGAACAAGGTCATTTCCTTTGTTATTTCTCAGCAGCATTACATTTACACTTGCTCCTGATGTTCCCACTATCCATCTGGCAGCTCGTGTACAAGAATTCTACTTCTAAAAAAACTATGTCATTTTCTGTTTGCTTCTCAGAAGTAGCATGGGAAGAATATGTGCTTTGTGAGACCTACCAGTACATTTTTCATGCCCAGATTTACTTGCTAACTAAACAGTGAAAGGGCAAGTTGTTTATCATATTACAAAGTAGTGAACTTAATCCTTTTATCATCAGTGTCTTTGATCTACAATAAAAATGCAGGAACAAAAGTAACACTAACTGGTTTTGAAAGTAAGACCAGATTTACAAAATTAAAAGCAAATTAGAGATCATAATCCTAATTATGCAACAAATATAAGAGACTGCAGTAGATGCTTCCCACTTGGCACAGTAGAGACCAGGTGTTAACTGTCAATAAACCTTCAGTGAATGCTAATTGAAACTGCTGTTCACAAGCATCAACTTACTGTAGTTCACATCAAAGTGAAAATTTGTTTCACTTAATAAAGTGTTTGCTAAGAATATTTTACTATTAAGAGCACTTAGTCATCAAGAGATCTTAGACTGTATCTTTGCAACTATTTGGATTATCTGAAGCTGTAGTACAAATCATACTAAACTGTAATGAACTGCCATTTTTTTGCATTACAATAATATAAATGGTGCATGTCAATGCAACTACACTGCTAAAACATCCCCTTTTCTTCAACTCTTGTGCTACTTTAAATTAGTAGCCAGTTGGTGCATTTAAACCAGAAAAACATTAAAAACAGACCAGGAGATGTAAGTAGACAAAGAAGACAGTATGCATCCACCCTACGCTCCTACTAACATGCAGTAAACTGTAATAATTTAGCTCATGAACAAATAATGAGTGCAGAAAACCCGTCTTTGAGCACAATCATCAGTAAATACCTGAGATATTTCCTGTTTAATTCTCTTTATCCTCCCCGTTTCCCAGTACAGCTCTGTCTTCAACATAGATTAAGACAGTCACCTACTGCCAGTTGGAAAAAAACTTCCATGCTACTGCAGTTAAACTGATTCTGATACTTACACAAGCTTATTTATAGGTTTCTCTACTGTTTTGACCCCAACACTCCTGTCCACAGTGTGGATATTTGCCAAATTTCTAAAATGTCTAATAATTTATCTTGACTAACCCAGTCCAAGTGCTGTGGGTACATTAGGAGCAGCACACACTGGTAATTTCAGAATCACAACACTGGATTGGTTTGAAGCATTTTGTAGAGTGACCACAGCAATATGAGAAGATGAGTTAAAACAATATACATTGAAAGGATCAACAACTGCTAACAACGCAAAAATATTTACCTCAATAGGGTAAGAGAAAGCTTTTTAACCTTAGTACTCCATTTATAAATCAAGAGTACATCCAAACAGATAAATAATTATTGGAGAGTAAAAATTATTAGCTCTAAAGGAAACATCCTTTGCCAAAAAAAAAAAAAAAAAGAAGAAAGGAGTCTTCAGATATCTTTCACTTTACAAGAGAAACATTTGCAAACAAAATAAGACAACTGTACAGATGGGAAGTGGCATTAGAAGTACCAAAGGTGACAAAAGACTTGATACTCAAGGTATTCTTTTAAACATTCTCATATAGAATAGGGTTTGGGAGTCTTTTTATCCTGTCTTTCAATAGTTTGCCCTGAATATTTGTTTTCTTTTTAACAAAAGAATCATCTGTACTACCCAAGTCTGGAATTTCAATAACACAAAAACAAAGCAACCAGATCAACAGCTTTGATTAGTTACTCTTACGTTAAGTTTTTTACTTGAGTAAAACAAAACAATCATATTTGTTTTCATCTCCAAAACAAAACCTCCCATGCTATACCAATAGAAAACCTTCAAACCTTGAAGGAAGAAGTTCAAGGAGAGACTACAAATTGCATATAGAAAAGTTTAAAAAAATTAAATATAGTCTTCAGTACAGAGAAAAGCAAAGATGCTGGTTAACCCTTAAAATCAATATATAATGTTAATGAATTTGGAGTTCTCTCAAAGGCACAAGCTTTTTATAGTGCTCCTCTACTTTGGAGTCTTTTCAGGAGATTCCTATAGAACTAGGTAACATTCAAATTTTAGAAAGTGTATAATGTTCTGAGTTAGGAAGCAACTATATTTTCCTCTCTGTCTTTAAAAGGTGACTGTTTTCAATTAACCTTCTTCCTCAAAAATGTTCCACTATTATACCATTACCAGGCTCTCCACAAGTCTTCCAGTTTCTGAGATTTTCATATACATGATAATACAATAATAATAATAGCGAGTGCATGCTTATTCTTACAGGGAGATTAGTCTCCATTTCAGCACATTTTCTAGCTGAAGTTTTAGTTACTTGACAGAGTATCTCCTGCAGAGATTAGCCTATTATTATTTGCTACAGACCCTCTCTGAAAGCAAGCCCATTTTCTCCAGATGACTCATTAACAAGCACGACAGAATGAAGTGTTCCAGCCTGAAATGCCAACAGCTAAAAATAACTCATCCCACATCCTATGACAATTCAGTCCATCTCCTCACTCCATAGGCACAATCTCAGAGGGTCACCTTTTTGGGAGGGGAGGGGGGAATAGCATATGCAATAAACTGGGGAGGGCAGGGCAAGGCACAGGGGCACCAGCCTAAGAGAACAAAGAAAAAAAATCAAAAGTTACAGCAAAGCTACAGGGAGTTACAGCAAAGCTACCGGGGGATAGTATCATTTCAAAAATCAATGTTTCAAACAGCACAAAGAAGGCTAATTTCACAGCAGAAGAACAATTCATGGACTGAAAGGAAAAATACAAATATTTGACACAAATAAGACACAACCCTGAGTTTTCCTCTAAAAAAAAAAAAAGTAATTTTGACTTCTCCCGTTTGTGTGCACCCTGCCACTACAACAGTAACAAGACATGTTTGGTGACACCTTGTGTTACTCTTCATGCTCTTATTAAGAAGCTTATGGTCAGCTGCTAGGTTGCAGAGAACCCCATCAGCTCTTTTGCTGAACAGTATGTCTAAAAAGACAGCACTTCGCCATAGGAGATGTGCATTAAAGAATTTTTCTCCACTCCTAAGAAGGCTGCAATGAAGAAGGAAGAAACTTACCTTCTTACCCTTAGGCCTGCAAAAAAATTAATCTTTCTTAACGGAGTACAGAAATACATTACTGACCTTGAAATCACAGACTTGCTTCTGTTAGAGAAAACCTTTAAAGGTCAACTAGTTCAAGCTCCTTGCAATAAGCAGGGACATCTCTACCTAGATCAGGTTGCTCAGAGCCCCGTCCAACCTCACCTTGAGTGGACTGAAGGATGTGGCCCTTCTCCCGACCCCTTCCAGCAGGTGTGTGTCTCCCGACCCCTTCCAGCAGGTGCGTGTCTTTGCTGTGCTGAGCACCCCAGAACTGGAAGCAGCGCTCCAGCTGAGGGCTCACAAGGGCAGATCCCTTCCCTCACCTGCAGGCCACCCTGCTCTCGATGCAGCCCTGCGTGCTGTTGGCTTCCTGGGCCGTGTGCCCACACAGCTGGCTCTCGTTGAGCCCTCCATCTGCTCATGACCCCAGGCCATCCTTGGCAGGGCAGCTCTCGGCCCTTCAGGCCCCAGCCTGCACTGACCCAGGTGCAGGACCCTGCTTGCACTGCGCTTGTTGAACCTCATCAGGCTCACAGGGCCCACATGGGGACTCAGCAGCAGCACGGCAGCCAAAGGTAATTTCTTTGACCGGAAACACCTGTGCGTAACTACCTGGTAATTTAACTGTCTTACAGTTGCCACTAATTTGATAATAACATTTTCTTCACAAACTAATTCTAAAGAAAAGATTGAAAAAATTGAGTTTAATGAAGAAATGTCTAAAACAATATGGAAATCTCAACACTTTACTTAGTAAAATGTGAAAAAAATTTAGCAATGCTTGTTGTATTTCACCATCCTTCCCCCTGGTCTCAAATACTAGTAATTAACCCTTCAAACTGACTGGATGTGACCATAACTACATTGTTACATAAAATCAAACAGAGGAACAGCCACTTCAGCTGTTCTAAGCAACCTTGGTCACCACTGAAGGCTGCTTTATTATTGAGAATACTTGGGTGTATGACAGTAATGTTAGTGTGGCTGAACTGCTCACAAAACCACATTTTCTCTTATGCCCAAGGCTGGCTGGTGTTTGCCACGCTACAGCAATAGAACCCAATTCAGTCACACTTCAAATGTAGTTTTTGGTGGCCTTGTGAGATGATCCACAGAGAGCATTACTGAGTAGAGAGCTTAAAGACAGAGTCACTACCTACAGATGGTGGGCGACTCCCCTGTAACCTTGAACACGGCACTCTGTTCACAGGCGAAGTCAATCTTTTCCTAGCAGAAACTCCTTAGTTGTGGCATAGGAATAATGTCTCAAATTGTACAAAACTATTTCCCTATCCAACTTTCATTCATTAATTCTGCAAAAATAGTAAAAGTATAAAAGCCTCCCTACAAATGCTTTCTGATATTAGGAACACAAAAAATGGTTGTGAAAAAACAAACACATTTATCCTCTCTCTAGGTAAGAATGACTAAAGGTTTTCTGCGTTATTTGTATCGAGACCATATACAAGTCAGTAGCAATGGAAACATATCAAAAACCAATGTGAACCAATGTAACTTACACTTTCTCACTTTGTGTGCCATGTAATCCTTGAAGTATGAAATTTCAACCAAGGTAAATTAAGACCAACAATTAAATCAATTTTATGTATTTTATTTAAATCCTTAATATATTTTTAACAGGTTATAATAAAAGTCACAGTCAAATAATAAATTCAAAATCAGAGTCTTCAGTTTTAATAAGTAGTTTGATATCATGGTGAACTCTAATTTGTTTGCTTTTCCTAGTGAGTAGGAACAAAGCAGCTTTGAATCACAAACAATGCCCTGCAGTCAGTAAAACTCATGAGGTATTAATTTACAGTTTCATCTGTGATCAGTTAAACTGAATGTGAAATCTTAAACATCTTCTAAAAAACACCACAAATAGCTCAATAAGGTATTTTTTTAACAGTGCTTTAACAAAAACCATACATTATTAACTACTATTGTCAAAACAGCCAAATGCAGGTTGTATTTAAAGCTTGCATTCTAGTAACTAAACAATCATAAAATATGCTATCCTTCAATAATATCTAAAGTTGATACAGAGGTAACCAATACAGTCTTCAAAAATCACTTTATTGACTTTTAACTCAGACAAGAAAAATAAAAGCAAAAGTATTAAAAATTAAAAATCCCAATTATGAGAAAGAAACGTGTATGTGCATATATTAAAAACACACTGTATGTATGCATGCATATATTTAGATCAACAAGTCAAATACTTGGAAAAGAAAAAAGGATCTTGTGTGAAAATTAGAAAAGTTACACAGAAGACCAGAATCAATCTTCCAGGAGATTATTCAGTTCTGCTGTACAGGAACCTGTACAATTTTCAGTCTCTCTCTTTTCATTCATATGCACACATCCCATCTTCCACAGTGCATGATGCTCTATGAACAAGGCCATCTTGTCATTTCAGAATCACCTTGCATTTCATCTTGTGCTCTGAACAGTTCTACCTACGAAACACTGTATGATCATATTGTCCAAGACACTGGCTTGGAGATTCCCACTTGTCATCAAGACGAAAGAATTTAAGACAATGATACTGCTGCCAGCTGTCACCTTAGTAGAGAAGGCAATAACTGCCTGTGTCAATGTGGATGCTCAGTTTTAGTGTAAAACAAGGCAAATTACTTCAAATCACTTTCAGAGATAATGAGGAGGCACATCCCCACTGAAAATAATTCCCAAAAGTAAACCCTTATGTGTCATATACAACCATCACATTGTTACTGGGACTGATATTAACTATGCAGTTGTTAACTTGTAGATAGAACAAGTACTTCCACAAAATGAAAATAGAAGATATCTCTGGACAAAGATACATCCTGAAGACATGAAGTATTTAATGTTCAGAGAAGTTTCAAGGACATTTTTTACCTCCCCTTTCAGTTTTAGATCCTACAACAGAAATCAGACTTGGCTGGCAAAGATTATTAAGCTAAATCAAATCTGTGCAAACTGGAGAGCTCTAAAAGGTTGACCTGAAAGTCTGGAAAAAATGAACTGAAGCTGCTGTTCATCTGAACACATGATGATTTTAATATGCTTTAAAGTTTTAGGGCAGGAAAATGCAGCAGCAATGGCAATGACAATCAAAGCATCACCTACAAGCCTCAAATCAAGACCTTAGAAGACAAATAACTATATTTTCCTGAGCCTTTATTGCAAACGTTCCAGATTTAAGAATTTAATGCATGCACGTTAGCAGCAGGAATCTTCAAGGTGGACAAACCAAGAGCTTATATAGCAAAACAAAATAAGTCCTGGTCATGATACCTTTTTTTTTTTTTTTTNTATACATGTTATCTATAATAGCAGGCCTGAGGATAGCAACCATTATCCATGTGTTCTCTTATTTCTGTTTTCAAGTAATGTTTTCCAAAATATTTTTCCCAACCGAATTATCTTCCTGCTTTTTTCTCAAGCAAAGATACATGAGAACTTATCATACTGTCTTCTGAGCAAGAAAATGTAACTTCATTTATTATTCAATTTAATTCCTATCTAGTATTTTATGAAATTCCTGTTCAACTCCCTTATTCCCCTTCAACTATTTCTGAGAGGCACAGAGGTTTTTAAAGTGAGCTCATCCGCAGACCTTGTTTTGTTAGCTGGGCTGTCTCTTCTATTTGGAAGAATTTTCTGTTTGTCTGGTTAATGTCTTTATTTGGGAGCCCTTTTGAAAACCCTGTTAGCTGTGTGTGGCCTTTTATTGTTCAAGGTAAGTGCACCCTGCAACTCAAACTTCGAGAGAGTCTCCAGGTGGCAGATTTCAGTCATTCCTAGGCCCGGCACAAGGAGAGGGAAAAGCGAGCACGCCGAGGAGCACAGCTCCTTGCACACGTGTCTGTCTCACTGGTAAGGGCAGCAGAGAGGTTAAACTCCTACAGAGAGTTATACATGGATAAAGCCTTTAGAAGTCTGAGCAGAATTTACACATTTAATTTATAACTAATCATCCCAGTAACATTAGAAGTGAGGCAACTGCCTGTATTAGATAATTAGGTATAACATTCAGAACAAGCACCATGATCTGCTTAAATCTATTATATTATCAGTGGTTTCAGCTCGTAACAATAATCTGTTCACAAAGAACTAGTTTCAGTTATACTTCCCTCAGGAAAAATTAAATCTTCTGTAACACATTATTGATAAGAAAGTATTTATGTACACTGTTTGGCCCAGTGACTTCCTTTATTTCCCTCTACTTGAATGCACCGATTTTTTGGTTAATACAGTAAATCTGTTGTATTAAATCTGAACCTGATTAATGATGCACTGTATCAAGCTAAGTAGAATTCAATTAGTGTATAATTGATTAGTGTGTAATTGGAGCAGAGCTCTAGATTTACCAACATTAATTAGGATGGCTTATTACAGATAATTTATGTTATCATAATATAAAACAGAACATAGAAGTACTTGGTTTCTCAAGAAAGCTTAACTTAAGATCAGGTGGACATCCTCACAGATTAGAGAGCACACAAACTAATGCCTGCGGAGCTCTTCAAGACACGTAAATCATAACAAGCTAAGTCTTTTAAAGAAAGTTAAATTGCTGATTAACCTTTTCCCCTGGATTTCCTAAGCAATTAGACTGTTCATACTAATTTACTATAATAGACCTTTCTAACAGAAGAGGGTACATCTACAAAGCTGCTACAATTAAACATCAAATCCTTTCAGTCAGTACGCAATATTGCCAGACTCAGAACAGAAGGATGATTATTACTCTCAAAAATTAAAAACAAACTAAATTCCACCCCCAAAACCCAAAACACTCTTATGGTTGAAGTGTACAAAGCATATGAATGTATTAAAAAAGCAGAGGGAAATAAGCAGCAGCAACTCAGCTACCAGACCTCACCCATATTTGCTTAAAACTCCTTTGGATGGTAACTCCAGTCTAGACAGAGGGAAGAACTGCACATTCCCCTGAGTACACAGCCACAGTAATTATGTTCATTATCTTGCATGCTAACAACAAGGATATAATAATCTACCAGTGAATAATTCATGCATTGCCAGGTCCCTCTATGATGTTCATTATCAATAGCACTACTCACAATGCAAGTTAGAATACAATTTTTTTAAAGATGCATTTACTATATAAACAAAATCTTGAAGTCATTTTTACCTTCCTGGCCATTAACAAATTTAGCAACCCGTAGAAATATGGGTGGTTTAAAATAATTTTATTCCATATTTAAATGAATATCAAGCAAGAAAAGTGAAACAGCATGTGGGTAAGTTCACAGATAAAAGTTTAAAAAGTACTTTAAGAAGCAAGACCTTAACATTTTTTATTGTAGTTAACAAGAAAAGAAGAGTCCAAAAGCTTTAAGAACAATCATTGGCTCTCTCCATCCCCTCTCCCAATGCTTGTTTCATTCAATATCAAAATTAAAACATCTTACCACTATTTTTATGTAAATAATATTTTATCTAAATACTTGCCATCTTTCTCAAAGAATCTGATCAAACATCAAATTCAATCGCACACATTAACACAACTGGCCAACTTGCCTACTATAATTGATAATTACAGCATTTGTTCATTATTGAAACTGAATTCAATCTCTATATCTACTATTTTGCCCTACATTTCCACTTGCTTTTATAAATTTATTTTATTGTATCTGCTGAACTTTGCTTGTTAAAGTTTAAATTAGGGCACCTTGACCTTTTTCAAAAACTGTTGCAGTTTAGAACCGCTATAACTTGTCTGACAAGTAACTGAACCCAAATGTAACTGAATTCTCTGAGTCAATGTACTTAGCTTCGATAACCCAAACACAGAAAGGTACAACACACCTTTCTTCATCTTTTTCCCACCCCTGCTCTCAAATTCTGCACTGGTCTCTCCAAAATATTTTTCTAGGCTAACAGATAATCTAATTACACACATTATTCACTCACACAGCTTAGCACCAGTGCTGCTCTCTGCATATAAAAGGTTGTAAGACTATTGTGAAACAACAAGAATAACCACAATTGATCATAATGTTCTGATTTAGTTTTTGCACACTTAAGAAAATCCACTCACACTAAAACACAAAATCAGTTTTCTGTTAAAGATAGCAATGAATTAGCCCATGTCAAAAACATGACTTTGGCAAAATCAAACACCAAAATGATGAAACTGATATGAAGTTAATTCAAAGCATATGCATCATCAGCACCCTTCAGCACCAAGAAAATAATCAGCAAAAATAGTTGGTTCTCAGGCTCCCCTTGCACATTTCCATGACCATTAACAGAGGATGCCAGGTAGCCCAGCCCTAGGAAGCCTGTGGCTTCAGTAAGGCACAGCACTAAGTGTGGCACGAGCCTCCTGTAACAAAGGGCACCTTCACAAACCTGCTTCTATGCCTGGCGTTAAGAATCTAAAACAAGTAAGAAAAAGCTCAGTACAAAGACATTCAAATTCAGTTCTACAATAAATCATTTCAAGTTTAAGAGCACCTTGTGGATAAGAGGTCACAACTTAGAGGAATGAATGAATACATGAATGAATGAATGCACTTCTTGCCATTAATTAAGTAATCCAAGGCAACAGAATTAACTGCCTCACGTGGTAAAAAATTTTCTGTAACATTAGAACGTTTGCCAATGTCACCTACACTTGGTAATCTGCAATTTAAGTTGATTGAAGACTGTTATACTACAAATTTGTGCATTTTCACTTTGTCTGATTCAAAACACAGTGTACATTTCCAGGTGGCCTACTGTATCAACTGGCTACTCAAACTATCCACAGGATTAACAGTTTACCCAAAATATTACCCCCAGCTGTAATGGCTTAGAAACAAAAGGAGAGTTCAAATTTTACTTTCACACACCCGCCCCCAACTGTAGCTTCTCTGGGTAACTTCAGTATCTGACACCTTTTCAAACTTTCCAGTATACTTAACTTCCTCATTTTCCTAATCACATCTTCCAAATCTAATATGCTAGCATATCATTCTCACTTTTACACAGAGAAAAGTCTTTTATTTTGACGGTTTTATTAAACAGACATAATGCTTGCCAACCAAATCTTCAAAGCATACTAAAAAAAGAATGGAAAGAAATGAAATTGTTAAAAATGTGATGGTATGTGGAAACATATTTTAACAAGAACTCCAGAAATATTTTGGTATGTTTGATTTTTAATAGGTTACAATGAAATTATTTCCTGAGTGAACTGCGATAGCCTTCTTATTTCTTTCCCAGCACTACTGTCACTCCATTATGTACTTTATTATACAAATACTCATGCTCCAGTTGGTCTCTAAATAAATCATCCTCATGTAAGTAAGAGAAACTAGTTCCATTCTTAAATTATGAAATTTAGATCAATTTTCTGGCACTTTAAATCAATGTAACTAATGGTCCAATTTCAAATCAATTTGATGCATGTAATTTACAATAAGCATGCACATCCTTCCTCTGAAAGGCTAACAAATGAATTTTGCAACGACCACACCATGACTATGATAGGAATTCAAACAAGTTAAGAACGCTCAGCTATGAAGTTTAAGAAAAAAAACCCAAACAAACCAACAACAAGACACAAGCCTCCACCTCCAAACTTAGCACATAAAAGGTCAGAGTGCTGCTCTTCGCCACAGTGATCCAGATGTACTGCCTGTACTATCCAGCCTCTCTCATCCACAGAAGCAGGTAATTTTTTTGATGCCTGGTCTACTGACAATTTGAAACACACTTGTACTTTTGCCAGAATAGAACTGATTTCTTTCTCTCTCCCTCTCTCTCTCACTCACCAGTGATACAGTAACAATACCAGAAATTCCAGTTCACTGAAACTCAGGACCTAGTAAACATAGAAAAAACCCAGAACTGTTACAGGCTGAGGAGCAGTCATCAAAAAAAGTTGAATCCTATATATTAGAGAATCAGGCCTCAGTATAGATGCTCAAGAATAACCACAACACTGAAGTCACAAAACCAATCCCAAAGAAACATCTTAGTAATCTATCAGTTCAAGAAAACGGAAGATGATTTAACAGGCTTCAAAGCAAATAACAAGAAAATGAAAATAAAAAGTAAACCTCAGAGAGGACAGTAGATGCATCATCTATCAACTTCCTCCTCCCTTCTGTCAAAACTCAAACCACTTTCTTTCATTCATGTCAAGAGTCAGAGGGTGGCAACTCCCAAACAATGCTGCTTATTTCACTCACTACCTCGGTGGTACAAAAATCCCAACTATTCCACATTTTTATTTTGCTACTCCCAACAAGTTTTTCAATATTCTATTGCTATTTAATATCTGTGAACTTTTTTTTACTTAATTGATTTTTCAAGCAGCAATTACCCTGATACCTTAGTATTGCAAATGAAATTAAAAATAGAAATTATACCAAAAATTCCTGCAGTGATATTAAAGTCTCTATTAAAACAGTTTGTGCTAAGCCTAAACGTAGAACTTAACTTGAACTGAAAAAAGAGGAACAACCAACTATTACTACTCCAAATCCAGTTCCTGAAGAGCAAACTTTTTATAAAATCTTAACTGTATGAAAAGATCCCTAAGCTAACAAACAAGCATTGTTAACAGCCAGTACAGGCATTCCAGTCCAGTCCTAATTTCTCTTTTCTCCCAATCCAATATTGGTGGTTATTCTTTTCCAAGAACAGCGTGAACTCTTCACCACGTCTTCACGTATTTATTCTTCAAATAAGAAAAAAGCTTCAGATGCATCAACAGCTATGAGCTCAGCAGCAGCAGCCCCACATTTGAAAGGTTTAACAATGCCAATATAAGCACGCAGATTAGCTTGTGGATAGCAGTGCATTGCCCCAAGAGGTTCTAGACCTTAAACTCACTTCAGGCTCTTGCACGTGGAGCCATGATGGAGCCAGACAATTAGCTGGCTTTAGGAGTAGCCTTGCATTGCACAAGTATTTCAGGGCAGCTGTCAGACTAGCTCTTGCCTGCTCCCAGAGCCCCAGTTCTCAGCAGCTGAGGCAGGTAAGATATGCTGCTGGAATACTCTATCTTTTTTGTTTTGTCCAAAAAGATTTCAGTTGATGTGCTCACAGATCACTCTGCAATGGGAAGTCAAGTGAAACAGGTGGAGACAAATGAAAAATTCAATTCGGAAGGAGAGGAAATCCAAATTAGACAATAATATAAAGGCACCAACAGAACACATTGGTTCAATCTGTCCAGACAGCACCCAAATTACCTAAAGGTGTTCTCCTCAAAGGCTAATTCCCTGTGTTTTTAGGATTACGCATAACATCCATCTTCCCAATTGGTATTCCTGTGTGTAATTCCAGCGAGTCAGCTCAATTAAGCATCATGTATTAACACTGACTTAGATACCCTACAGTCTACTTAATCAAACAAACAAACAAAAGCAGCATTCCAAGTCTGATTTCCAGAGCTGTAGTAACCTATGGTAGCATTATACATCAGACAACCACAATACTTTCCTTCATCTCCCAAAACCAGCCATAATCTCACCTTTCCACTGCGAAGTACACAGAGGAGGTGAGGTTATAGCAGAGTGTCTGCCCCCAAGGTAGGGTACTTGGAGCAAATTACTTCCACTCTAGCAGCACCAGAAAGATTAGGCTATCACTGCTTTGGACCCTTGAAGATCAAGCCTGTACTGCCTCATTCCAAACCCGTACTTGCATGATGAAAGAGCAGGAAGAAAAAGCAAGTCCAAATTAATTCTTCTTTCTGCTAAGAGAAATTCAAATACAAAGCACAATTTGGAAAGCAGTAAACATATACATCTTGTCCAACAGAATTTTGCACATTAACGTATAATATGCTAAATACACTAATTTTAGATTGTTTAGATGTACATATAACACTTGCAAACAATTCTTTAAGATAAACAGCAGTTGAAGTCTGCACTTAATTCAATCAAATGTTCTTCATTAGGATCAAAGTTCATCCAATCCAACAAAGTTGTTTTAAATAACGCCAAGTACTCAGACAAAGTCATGATGTAATATGAGAAATTGCCCTACTCTGTTCCTTCTCACTGCGTTTTTGGGTGTTCAATGCAAAATTCAACATCTGCATACGCCCTCTTCTGCCCCAGTTTGTTAAGGACTTAAGAAGGAAAAATAATTAATTTCATTAATTAATAGATTGCAGGATTTTCATTCCTTCACCCAACCAGTTTACCAATTTCAGCATGCTTCATCTTAGATCAGTTTGCATGCCTTAAACTTCCAGACTGGTTTGATCTTGGTTAACTTCTCTTTTGTATTAAAAACCACTCTCCAACAGCCTGCATTTTCTCCCTATCAAGGCTGTTGTCAAGTCTGGGACAACATCCCTAATGCTGAAGTTTTTAAGGCACAAGAGTCAAGCTGTTCCTGGGAGAACGCCAGGATTTCCACCCTCCTCTTTTAGTTGTGCATGTGTCTCCACACAGTGAAAGACAGAGCTCCCCCAGACAGGACCAGTCACAGCACAACTGCAACAGGACAACTCCAGCAATTCCATCTTTCACAAAGACTGGAACAACAAGGTAACAAATGAAAGCCAGCTTACAGATTTAACACAACCAGTATATGGAGAACAGATGAAGAAGAAACCAGGATATATTATTAAAAAAAAAGAAAAAAAAACAAACCAGAGGAGCAGTATAAAAGGCCGGTTTTCACCCTCCTTAAAATGCTCTTATTATTACTCTTGCAAGATAGAGCATCTGAATGGTATTCCAAGATGCAAGACGTGACACAGGGCACTAAGGTGTAACCCTGAGTTCTAACTGCTTTTACATAAGAGTTTGAGAAAATAGAAAAAAAGAAACGGTAGTTGGGAAAGAAAAGTTGAAATAAATGGATAACCGGAAAAAAGTTGGAGAGGAGACTTCTAAAAATCAGTGAAGATTCATGAATTTACATGACAAAAATACTGGACCCAAAAACATGAGGCCTGGACAGACAGTATCTTTAAAGAATTGTCTTTATTTATCAAATGAAGCTGGATCCTCTTAACAATATCTGTTCTACAAAATCTATCATGACTATTGTACATTATAAATTTAAAAAAAGACATATGTTACTACTACATCTTGATGTTGAACACCCTATCTATACTCACAGTCACACTGACTAAAACACAAGTTCGTGATGTGTTAATTCACAAACATGAAAATTAATCTCTAGTAATAAGAATTGAAGTGAGGCAGACCTATGACACACTGAACATGAGAACTCCATGTGGGAATGTACCTAGGATTTCATGTTCCTTCAAAGAAGAGATCATTCCACTTCACTGTTTCATACGGAAGCTGGACAGCACAGCAGCAGTCACATAACAGAACATAATGGCTCTCCCACATGCAGGCCAAATAATCAAGGAAAAACACCCTGAAAACCTGTGGTATATCTGGAATCCATATCTAGCTACAGTGATTCCGAAATTTCATTCCAGTTTATTGTCACTTTTTTGTATGGCCTGGTCATTTTTGAGCCTATACTAAAAGAAGAATAATTTGAAAAAACCTAGAGAGGTGAATAATATCAGCTTTTTCCCCCACTGTTAAATAACATTATTTTACAGTGACCCACAAAAAAATGTTATATAAAGCTTTATCAATTAAATCATAAAATACATTAATCAAATTCTTTTAATACCTCACAGAGACATGACACTGTCCAATAAACATCCACAGAAGACCTCTGATTTTCAATTACAAGAACACAGATTCTTGCAGGTATTTGGTCTTGACGATGATCTCAGTTTGTCCCAGGAAAAGGGACACAAAGAAGAATGCAAAGGTAATCTTCCCATTTTTTCTTTCTGAAACACGTAATCTTCAGGTTTTCATGAAATGAAGAAACAAAAATATATAGCACTAAAAAGAGTCATCCAGCTTACAGAGCTGTGTACATGGAATAAGATTATCATTGACCAAGATCTTTACATACTTTTAAGCATTTTAGATCCTTTTCAGTGTTAAGCAATTTTTTAAAACTTCAGCCAAATGGAAATTAAAAAAAAAAACAAAACAAAAAAACATCTAGCTACCCATTTGCTTGTATCAAGTGGGAAGAGTTACGAATTCTATTAAACTACTTGAACATAACAAAGGGGATTTTCATCTAGAATTGTATCTCTTGTCAACACTCAGTGCAAGAGGAATGGGTCCATTATTCATAATCCTTTTAGATAATGTTCTAGACATACTTAGTCTAAGACTTTGCATCTCTTTCCGACTTCTACCACCTACAACACCTACCTGCTCCAAGTAAGTACCTGCTCCTCCAGCCCAAGATCCATACCACCTATCTCTGCCATAAAAAACTTTCCAAAACATGAAGCTCCAAAGTATGTTGGTCAACTCCCTCTAAACTCCTGCACTTCAGCTTCCAGCAAAGATCTTTTGCACCCCTCCTAGCCCCAAGAATCACCATTTAGACCCAGCAGTACTGCAGCATGTCCCTAAGCCTCTGAATTTTCCCCAGACTTCTCTCAGAAACAATCTGTCAATGCTTCAAGCCAGCTACTCACAGCCTAATTCCATCCTGCCTTATCCCAACCAGGCTCTTCATCAGAGCTCTAGGAAGAGAACTGCCTTCTTTTTGAGAATTTAAGATACACAGCATTACCTCATATGACTATACACCTACTGTTACCTCAAAAATTTAGGTTACCATTGACTATGTCTGTGGTGGATAGGGGTAACATCTACAACAGCAAGTAAAGTAAACACAGTAAAAGAGTTGATGGGTTGAGACAAAAAAGAGAAAAAATAACATAAATCACATGAAATAATTGCAGCAGAAAAAGAAGACTGAAATCTATGCCTGTTTAAAACAGAGACTTTAAGGCAGGTTGTCTGGCAACAAAAAGAAATTTTAAAAAAGGGGAAAAAAAAATCTAGCTACTCTCATATTGAGAGAATTCAAGTCATAAAATGAGAATTAGAACTCCAGGACAGCTGTAGGATAAACAAAACTAAGGTCTTTCAGGTGCAGATGGTACAAGCAGGCAGCTTCTGATTTCAGCAAGTAATGAACATATGCAAGAAGGCCTCAATATACCTGCTGATGGTAAAACTGCTTCTAATAAAGAAGCACGGTTTCTTGACAATGCATATTCGATATGTGCTATACCAAGAGCGTTACTTCTCTGCCACGTTCTTGAAGCCCCTTTGCAGCACCTTCTCACCCTCGTTCTTCTCCCCACCTCCTCCAGCCCAGCTGCCTGCCTGGAGAAAGGGGAGGACTCGCTGATTTGTGGTTCCCTGCGTTGTGGTTGACTGGGTAGCGCCCCTAGGCTGTTCCAGTCCATCAGGCATGATCCTGACTTTGAGAAAAAATGTCTGTGTTCCACCTCCCTTTCCCTACATGCTACTCTCTTCTTTATCAAGCCCCTGACTTGCTTGAGACCCAGTAACTTCTTATCCTACACGTGTTCTCTTCCCTTTTAAACACAGTTCTGATACTGCCCATTGAGCTCAAGAATTATTAGAGGCAGACACAGAACAGCTCAATTGGTAAAACAGGCAGGCTATAAATACACAAGAAGGTGTCTTGCCAAATCTCACAATTTCTACTGAAGTCAGGACTGACAACAGCAATAGTTTTTTTAGGTTCTAGGGACTTCCCCTTCCTCTCCTCTCCCAGGCCTCTTAAAAAATTTATTCCAATTGCTCCAGACAGACTGAAATATGTGAATGAAAATGGGAGAGAGCAAGCACAAAAAAAACCAATTTTAAGCGAGCTTATAAGAAAATTGGAGTATGTTTTCAATTGTTCATAGCATATTCAGAGATAAATTTCAAAAATTTCTAAAGCCATTTTAACACTCAAATCTCAAGCTTATCAAACCGCAATCTTAAAAAGAAAGCGCACCTTTTCAAGTAGTTATTTACTTCTTGAAATGCAAATTTGTAAGAAGAATTCATTTTCTCCACCCTCAAAAAAAAACATGAAGGGCTTTCAAAAGCTGATTTACCTTCTCATTTATACAAGGTAATGCAGTATATTTGCATAAAACAGTCAAAACTTTTTTTTTTGTAATGTAATAGGTAGCTAACTATGTAACCCCTGCCGTTTTAAAAGACAGTCCCCTCGTTAGGAAACCGTTCAAAGTGACAATTTCAGTAACTCAGCATCTCTTTCTGGATAATTAGATGTATTATGAATATGCAGATTTCACACAGCTGATTGGCTCAAATGTATCCCATTCCTCAAGAACATCATCTTCCCTGCAAATAACTGTATTAGCAGAGGCAGGCTGTCATCCAAACTTGTACTAAACATTTGACTGCAAAGCTCAAATACAAATCACACCGAACAGAATTACCTTTGCACAGCCCTCAAGAAGGTACAGGTCATGGATGACTATTTTACTACTGGTACTGTGACCTCTATTCATAGGACTTTCCCGCAGCAGATCTTCACAAAATCTTTCCGGGGAACAGGGGTGGAGATTTCATGCCATCCACATTATCACAAAAAGTAAATTAAATAACATAACAATAGCACCATCCAGTGGCAGTATCTTCCCTTTGAGATATTGATCACTCACAACACTTAGCGTGAAGCCACTGAAGCAACTGTAAAACAGGTAAGTAGAATATTTCCACTTCCAATCACAGTTTTTTGAGCAGCCTGCACCCTGAGAATATATGAATCTTGGTAGGAAATGCAGTACCAGTAAACAGTTTGAAAAGAGAAACTGCACATACAAATAACTGGGGAAAAAAATACTGAACAGAGTAACAAATGTAAGACTGTGCAACTTGCAAATATTGCAACATCTGTAATTCAAGTTTATTCCGATACTGAAACCGTCTAATATATTCACTGAAAGCTGAAAATACTTTTAACTGAACTAGGCTGCTTCTTAATTGCTTTTTAGATAGAAAGCTAGTTAGTGTCTTCTCAGTATTTCCTTTAAAATTAAAGACCCAAACAAAAAGACAACCCTGTCCATTCCCACAAAAAAATATATTCTAACAACTGTACCCTGTATATTTTACGTCTGCTTGTTCCTACCTCTAGTTTTATTACTCATATTAAGTTTTTCCCTTCTATTCTCTCATTTGATGTCCTATTTCCTCAGTAAAACAAGTATTTTATATTTTCAGTGCCGGAGTGGTAACCTTTATTCATGGTAAGCACCTGTGACACAGCCAAAAGAAATCCCATAAAACAATAAAGGGGGAAAAGGCTGTTGTTCAGTAATTGCCAACTGCAATAACCAGAGCAACAGAAATAAAGGAAGGATTAGTTTAAAAGGTACTTGCAGGGTGTTTTTCTCACAGTAGACAGTATATAAACAGTCACAAAGTTTAATAGTTCAGTGTCCAACCTCAGACACAGGCATATTCTTCCAGCTTAGGAAGGATTCCCATAAAATATATCAACCACTGACACATTCCAACTATGATGGAATGATTTTCTCTCCATTGTGAAGTGGGATATTCACACTGCAAAGTTGTAACAAAGCTGCTGTTTGTTTCTAAATGTTCTCATAGCTGCTGTAGAATTCTAACCCAGTTTTTTTTTTTCTTAAAATTCAAGAAATCTGTGCAGGACTGTGTCAACAGATGGGAATTGGTAGGTTTATTCACTGATGCATACAGACTGATGTATCACTCATGTTGAGGGCTAGAAATGTTAGCTCAAGGGACTGCCTAATTTTAGGAAAATTCTTTAAGTTAGTTCAGAAGTTTTCACCAAATCTGTAAGATAACAGCTTAAAATCAGTATTAACTGCTGGAGATACATAGCCTGTTTAAATACTCCATTTCAACTTACAGCACACAACATATTTTTGCACTAACACCTAATTTCAATAAATATTTTTCCCCTCATATAGTGGAAGACTGTGATTCTGCCTCCCTACCTTTGATTGTCCAATACTGGACCTGCACACATCCCGCCAAACTAAATCGAGCACAAGCAAGACAGGAGAACAAATGGATATTCAGGGGCTTTTACACAGATATAGAAATAAGTAATTGAAATTCAGTAAGGCCATTATATTGCCACTGTCTGTAGCTCTCTTGTTACTCCCCTCTCAACCAGAACCAGTGACATCAGTTAAAGAGACAAGATCAGGCCAGGAGTGACATACTGGGTGCAGGATGGTTCAGATGCTTAACTGGCACAGGGAGTTTATGCCCCTCACCTCCCACACTGCCCTGCACTCGCCTGTATGATGTCTGTGTGTTTCAGCTGCTCAGCAGAGACACTGGCATCCACAGCTGCAACTGCACCAGCTGACTCCTGCGACCAGAAGGTACCACTGAATCGCTCCCAGCAGCTGCACTCCATCTGTGATCACTGCTTTGGGGACAGAAGCTGCAGTGTATGTCAGTTGCCGTTTCCACTTCTTGTAAACAAGGTCATCTGATCGTGCAGCCACAAGAGCACCAGGGCAGGAGACCCCCTTCAGAATAAGCAGATGGTTCCATTGCTCAAGCACACGGCTTCTGAATGTGCAGCAACTTTCCCATGCATCTTAGAGCCAGCTACATTCCCTGTTTGCTTTGGCCACAAATCCATAAAATTACAATCTTATCTGGTACAAAGCTTCAAGAATAAATCAATTTAGATGTCTGAGAGACAATTACACAATACAATGATTATTGAGTTATGTAAGTATGTAGATCAGATGATATTTCCTGGCAAGTCTTCAGTGTTATTCATGAGCAGTAGGAAAGCAAAACAAACTTATCTCCCAGCAAATGCAGAACTTCACATGCATACAGAACACATATACTTTAGACTGCTAAGCAGGGGCTTCCAGATGTCCTGATTAAATCAGATGGTCAACTTTAGGTGACCTTTTCCATCACACTAGTAAAATGGCTTAAGTCTCAATATCTTCCTCACGCTACAGGCTACTCTGTCTATGTTTTTGCCTGTAGGGGTTCATGGGTGCACAGAACCTTACCCTAGCAAAAATCCACGTGCATGTTCTCTTTGCACACAGCCTTGTCCTACACTGTCCTGGCTCCGCTGCTTAGAACCACTGCCTTTTTACTCACATTGCAATTCCTGTGCATTCTGTAATCCATCCAACTCCCTCTTCGCTGTCATGGGCAATAGTTCTCTGTTCCATCCTGCAAGCAAACTTTTCAGAGGGAATGAAGCAGCACGCCATTACAGATTATGTAGTAAAATTGCACTGTCTCCACATGACATCTTACTATTTCCAAAGATCCTTAGAGGAGGCTAGACAAGTGTCTGCCAGGAATGACAAAGATGCATCTCTAGCTGGATTGGGGGATTGAAACAAAATGATCTCTTGAGGTCTTCTTTCCATTTGTATGAAAGGAAAGGCAATTAATCGGCAGCAAGTAAATTATTTTCACACAAGCCATTTAATCTGCTCTGATAGATGACCACCTTTAGAATAGCAGAATTCACTATTCGGAGCACTAATTGGTACTCTTGGGGCTAAGCTTAACTCAGAAAAGACTGAATGGGCAATAGAGACTTATCTATTCTCTCAGTTGCTAACAAATGATACAGCTTATTTTATGTTTTATTTGTGGTGCTTACATCTGTAAATGAGGATACTTTTAGAGCCAAATCAGCAAAGAGAGTGATACTGCATTAACTGCTTTGGAAACGGAACATCTGATGTGATTCTGCCATTTTGATAATAGGGTAACAAGCAGGAAATCAGTGGAAATTCTCTGGAAACTCAATTCTAAAGAGTTTCACTAAAAAAAAAAAAGACTTCAAATGAGAAAACTGAAGTCCCAGCACAGGAAAAATTTAAACCATTTTATGCACTGGACTCAAATGTCAGAACAACAGGACTATGCTATGATAAAGCTCATTACCTGATTGTTTAGGAAAAACGCTGGCATTATATTCTAACTAAATCTCTCATGAAATTATGAAAAAACAACACACAATTAGTACACATACTTTATTGATTTCAACAGAGCAGGAAAACATAAGTATCACCAAGAAAGAGGTCCTATTCTCAAAATCCTAAGAGTTCACAAAAGCCTGAAGTTATTAAAAAATCAAATGAAATGTGTCTACATTTGAAAATTCAATTAGAGTGTATCTTCTGTTACAGTAATTTTTTTCCACTAAAATGCAAAAATATTAGAAGTTTAAATTCTCCATCTACTCTCAGGTTTATCAAAAAAAATTACTAAGAACTAAAAAGGGAATATTTTTATTCCCTTTGGCATTAGTCAGCTTTTAGATAATCGTACCAGCAACATGTTAAAAACAAAAACAAACCTGACTTTAGAGACGATTACACTCTTATTCTGGGTTTTGCAATTTCACCTAACCAGTTAACATAGCCATCTGAACATGAAAGATGTTTGTGGTCTGCATTACGAAACATCCCCATACAAACCCCAACCTCGCTCAGGTGCATCTCAAGCTCAAACTGCACGCACATTTCTTACCTTCACTGGGTTTAAAGAGCCTCAATGAAAGCCCCCTCACCTCAAGCTTGGAAGTGTTTAAGCAAAAAGCTAACACTGCACTGTCAAGTCCTTTCAAGTGGTTTTAAAAGCTTTAGACATTTTACACCTTTTACAACGGGTTTCAAAGAGCTGCCACCAAGGCGGCTGCGGCTCAAAGCCCCCCCTCAGCCGGGGGTGGCACACTGACCGCACCCTCCGCCGGGGCTTTCAAACAGCGCCTCGGCTGCAACAGCTTTGATGTTGTGTCACTAAAATCAGAACAAAATCGGAATTAAAACAGGATCTGGCAACAGAAGATTATATCAAAGTTCTCCTCCACATACAGTGTACTTAAGGCAATAAAATTAACGTAACTCCATAAAATGTTTGGGTGGGTATTAGCTTTTATTCTGATTCTGGTGCTATGTCTAGAGGACTGTGAGCAAAACACAGGTAAGAAATGCAGTAAGAGAATGGAGTAAAAATCCCACGTAAATTCTCACTCTTTGTTTCAGAACATGCAGTTCTTGCACTGTAACTTGCAGCTTGAAGTTAAATAATTACTCTGACAGCTATAAGCCATCCCACAGCCATATTTAATACATTCTCTTTCAAAGAGACACTAAGACAATATATCTTCTAAGCTATTAAACGGTCCAATTAATAATTTCTAAATTTTAGGAAAATCTCAAGTTTAGTGCTACACTGCATAACACAAAAATTCATACTTTCAAGACAGATCTTGTCCAATTCTAAACTGTACAATGAAGATGCAAAAACTTTAACTACCTTAGCTAAAAAGCAGCAACCCCAGGAGATTTTGCATATTCTGTAGCACAAGACTACATCTTATTCTAAGAGTGCACCCCATTCTCTCTTGGAAATAAACCACTACAGTGACAGAAATATGTAGCAGTGTGGGGAAAAAAAATCATTCTGCATATTCAAAACTCAGTCTTCAAATACATCTGTCAATTTGCACAGTCCTGTCACTACTGCATTAGCACCACACTTCATCAACAGCAGGAGTCAGTGCAGTCAAAACATTAACATCATTTTTTAACGAGCTGAAAAAATAAGAAAAGTGCCAAGAGAAGTCATGAGGGAGGTCTCCTTCTGGACAATCATGTCCTACTGACTGCCCAAACTGCATTTACTGGAAATGAAGCCCAGGAGGGTGCAGCTGTCCTGTGCTGTCTGTGAAGCCTTTGCTATGAGCACTGGGTGAGAGGCAAGCCGAAGTGCTTGACAGTTCAGATCACTTGAATCTGCCGAGGCTGAGAGTTCAGTTCAAGGCTGTGGGTCCTCTGCCCCGTCTGTGCAGGAAGCTGAGCTCATGAACAGGCAGCAAAAGGAAAAACGTTATTTCCTTGCTTTAAAGCATGTATGTCCAGTGCACACTGAGGAACAGTAATCACCGTCAGGAATATTATCAGGAAGAAAACCAGAGTAACCCGGCCTCATTAGCTCACTAC
Organism: Bombycilla garrulus; assembly: GCA_013400315.1. NCBI lineage: Eukaryota > Metazoa > Chordata > Aves > Passeriformes > Bombycillidae > Bombycilla > Bombycilla garrulus. Next base: position 1,063,995 of record VXBU01012387.1, read on the forward strand.
ACAGAAGAACCAAATAAGTGGGGTCCATGTCAGTCCACCTATTCCTGCACAGATTGTCCAAGTAAGAAATCGTTACGAGAGATCAATTTAACTCAATAACCAGAGAGTTCCTCACAGTGATGAAATTTCAGCTGGAATTACCACTTGGAATATTACAAAATATCTTTCCCTTGAAGCATCTTTTGGTATCTCTTCCGTACTACCTATGATATGGCTGTGGTAATCAAAGCAGATGACAAAAGGAAACCTCTACTGAAGGCAAGAGAAGAAAAATTAATATATGAGACTAAGAGCAAGACTACAGAAGAACAGTGAATCTGACACTAGGAAGTTGTAAGCAAATAAAGTTCCAATCCTTTGGCAGCTGTTTTTACACCTCATGTGTCACACACATAAAATGTTTTGGATTCTCCACTGGCTTTCATATTGATCCTTCTCTTTCCCCTCCAGCACTCCACCTTGCCACTGCTATGGAAGCACTGTATCACACAACAGCCTCAGATAAGCATCTCAGGCTACAAAACCAAGCTCCCCAGAGGAATATAAACCTTGTTCTTAATTGCCAGTCATAGCTATTATCAGAAGTTTTCTTCTATTTTACATCAAATAAGTACTGTGCCATGTAAGAATGAACTGACAATGATTTCCAGGAGCTGTTCAACAATGGAGACTATTCTAATAGAGCCTTTAAAACCACATAGCAAAGTTGGGCTTTAATGTACTATATACACCAAGGAACATGAACAGAGGCAGGAGGCTCAATTAAAACACTGTACTGATACAGAAACACAGTTTTAAAATACTGGTGCAATCTCCTTACCACTCTGTACGAGTATTGTGCAGATTACTTATTTAACATCTCCAACAGCAGGATGTAAAATGAAATCATACACTAAAACTAACTTGAAATTTTTTTATTTTAAATTTAACTATATGTAAAGACTGCTCCATGAACAAAGTTAAAAGTATTTCTGCTATAACTTAGAACCTTACCTCCTACAAATTGTATGCAGTACTGCCTATTACCAAGCATTTCATGAGCTGAATTCTACACTGCTAATTTGCATTGGTGATGTAATTCAAAATACTTGCATGAAGGGTGGACACACAGAAAAATGAAGGAAAAAATACAGAAGGAGGAATCTCTAATAGAAATTCTGTACCTAATCATAAATCACTCTTTTTGTACATCTGACTCGAGCTTTTCTGTGTGTGTGTATATACCACACAGAAGTGATAAAACAATTCTAGAGAAATCAAACTGCAATTTAAAGTAGTTTCTACAGAGGGAGCCAACAACTCAAGGATCTGGATTAAGAAAACATTCCAGATCAGCACAGCGCTCTTCCCAACCATCAAGCTCATTCCTTCTATTTACAAGTTTCTCAAATATCCATAGCACATCATCCAGATTCTTACTCTACAGAATTCCCAAGTACTTAACAGAAGTTTAATTGAAGAAGTGCTTAATTACATGTCATGGAACAATCAGAGTCAGTATGAACAGAATTTTATTCGCTTTTGGAGAAAGTGGCAATCGAAAACTAGTCATTCTAAATTAGCATTTTTTCATTAAAAAGAGAACTTTTAGAGTTTTCCTCTGTCAAAATTCTAAAAATATTTGATTTTGTAGAAGTCAGTATCAATTGCACAGTAAAGATTTATATTGAAGTTTTCAGACAAAACTCTACACCAGGAAATAGGTCAATATGATACTTAATCTGAAAAAAAAATGAGGAAGAAATCTAAAATGAAGTTGTGTAAAGGTGGGAGCTGGTAAGTTTTTCATGAATCCGGGCACCTTGTTATAACTGCCATAATAGTTTTCCACATTAATTCATTGCCAAATCATATTTCATAATATATATTAATCCACTCAAATGTAATAATTACAAGTGAGGTATATCAAGTACTCAACAGCTGTGACAGATTCATATATCACCTCACCTATACAAATCACCTATATTGTCACAATATGTTGAGAAGGCCAGCAAAAGACTTAAAGCTTTATGTTTCTGATATTTTACCCTCTCTTTCCCCACTGCCGCCACAAACAATTTTCTACCCTCTTTTTTATCTTTAACGGGAAAGAGGACGGATAAAAACGGAAGATATTTCAGAGAGGCTGAAGCCCAGCAGGACAAACGCCAAACCCGAAGCCCAGGGAAGCTTTCCGCGGGCGTTCCGGAGGATGAACGGCCCCCTCTAGCGGCACAGAGCATCGGGCCGGCTCCACCAGCGGCACACGGACACAGCTCCGTGCATCCCTTCGGGGACCAGGAACCGCGCCCCTCTCCTGCAAGCTGAGCCACCCGTGCACACAGCTGCACTCTCGCTGTGCTTGGGGTCGAGTCCCTTAGCTTGGGCACTGAAGTGCTGTCATAGACAGTGACTAACACGGGGTAGCCCCCCCACCCCCAAATATAAGGAAACATTTCTTCATTTCTCTTCAACATTCCCGTGACATGGTTCTAATCCCCTTGACATCCTCTAGCTCTCTAATACACCCAGACTACTTCTAAATCCCTACTGCAGATTTCCCCACTCTTTCCAAGCATCAGAGGCCCCCGTAATCCCCAAACATCCCTATTACGACTGCAAGATTGACCCTTCCACTTAAATATCTATCTGTATTGCATAAGCAAAACCAGAAAACACACACAGACACACCCCACCTCCTGCCAGATGTTACAGGTGAATCAAAACTCCATCAGTCAAGCTGTCCGCAAATTTAAGAATCCCCATCTCCCTTGTTCAGTTTCACTATGAAAAATATTAAGTATCCAGGTAAGAATGAAATCCCTCTCAGCTAACTGGCAGCAGAACAACATATCTGCTTTCTCCCTTATGACCAACACATCAAAAACTGACTGAAGAGAAAGAAAGCTGATATTTATGTTCTTCCTCACTTCCTGATCCTGAGCTCTGCAAAAAGAAAGCTTACAGAATCAGAACACAATGCAGATGCCACATTTCTTACTCTCTCCTTCAACTAACTTTCAAAAGCATGCCATCACAGCCAAAACTTCTTAAACAAAACAGTTGATAAAACTGTTTAACAAGAGTCAGTCAAAGCTGCCCTAAAACAAGTGTTCTGAAGCATTGCTTACAGACTCAGTGGTACTACTGAATTCCAAACAACGTTTTTAAAATTCACAATGACTACATTTTAGTCACCTATATTCATACCAGCTAGTCAAGCTACCAAAATTTGGCTAACAGCCCCTAGTTTAGTATTAGCAAGAAACCACAATTTCTCTGTCAACACTTACTCTACGCTGTGAAGATGGACACTGTAATAAAGTATTCCTACTTTAATATCAAGACAACTTAGATCACACCCCATCGCTTGCTGCACCCAGCCTAAATTTATTCTCCTAGAACACTTTTGATGTGGAACCATAAAAAAAAAAATCAGCCTGAGCAAGAGCATACACAAGTCTATACTTGGCTAATATGACCTTCAGTTAAAGCCATTCAGTCCAATTCTGAGAATTAAAAATAGAAAAGGACCATACAAAGGGTCAGGAGAAATATTTCTGTTTGTCTCAGAGTTTATAATTTTTTATTGTTCTCAGGAGAAGAAAAAATATATGCAACATTATGGCCTCACCAACCTTATTATGTCTGAGTTTCCCCAGCAGTCCTGCAGGACTCAGAGCTGAGGGGGATTAGTTGGGTTAGGGAAGGTGGCAAACATCTGCAGGACATCCCTTGAGCCACAAATGCACGCTTCCCTTGTAAAGCACCAATGCAAACTGAAGCTACCACTCTTCCCCACCTTTGTTATTCCTATTGCAGAACAGCAGACCCACCACTGAAAACAAGTGTGCTGCTCATCTGATTCACGGCTTGGCCTGATCACCACTGCTGATGGCTCTAACTAATCTGTTAATTTTACATGGAAACAGGTTGAGCTGTGGGACAGCACCCTCTGCCTTTCATGAAGTACATTCAGAAGTTGATTGGGGCAGGGAAGGAGTAGATATTTCCAGCTAAATTCTGAAAAGAATGCATATATGCACAAAATTTACAGCTTTAGTGCTAATAAATTCCTATTAGATATAAGAAGCGTACACAAAATGAAAAGACAAATTTAGAAGGCTGCTATAGTTGAAGTGAATTGAAAGCAGGAAAAAAAAAGGTGATCTTTCATACCTTAGCCCTTAAAATAGAAGTTAAGCATGATGCCATGCTGTAAACCAATGCCAGTCTTCGTGGCTGTACTTATCTCTCTAGATAACTAAGACTCAAGGACTAAAGGATCAAGCCAAGTCGGGGTAGCAGGCTCAGTTACCTTTGGAGATAAGAAATTAGTAACGGAACAAAAGTTACATTTTTATGAACAACAGCTATACTTCAGTTTCTCAGCTATACAGAGAAACTGAAGGACAGCTGACAGTCAGATATATCACCATGATGGATTTTAGATGAAGAATGCCAAAAGAAATCTTCTTTACTTCTAGGGAAGACAATATAAAAGCTGCTGACATTTCAATGGCTGAAAGATAAATTATTTTAAATAGGAGGATTTTGGCACTGACCAGTAATATGTAGAGACTAACTTTGTATTTGACTTAAAAGCATTACTAGAGGGTCAGGAGAATACCTTAATTATAAGGGCACTGTACCTAGGAATAAGTTTATAACCACCTCAGCAACAATTACCCTAGTGGCAATTGCATGCTTCCTAGAACTTGCATTTCTTTTAAATATGAAAGTCTACTTAAACATCAGAAAAGGTTAATTAAGTGTCTAAAAACTTATCTATACAAATCAGAGAATTCAGCATGAAGGACTGAAAATGCTCCAAAGCTCAACAATGTGCAATCTGTTGTGTCCACATGGTCCAAGAAGAGTACACAGCATTAGAAAAGTTCCAAAGGTCTCTCCTGAAAACAACGTGACACTGACCTAGAGGAGTTTTTCCCTGGTGAAGTATCCAGTGACATTCAAGATGACAAGACCACTGGTAAAAGCATGTTCAACCTCTTTCATTATATCCAACAACATATAAATCATCTCAGGAGCTAGTGCAGCGTGTACAACAAAACACCAAAGAAGGGTTTCTGCTGCAGCTGATCCATGTAAATCTTGAGTTTTATTGAATTTTCTGTTTTAAACAAAATTTAATGAAGAACTGCTTTAATAAAATTAGCTCAACCCTCCCTTTAGGAAGTGACTATGCTGTAAACATATCAATAACAAACATGCAATTAACTAATATGCAATATACATAAAATAAAAAGCTGAAAGATGACTTAACTACTTCAACGGAAATATCTCACATCAAAAGGTTCAGCTTAATCAGTATCTATTGAACAAATACAGCTTGTGTACACAGTACAACTTGTACTGTCCAAAACACAGACCTGCATGTGATTTACCTTGTGCTTAACCCCTCAGCATGCTAGAACTTCTAACACTTGCAGCTCATAGCATCCAAAATGGGTTAATGGAATAATCATAGCTATGCTGACCATAAGTGTTCTAACTTTTGGGAGTGTGCTCTGCATAAAACCAATTTTATCTACTCAAAGGCAACTGCTGTTGCCTGTCTTTTGCCTGGAGCTCAAGCAGTTTCAACGTCACAGGTACATTACCATGATGCATTAAGTTAAATGTCCTTTTCCATTCTCTGAAAGAGCATGGGACATTTGATTAGCAATTCAATCACTAAGGCTTTTGGAAAAAAATCTTTTCCAGAGGAATTAAATCCCTGTTACCAGAATATATTTTTACTGCTTGAAATCTGTGACCTTACTAAAAACATCCAGACTTTTAACATGGGAAAACTTGACAGCTACAGATGAGAATTCATCTGAAACATGTACATTATCTTACACGAGGATAAACTGCGTAAGTCTTTTGGGTATATCACGAAATAATGCAAAATAATGCTGATGGAATGGAAACACACAGTTACATGCAAGAGCCTAAAGTTTAAAATAGTAAGGAAAGAAAGGGGTGTTCTTTTTATATCTAAGCATAGAGATGAACACAAAATGGACCAAATTCCCCAATATCTCTACCCTGAAAACAGGAAGTGTGAAAGTAATCCTACAAATCTGTATCTAATTTAGAAATGAACATAGCGTTTAGGACAAACATTTAAATGGGGTATTTAAATTGCATTAGTACCAACTGCAGTTAATAAAATATTTTTTAAAAGAAATTAATGAAAAAAAAAATTTAAATCTCTTTTTGCAACTATTAGTCTTCACACAAAGTTCACAAGTTATAGCAGACAATACTAGAGAGCAAAAGCTAACATTTTTGCTTCAGGTATTTCACAATAAGACATGTATATACATTATAAAGTATATAAGTAACATGCACGTATATCACCACAAAAAAGCTTACAGTTCTTTGTGCTTCTCCTCTGCCAAAATTTGGTCATTTGGCTTCAGCCCATACCTTGGGAAAAAAAAAAAAAAGAAAAAACACAAAGCAGTTACTCACACAAGAATATGGCCATAAAATGTAGTTTTATAGTTTCAAATTATTAAACTATGCATTTGTCAATTCAGATACCTCAGGTATTGCAAAGACAGTCACAAAACTTTCTAAAAACTTATTACGTGTTTATCAAAATAAACTTAACATCGCACAAAACTTTGCTTTATATCTTGGTTTCAAACTCTACTGGATACTTTGGCTGACTACCAAAAATCACTGCACTTCATACCATGAACCATACAGTGATCTTATCATTTGAATCTGACAAAACATCAAAGGAAGGATTATAGACAATAGAAACACTAAATGTAGCTGTAGTGTTTCTCCCTGTACCAAATAAAAGTATTAAAATAAATATCAAAACAATTCTGAGAAAAAAAATATACTTTAACAACAGGCTATTTAGGAAAACTTCTGCAGTCCATGCAAGCAACTTCTGATAAAAATGAGTGCTTGAGAGAAAGAAACTTTCTTTGCTAGCTTAACCTAATAGGTGATTTAACTATTAGAACAGACAGCTAGAATAGGTTGCCAACACTGCCTGATCAGAGGGAAAAAAGAATGCAGTCTCTGCCAGGACAGCCTACTGCCAGCCATACTGCAGCCTGCACTGCCACTCACTGTGCAAAACCTTTAAGGAGTGACCTCACTTTTGTTCTGCCTCAGAGCAAAATCTTCTGGCATCTCAAAATAAATCGCTATAGTGTTCTGTGGGGTTTGTGTTTTTTTTTTTTCTCTTGGATTTGGTGGGTTTTTTGGTTGATTGGTTTATAAGACAGTCATTCACAGTAAGCATTTCACTGATAGCAGATACTCATGTATCTGAGGAAACACAATGAGTTACCAGGAAATTCTAAAGGAACATCTTTCAGAAGTGAAAGGACACTATTTCTTCTTACAAAACTTGCAATCTGACTTAGAATGGAAACAGGTCTTTGTCCAAAGGATTTATCTGTCATAGATACAGTAATATGCAATCCATTTTGCAAATGGAGATAATTTTGCCCATTAACAAATATACCCACAGAACATCACAGACATTCTTCATTAAAAATTAAGCTGCATGCTTTTCCTCTGCCAGCAGTCAGACTACTTCTTCAGCTGCAACTGAATACCATTTTCTCCACTGAGAAATAAAATCTATCTTTGAGCTTTTCAAAGCTTCCAGAATTCTCATTACTAAAGTTTTTTTAACCACAATTTTACCCCCACAGTTATTTAGAGGAGAAATACCCAAACAAATACAACCTGTCACTACTTACTCAGCCTAGTAAGTCAGCTACTACAGAAATCAAGTAACATAAGGGCAATGCTGTTCGACAGATGTGTGATTTTGGGCTGTGGTACTGACGTGCCACAGAGGGGCTGAGAGGGACTCAGTTGCTACCCCTAAGGTTTGCAGAATGATTCCTTTGGTGAACCTCACCTTACACAATCTTTTTCACCACCACCACTACCTTCTTTTACTATGAAAACATTTTCTTTATTCTTCCTTGATCCCTAAAGACATTGCTTTGATAGCAAATTGCCAAAGAAAACCTGCCACAAAGGGACATGCTTGTAGAGTTCAAACTTTTATGAGCACTTTTTGCATTAAGATGTATTTTGTGTTTCATACACAGCTGCTGAAGTATTTAATAAATTTAAATGTGCAACTACCACAGCGAGCAGCTTACATAGTTTTTTCCCAACATGTGCTTCATAGGCAAGATTGATAAGCAGCAGTTGGGTCTTCCTAACTGATGAAGGTTAGATTGTCAGAATTTCTCTAAAAAACATTTAGGAGCTAGCAATACTAAGTGCAAAATTGAAGCTAGAGATATGCAGTCAAAAAATTTAAAGTAAGAACATCTAAACCCTCTAAACAAGGTCAGTATTCTTTCTGACCCTACAAAAAGACGTGTTTACACATTTAACTTACCAGGACAAATGAGCAATCTCATGCGCTCGTGTTTCATTGAGAAACAAAGGCAAACTAATAATAAATTCACAACTATAGAAATCTCAAATATTTTTTTCCTCTCAACAAGCCTGGAAATAAAGTAACAGACCCAGACTAAAATATTTTTTTCAGGCATTCTCAAAACATGGTATTGGGGAATGGGGTGGTGTTGAGGAAATTTGCTCTAAGTACACCTAAATATACTTTATGAAAAAAATGCCAAGGCCACTTGGAAGAGATCTATTCCAACAGCCAGAAGTACAACTCTGACCAATACATTCTATTTGGTTGCAGTGGCAAAAAAGGTGGCATATTCTTCACTTCTTCATGTACATGACTTGCCTAGCATTCACCTGCAAGTTTTTCATTTCAATTTCTGCAGAAATGCATCATTTTTATTATATGCCTGTTTTTTCATTATTTAAGCATACCAGAACTTCAAAGTTCAACTTCTGAAATGCATTTTTAAGACCCTTCTGAAATGGTAATCCTACAACTCCAGGATTTTTTATTTCCCAGCTCCTAATACAAGACAGAATGAAAATTCATGTACTTGGACAATAGTGAATGTTTTTACAGTAATATGTTTTATGTAATAAACAGCCTTAAGGCGCAGCTCCCTTCAGGCAGCATCCCATTTCATTAAGCCTTAACCAAATTAAAAAGAAAACACAGCCTGCACTAAATATGCACTCCTGATAAACTCCGAACATGTATCAAGTTCAGATCTATCCTATCAAAAATTCCCTGAAAAGATGGTAAAAGTCACCTGTCCAAAAACCCAAAAGGAAACCGGTGATGAGCAAACAGGTTTAAAAAGTAGCAATAGCTCTTCATAGCTTTAAAATTAAGACACCTTTCAAAATTTCTGACTTGAATCCACCAATCTAAGCAAAACTTGCTGTAGAAACAATAAGTAATAATTGCACATATGTCAAAATGAAAATCAGAACACAAATATATGTGAAGCTTGGGCTAGAAGAGCCAAGATGAAATGCAGACCACCCACAAGGATGTATGAAAAACTGCATAGGTATGACAGTAGTATTCTGATCACTACTTTCAACACTTGTGAAGAATAAGACACTAAAGTAAAAGTATTTTTCTGCATTAACCATCAATGAGAGCTGTCAACAAAAAAAACACCTATATTTAAACTATTTCCATGATGCAAAGCTGGGACAGTAAAGCATTCCAAGAAGCCCTAAATATATATCTGCACAGACATTCCTCTGCTTTGGTTGATGTACAAATAAACACAAACTTCTGCCTCAGAACATGACTCTGACTAACCTTGCTCACCTTTAAAGGCACTTGGGCTTTGCTATTCCATAAGCTTATTGTATTTGACATGCTTTGCTGCACTTACTGGTTTAAGCATTCCCCAGATTGATTAAAAATTCAATAAATGAAAGGGCAGATTTCCAGCGTGTTCTTTGAACTTTGCAAAAAAGTCATCACAAAAATGAACAGAGCGTGATTTCTCCATCACACACCTAACATCCATTGGTTGCATTAACTGGACAGGACAAATAGATTTTATTTATACTAGGCTATGCTTCATCAATAAAAGAAGAAACCTTTTAAGACAAAACTCTGCAGAAGCATTTCTTCATAAATTTTCAAACAAGTCATTAAGGAACCTTAAGGATTTCCCTATAGTCTTAGTGTATTTCAGATTAATCTAAAGAAGGTTGCATAAGAATGATTCAGCAGCTGTGTTACTTCAGCTTCCAAGTGATGTTAAGGCTACCTTAAATAGTCTAAAAAAAACCAAAAAACAAAAACAAAAACAAACAAAAAAAAGGAAACACACAGTCCTTTTTCTTTATTATTAATCCTGTCAAAACTAGAACGAGGCATCTTTGGGACTTTGTGTTCACATGTCCTTTTTCAGAGTATATTGACTGATTTCTATGCAGTTCTCACATCCCACGAGATCATTCAGGTCAGAAACACAGCCATGTGTGAACCTTCTACAACAGTGCATCCTCAAGAGCATTTACAGGCCAGTGTGCACAGCAAGCCCAGCTCACAAAATATTTCTAACACATCAGATTTATGGGGGATGGGTACAGAAGGTCAGCCTGTTTCTCAAGTTCCATCTGCAATTTATCAGACAGAATAAGTAATGCTGCCATAAGTGTTAACTCCATTTCTTCTGACTTGACCCATCCAGAGATCAAAAAGCAGTAGGGAAAGTTCTTTTCCTACAGCAGTAAAATAGCACTTGAAGTATTTCTGCATTTTTGACAAGGCTACAGCTGCTTAGAAATTTCAGTTAAGTCTAATGTAGCCTTACTCCTCCCATTAGCCAAATAATCTTTGCCATGCACACAAATACAGTGTGAGTACCTTTTGTACGTGTTTGGATCATTACTTTGAGCTTGCTAAACCAGGTTCTAGGGCTGTGAATTTTCTAAATCCAGATGAAAACAAAAAAATCCAGAACCCAGATCATACCTGGTATGTAAATTTAGCAGCCCAATTCATCACGGACCTGATGAAACCAACTAAACCAAATTAAAGTCTTCTGTAAACTGGCAGACAGAAAGACCTTAGTCCAAATATTTGAGACATGTTTTTCCCTTCATTAAAAAAAAAAAAAAGACAAATCCAAACAGTAAAGGTCTTTGGCTCATATTCTGAAGGTCTCACTGTCTTGCCTGACTTGCACTGTACCAGTTCAATATGTTTACTTTTTTCCCCGTTTATTCAATTGTTGCTTAGTCTCCCAGACATACCATCTGAAATGCACCACACTTTCCATTCCCTCAAAGTTTCTCCCCCTCTTTATCCTCTCTCTTATTCTATAACAGGGCAGCTGGTCCTCCCTATCTTTTCACATTCCTTCTTGATCTCAAGTTGACAGCAAAACAGGGACCTTTTCTACACTGATTTCTGGTTTCAGTGACAGCTGATCATTATTCACTGTTACTTAAGGATGATCCTGTAACAGGTTAGACTATTTTAGAAAAATTCCTTACTGAACAGATACTGCTTTGCTGACAAATATAGAATTCCAGTTCCCACCCCTGAAAAACTGAAACATTAAAAATGGACTGCACAATAGCAATACAGTTCCAAAAAAAGCCCGCTCCCAGAAAAAAATCCTAAGTTTTGCAAGGATCCACTGATACCAACAAAAGAGGAAACTGTTAAAACACCTTACAGATATTCCTTTGGGAAAATATTAGAACTGTTAGAGAATGCATAAATCAGATTGATTTGAAGATGGATGAGTGCCAGACCCAATGCCACGCTGCACATCCATGAGTGATCTGCCTTACGTACAGAAGCCACTGATGAAATCCACAGATGGCAGCAGACTTGAGTGGGTACGTCATGACAACAGAGTATTCTAGCAGACAGAAGAATTCAAAATACTAACACAGGTGAAGCCAAATAGGTAAACTAGAAGCATAAAAATATGGGTGGAGGTAAAGGTATCCCACAAAGTAGTAAATTGGAGAGAGGAGAAATGAGGTGTTATGAACTGTAACTAATTCAACCTGAGCTTCCAACTCTCAACAAGCATTTAGGACAGCAGTGAGCTACTATAATACACAGAAATAGGAACGAGCAAACAAACAAAACAAAAATTAGCAAAAGCTCCCCAGAGTGAGCTGTCAGCCCCACTAATTATTTAATTTTCTCCCATTTTCAAACAGAAAAACTTGTAGCTAGAGTGTTCAGCTTCAGATGAAAAAATGTAGGTAGGAGTAAAGGACATAGTAGTAGTAGTAGTGGGAAGGATACTTGAAAAAATAGCAACAGAAGATTAAGATACTTCTGTCTTAACCTTCTATAGAATGTAGAAAACAAATTATTTCAGAGAAAATCAATTACTTCAAATTTAATAGGAAATCAACTACTTCATAGTTATCAATGACAAAGAATCAAGTTAGGTTTGGGAAGGGCATGTTCATTGACTGGCAGAGAATTACACTGCTTAACTAAACAAAAGCATCTGCTTAGGGAAAAAATTAACTGCAACTCAAACCACAGACACTGGGCATTTCATTAAAAAAATACAGACTTTAAACCTTGCCATGGGAATAGATATGTCATAGCTGAGAGAATGAAGGACCAGCTTGGAGAACACATGGAGCAAATTTCTAGTGTTTTCCTTTCTACTCAGTTCCTGTCCACTGTTATGACTGGAGTCTTATTTAGCTGAATCACTCCCTTTACAAACCTCTCTTTTTCAGAAAAAAAAGTTGGAATTACTGAGTAAAATAAGATTCAAAAAACACTAGCAGATTTTTTTTAACACAATACTTATTATGAAAGATGGATTATGGATTCAAATGTCAACACAGAATTAGCTTAAAATGACACTACTGAAACCTAAAAGAAATACAGTTATTCATGTCATAAATTAAAGCATTTTGTTTCCCCCATTTAATGGATTTATTATCACTACTTTAGATATAAAAATTACTAGGTACAGTTCTTAAGATTTTTTTTCTTCTACCCTTGATCAATATTTTCCTAGTTGTTTCTGAATTATTCAGTATAATAAGGTAAGACGCCCCACTGATAACATGGTTGGAAATCAGGACTTTAATCAGCTATTAATATTGTAAGACAGATTTAAAAGGCTTTTGAAATTGAAGTCAAAACAATAATAGGTTTAAATGATTAAAAGGGATTAAGAAAGCCAGGAAAGTTCAAAGCCTGTTAATCACCAGACTGCAAAAAACTATGATCATTTAATAGGGTCAGCCCTATCACTCTGGACTTAAGCATATAGAAGTGGCCTTGTCAAAATAGTTCCCTTAAATACAAACTACTGAGCTAAAAATTTAAGACAGCTAAATACTTGCTATATAGAGATATAGAAAAATGTTTTTTTCAGTCATAATTTTTAACTGACTACAGGTACTTTTTAAAAGCTGCACACATCCTTTACATTTTTTTAAATTGGTACTCTGAATTCTAGACTCATTGCACCAGTAGAAATACATTTTGTTGATCTTTAGTAACTTTATCAAGGGATAAAATATTTATTCAATTTGTGCAGAACAACAGATATTCTCCTCACAGACGGGACTCTTAACATACTCCATTACTATTATTCCTTTGAGCCTTGAATATTTAAGCCACTTTTTTAGTTTTCCCGATTCTTTTTGCATTGTTCCTGAAATGATCATCTAACATTTAGATACCTCTTTACTTCAGCCAGAAATAAACACTGATTTGCAGTTTAATTAATTTTGATTATAAACACATAGCGGCTTCCACAATCTTATGTTATTTTGTGTGCATAAAACTTACTGAAAACACCAACTAAAGTAACATGTACGTAATCTAAACTGAAGGGATCCTTTTCTTTCCCTAGTTACCCACAATGTTTTGCTATTATCAGTTTATCATGTATTGTTCAGACCAACTCATACCACTTGTACAACAGATCCTGTCACCACTAGTACTGAAAATGCCCAAATACTTCCCCTGCCCCATGAGGAGCTCTGCTTTGAGAATTTTATATAGACACACAGACATATACATCTAATTCAGAGAAGGCACAGTAGTGTGGTTGTTCCTGTGACCCTCAGATTGATACATTTCTTCTAAATACTGATGATTTTTTTCAAAAGAAAGACTCCCTGTTTGCCATATATGAATAGCATTACCAGCTACTCAATTTACGCTTGAAAACAAACTGTTCAGCACGTTCTTAGAGAAGGCAGACTTACAAAAATCCATCAGGATGAACTTCAAGAGTCTCTACATCTGCAATAAAATACAGGTTATATTCTGGACACACTAACAAAGGCAGTAACATTTCACTGCTGCAAATGTAAGACCATGCTGGGCTCCATTAACACAAAGTACATTTCATAACTGAATTACTACTCTGTCCCCATACTAGATCTGTTCTTTCTCCAAAAAGAACAAATGAAAACAGAATCTCTAAAACACAATTATTTTAGCATCTCTAATACAAAGAAATAAATGCCACATCAATAAAAATCAATTAAGACTGGGCAAAAGACATTTATTCGTCAGTGAAGACCTCACAAACCACAAAGCCAGCCCAGAATATTACCTTCAAGCAACAAAATCCTCCAAAAGGAAGGAACTGAAAGTTCTGGGGCTGTAATGAATCTTGATTGATATTAAATATTTAACTGCCCTCAAAATGCTAAGAATTGACCTTGTCATCATTCACAGGGAGACACAGAAAAAGACTGGTGTAACATATTTAATAAAATCCACATTGTTCCCATTTAGAAATTGTAAGGAAACCAACAGCAAGTCTTACATATCAGTTAAAACCTCTCTTATTTCTTTAAAAAATACAGTTTAAAATGTATTCCATTTTCCTGTTAGACAACTTTATCGATGTGTTTCTGTTTGTTACAGGCTAGGCTGGAGCACTAATTTCATGTTATTACTGCAACCTAAATGAGTTTCAGGGCTGTCTAAAAGCTACATCTCTCTCATCTCACCTGTCTATGCACCCAAGGGCTTAACACAGTCCAGCTTGTAGAAACTTACATAGATAATTGCCAGGGAATTCATGTACTTTAATTTGCCCTCTCTACAAATTATTTTTAACACTGTTTAGAGCAAACAGAAAGCTACAGACAAATGTTACAGCTACTGTGAAATTTCAGCCATGCTGAAAGAACATATCCAAGCCATTAAAGCCATCAGCTTTCTAAGAAAAAGTAGCATATGAAAAATGACAAGAGAAGGCTTGTTTTACTGTGCTGAAAATTTTGATTTTATCCTGAAAAATGGGTGAGCAATACCAAGATGGAGATTTAGGGAGGCATTCTTGAGAGATTAAGTCCTTGCTCTGCTGCCACTGGGGCATACTGAGAACTGCAATTACTGCTTCTGGGAAGAACTCTTCCTCCCTCTTGCCTCAAGACATCACCACTGCTTAGTATGTATTAATTCTTCACCCACAGTGCTACCTGCAAAGTCAAGTCTTTGACATGCAAGACATGCAAGGGTCTGGCAGAGGAAAAAGAGACTGGCTGAGGTATTTGGACAGTTGCTGTCACTTTAGGCCCAGATGAGTGTTTTGTCTCAGGATTGGCTGTAGAATTACATACAGAACTCCACATGTCCCGGCGATTCTGTTTAGAACTCTGGCTGTTGTTTAACACTGCTGTATATAACATCACAAGCATATCTCAAAATAGCTTCAATGAAATACAATGGAAGATCATCTGGCAAAAATGAGAGTTGCTGCAATCAGATTTGGGGAAAGGTCTTGGATCTCTTTCTACACAGTAACTGTACAAAATACATTGTCAGGAGACACGTGAGATTCTGGAACACTTTGTCTCTTTTGCTGGGAAACATTAATGGCAGAAATCAGAAGATTTCCACTTGCAACTGTAGTTCTTGTCTTAATAGGGAACAGATAAGGCATGCTAGCCTGAAGCCAAGCCTAACTTAATATTCACAGGTGAGACTGCATGCAGCCTTCATTTGGAGTGGTCTGGAAGTGAATTTGGGTATAGTTTCATTTCTAATGGAGGAAGCTGATTGTACACTTCCAGACTACAGTGACAGCCTAATGTAACAGGAACCTTTATTGCCTATCCTCCTGCCAGTGGGAAGTTTCTGTTATTTAAAAAAAAATAAAACCCAGCCTCAACACTGAAGAAATAAATAGCTTGGATAATACAAGAACTGAAAAAATATTCATGGTAATGTTTGTATTTCTGTGACTTCAGGTTACTGTTCACTTGTTACAGCTTGCCATATTGGACAGTCACATGCTCCCCTTCACACTTTGTCCTATGCACCTCAGATTCTTACACTGAAACTTAATCACTTTTGCTGTCACAAAACAAGGGAAGAAATACAAGGAAAATAATTACTGGAACAATCTGCTAAAAGAGTCACAAAAAATTCTTTAGCCACTGCTCCCTAGTATCTGTTCTCCCTACAAGTTTCAAGTAGAACTAAAAAATGAAAATAATTTGTGTGCTAACACATTGAAGAGAGGAATCAAGGGTTTTTAAAATGAAAATAATCTGTCCCCAGCTCTGCATTTAATATGTGCAGGCTTCATAGCATCCTGAAGTCTACAACACAACCACATCTCCAGTAACTTGGAATATTGATGATTCTGCCCTGACAAAAATAACATAAAACAACACTCAAACAGTAGTTTACCCTACTCCAGCTCTTGGCTAAGGGAAAACAAGAACACCAGTAATTAAGAGGAAGACAGGCTGCCTCCACCCTTTCCCTGTGGCTGCAGCAGAGACCACAAGGCCAACACTCCAAAAAGGAGCAGGACAAGAAGCAGCAAAGCTAAACAGGCCTGGGCAGGGTTCTGTGCCAAAGAACAGAGCACAGGATCAGGGATTTTCAGTGGCTTCAGCACCTCATACCTTAGGTTACAGTTACCTGTAACACTGATGTGGTATCTGCACTTCGAGCAGGAATAACCTGATTTAACAGCAAGTTACTGAAAAGAAGCATTAACAATTAGTATTTAACTTCAAAAGGAAGGGCAAAGTCTCTCTCTTCTAGATTAATGTAACTTGAGAAGAAATACAGTTGAGATTGCATATTGCCTGACCTGAATGAAGCAAAACTAATCAAGTAGTAATGAGCATTATAATTTTTTAAAAGGTGACAGATCAATTTCATCTAGAGTAAAAAAACTGAGACTATACCAAGTAAGTGCTAATTTTTGACTGGGCTTTTCTAGTCTTCAAGTCACGAGTGATCAACCAGTTTAACTTTATTACTGTAGCAGGAAAAACCCCTCTAATCTGTACTACACTATTGAAAATTTTGGGTTGGACAAGCAGGATGGGAATGGAAAACATTCCAAAATATTAAAATCACATCTTAGTCATCTTCAATTAAAAATAATGCCTGAAACCATATCCAGAACATGAATCACAATTTTTGTTTACTGTATCCTAAATAAAAATCCATCTTGTAATCATGCAGTCTGGAAACTCCAATATGCAAAGTTTCTCAGTACAAACAGCAAGTTACACTTTCAAAAAGAAAGTTTTGCCACTGAGTTTAAGATGGATTCCAGTTCTCTACTGACAAGACCCAGCTTTTTCCATCAAAGGTATCTTCAGCAAGGGTCTTCTCAGTTAATATTATTGCCTAATTAAAACCAGAGACACATACTAAAGTCACAGACCTCTTTCACTTAGAGCTCCTTGTTTGCATTGAAGAGGCAAATGCAACCCATTATTTGATCATTTGCCTTGTAATGCAAGTCAAAGTTTTGCTAAACAAATTTTCACTTGTAAGCAAAGGGAGAATACAGATAAGCTCTGTGTCTGTATCTGTCATGTGCTAAAGAATACAATTAGTCCATTGACTAGACATGTTCTACTGACATGCATTAAATCTGCAAGTCTTCTGAAGAATGGGAAAAATACAGTAAGTAGTGATTTACTGTTTATTACTAAACAAATCTTTAAGAAAGTGCAAACACATAACAAAGAGAAGAGTGGAATACTTCCCATTCATTAACACCTTACATTCTATTTTACAGGTAAATAAGTATTTACAAGCTCCTCTATAAACACTGCTCAAGCCCTATATACCCTGATAACATCACAGCTCTCCATGCAACACTGTCACTCCATAAGGAGACTTTTCAAACAGCCTTGTCTAAATGGAGTGTAACTAAAATATTTCACTCATTTGAACTACATATTTAACTAAATGCACTAGGAGCAAACATTAGGGCTGTAGAAAGCTTTAATTATGTTGTCAGGAATACTACCAAATTTATACACATTAGTGTGAAGAGGACCTTCTAAGACAGCGATCATTCCCCTGAGTTTCTGCAAGTAAACACTGGAGTTTTTATAATGCACCAGCAGTCAGACGATGCAATTGGGCTCAACAGTTTCAACAATGTTCTATGTTCAGACATTGAGATTAATTAAATGGACTTGTAGAGATACAACTAAAACCACAACATAAAAATATGGCACTCAGCTATTCAGCTTCTCTGCCAGAGGACCCAATGCAACAGATACTTTCACGATTCATCTTTCACAAGAATTAGTGAAACAATGGAACACCATAGACCAAATTATCTTCTGCAGGGGGAGGAGAAATATAGGAGCAAATTTTCAGGGAGAGTTTTTAAAGTTTTTATTATGTACTTTCCATACCTTCATCACAGTATGGACAGTACACACTAAATCCAAAACACACAGCACTAGACACCTACTAGAAAGAATTAACCCTGTCTCAGCCAAAACCAGGACAACAGGTAACACAATTCCCAGCTCAAAGCAATACAAAAACCCATTAACCTCTCCCTGAGGGCTGATGAAGCACAGAATCTAAGTTAACACATTAATGAAACTGAAAAGGCTGCAAGTCTGAAAAGGGTAGGGGGTCCCCATGGAAATCTAGCAGCAAAGCCCATGTTTGCAGCCTGTGCACTCTTGGATACTGCAACCTCCCTGTACAGAATCACATTTGTCCTTGTCGTTTCTCAAGCTCACTCCAGCATGCGTTTTTGGGGAAGGATTTGTTTTGCACTGAAGCCGAGTTTGGTGAACAAAGAATCACCTCTGATTGTAGAGATTGTGTAAAAGCTATTTAGACCCTTGACCACTTCATGACAGTTAACTGCATGAATGGTCTTTTGATTTTTATTGCTATGGGAATACAAAGGCTTCTGTTAGACAGGAGTAAAGGTAACAAACTGAAAATGTTGAGAATAACACAAGCCACAGTTTATACAGACCAACCTAAATTTAACACAAGTAAGCAGAAGTTTTTCGTCATTGTCAACTGAAGCTGCTTTGAAAACTTTTTTAAATTTATAATCCAAATGGCCACAAGAGTGGAAAAAAAATCAAATACGTACACCTTCATTTTCATTAGAGCAAATACTAAAATAGCTTCACATAAGAATCATTAATTTACTAGATGTTAACGCTGTGCTATTATGGAAGTTTGTGCTCAACTAATCCATCACCTTCTGCCAGCACTTTGCAGTGAGGAAAGGTAAAGGATGCTCACACATGTTGGGATGTTTCAGTGCTACAGTTAAGCCAGTCACACACTGCAGGACATCCACATGCTCACTCGTGAAATTATGGATCACAATGACAGCACTGCTTTCTTTTCTGAGATAATCTCTTCATATAGCAATCATTATCATCACTCCAAAGACACCATTCATTCTTCCTTTCCTGTTTCTTCCAGTGAAGAGGAAAAAGAATATAAACCAATGGGTTTATTCTTGATTTAAACATAGTTTGTATTTACACCAGAGAAGACAGGGAAGAGAAATAAGAACCACATGATAGAGGGCATGAAAGTTATAAAAATTTCAATCTTTACTGAGCATCCTAATGAATTTGTGCAAAGATTGCCACAGACCCTAATTTTAAGGAGGGAAAAAAAAAAAAAAAAAAAAGACCTAAAGAGAAAAACAGTTGTCTGCTTGGACAACCAACACGTAATCACACAGAAACTTGTAACCTTGGACCATGACGGTGATAAAATAGTCAGTCTGCAGGTTATAACTATAATGGAATTTGGCAGCCCGAGTAGTAAACATACCTCAACTCATGAGATCATGGCTCTGGTCAAGAGCCCAGAAATTAGAGTGAAATAAAGCAATAAGATTCTTAAAACTTGCTGTGACAAATAGAACAAATATCCTAATTTTCCCCTATATCTCCACTGCTTTTTAAGAGCACAGTCTGAAGGATATTTACATGCTTATACATGTGCAGGCAATTACAGATATTTTCCTTGCCTTCCCTCTGATCAGTTAGGAAAGATACAAGCTTTCACATATTGAGAAGTTTCAGGACTGGCACAATGGTTCTGTAAATGTCGATTTGTCAACATTGATTCTCTTCTCCTCCTCAGCTCATGCAACCATAGACCCAGCAAAAGCAGATTTATGCATACCATGAACACACATTTCTCAACCACTGAAGTGCACTTGAGGCGACAAGTAATGCCCAGGTCTCTGCAGCCAAACTATAACTAGGTACGCTAAATTCAGTGTCAAAAACTGAATATTTGCTAAAAAGAGGGCTCTAGGGAGAGCAATGAAATACATGCCATCTCCTCACTTTTAACAGCAGGACACTGAGGTATTTACAGGAGTCAGCAGTACTGAGTTTAATGTCTTAAAATGTCATTGGCAAGTTAATCAGAATTTCTTTGCCCATTTTAGCACAGTTTAATATATGTAGTGCAGATTAAGTTATTTTTAAATGCTTGTCGCAGTTAGAAGGTAAAAGAATCATTCCTGTTAAATGTCATGGTAGAAGTGAGTACACCAAAAGCTTTAATGAATACCTTTTAGCAAAGTTATTTTCACAGATTAGCATAACTATAGTGAGGAATTCTCCTACAATGCATTAATTCCTCTTCTATTCCTTCTCCTCTCACCCCTTAGAAGCTCCTCTGAGCAAGTATCCATATCTTGATAAATTAAACAAAAATACTTTTAGGTAATGGAGTTGATGCAGACTAAAAGGAGACCAACAAACCAAAACAAAACCACATTTCTGATATTTCTTTCATGCAGATACTAAAAAAACCCAAGGCCATATGGTGGACTATATTTATTTCAAGACTTCTTTCCGGCTCTGTAAACAGAAACTAAAGTGGTTTGTGGTATCACCAGCTTTCAACATCAACACTGTGCCATCAACATTGCTAATACTTTTCCAGATTGTTTCCCTGAAGAGAGGCAAGAAATGGGACCCAGAAATCACAGCTTAACAGAGGCTGAAGCTTCTCTGGCTCAGGTAATGCCAGACTGCTGATATGGTCTGAAAAGCTCAGATGGGCATGGCGAAGTTCTGTTGTGATATAAATTAAAACTGCCCCTCCTAGGAAAAAGCTTAAAGTCTACTTGTTGAGAGAGCAAAAGCTAACCCAAGCCAAAAATACCCACCCAGCCCTCCAACATTACTCATTTCCTCAAACCAGCATTAGACAGCAGTAAACTGTTTAGAATCTGCAAGGGGTAGGACCGCATTATATGTTTATTTTCAGGTTTATTTATAACATGGATTGTAGGCCAATTAAATATTGCTAAAAAGACCACTTTCTATACTTGCTTATGCTGTTTCAATTTGCACTTTCTTAACAGAAGTTACAAAAATAAGCTGTTTACAGGACTCATTTTAATACTCTCATTTCACTAACAATATATATTGATTAAACTTGCAGCATCAAGTCCTTTATTCTGAATAAAGATATTAATTCTTAAAATTGACTGTACAAAAGATAGATAAAGTAACAAAAACAATGTGAAAGTTAAATGTATAAAATTCTTATGGGTGTTTACCTAAACTTTTATTATTTTTCTAAGCTACCTTCTCATGTCAGAACCCTGCTGGCCTGACAGCCCCATTAAACATTCCCATTCAGTAGCAGAGAAGCAGTCTCAAAGTTGGTAAGATGGCAAAAGCTAACGCTGCATGGCTAGAGATGGGTGAATGTCCTGCTTGACAAGAAAAAAACAGAAAAAACAATGATGAATGATTTCTCTTTCAAATGCTTCCCAGTCCTGAAACGTCTATGTTCTTGCACCTCCCTGCAGCATGGAATAGATAACTTTATTCTAGTAGTTACATTTTCAATTTCATCTCCCTTCACGAGCTGAGGAAGCGTGGAATCTGATTCCCATTTCAGGAAGTGTTGCAAAACTTGGACCTGGAGTAGAAACACTCTTGTCAGTTTGTGAAATGGATTTTTCTGCATACATTGACAATCAGGGAGAGGGACATGAAATCAGGTGGAGGAGAAGGCAAACAAGCTCCTCAGTTTTGAGGTTATTATCAGAGCTATCACACTATCAGCAGGCTCCCTGGGAAACTGCTGGGGGAAGACTGCTTATGGCTTTCAATAATGCAATACCCCGCAAAAACGCATTTTGGCAGTCAGGAAATGCTCACAGAGCATATGATGCTGCAGGAGATAATTTAATTTGTCTGACAGGACTCAAATTTGAGTACATGAGACTTCTAATTTTTAAATTAAATTAAATTCTGCACAGCACATCACATCCAGTGAAAAGCAAAGTGCACTCCTGAAGGATTTCAGCACTGCAGTGGAGATCCCATCGTTTCTTTTATGTCAGCAATTTATAAGGATTTATTGGGGAGTATTGTTGGGCTGGGAGAAGGGCATTACTTATTTTTAGAGACCGGCTTTCAAGTCATTTCAGTGGAAACATGAGGCAGAGAATGACACCAGAATAATTTACTTTTTTGAATTTTCAAGGCATAGATCCAATTTCTAAAGTTCCAGGTGTTTGAATTTGACACAATCCATCACATTCTTGTCTTTTGTTTCCAGCTTACAACATGGAGGCTTTCACTCAAACAAACCTAAAGATAAAATTTTAAAGATAAAATATTGATGACAAATTATTGCTATTAAAAGCTGCAGAACAAAATATTTCTGGCTGACAATACACACTGAAAAATAAAAACTCTGCACCTGTTCTTTGGTGATGTGAAATTTAGTTTTGATGCAATATTCCCATTAAAAAAATTAGGAACAATTAGAGAAAAAAATTATTAACACTTTAAAAATTAAAGAAAAAATTGCAAGCACTCTGAAAATTCAAATAAAAAAAAGCAGAAAAAAAGTGGCAACAACAATAAAAATGGAGCTCAAGTAGAAAGATTTAAAAGAGCAACTATATTTTACACCTCTGGAAAAGACAGATCTCTAAGCTTATTCAAGAATGAGTAAGCTTAATGCCAATTAAGCAATCCAGCTTTATGGTTATATGGATGGTAGCATAACAAGTAGGCTTAAGCAAGATAACAGACCACCTGATAAGAAGCAGTCCTGCTCCTGACTGATAAACTGGAGTATTTTCTTTGAAAAGGTATATTTGCACAACTTTGCTTGCAGTGTTACAGAAATGGCCTATATACCCCACCGACACCACTAAAGAAGAGCACAGTAATAGTAAATCAAAAGTAGCACATGAAGATTCATGCAAGATCTACCTAAATCTTACTGAAATTCATGACTCCTGCCAATTAAAGACTAACAAACACAGCATGAGGAGACTAGAATAAATTGATAAAAAACCACATGAAAACACTGAAGGTTTTCATAGATACCACCACCACAGTTTCATAGAGCAAGAGCAGCCAAATGACAGACACCATGTGGGCTACTTCCAGCACAAGGCCAGAATCCCAGAGATCAGAATAAACATAGCATTACACAGGCAAGTAGCCTTCCATTTATTTATAGGCATCATTCTGGAAACAAAACTGACATTAAAAAAAGAAAAAGATATCAAAGCTTACTTGTCAAGGAAGTCCTTGTCCACAACTGCACAGATATCAAGCAGAGGATTTCCCATTCCAAAGAGGACATTTTCACTGTAAGAGAATCAATTATTTCAAGTTAGCTTTGCACTGGTTTATTGTTCCTAGTATATGTAAAGACTTTTTCATTAAAGATAAAAACAAAAAAATACACATTTTGCCCAGCATAGTAAACACACAGTGACCTGGCACATACAGAGTCAAATTTGAATAAAATACCATCCTACAGTGATCTTTGATCAATACACAGACTGCAATAACAAACACATTATTCTGTTAAACTGACACTCAGATAAAGAATTTAAGCTGCATGCCACATTCTCGAGTTTTAAAGGATGACATTCAAGTTGTAATACCAAATTTTAGACAGGAGGAGTATCACACCAGGGTAATAAGAATTTTACTGAACACAGTCAGTTGTTGGGTACCAACTAACAGTTTAAGTCTGTTCTAATAAACTGAAACAGACTACGGATTCTGCATCATCAGCCATTTGAAGCTGTGCAGCTACCTATTGGTAGGTTGGATGTACTTTTTAAGCAATTTGACATTCATTACCATGACTTCTTTCACAAAGAAAAAATATATCAAAAATACCGTAAACAGTATTTTTGAGAAGGATAGCTTTTTTTTTTTTTAAGATTAATTCAGAAACCATGTGTTACAGTTTCCTGAATAGCATGTACTTGGGTGATAATGCAGTAATACCAAAGGATTAGATATGTAGCCTAGTGTCAAGCAGGAGTGAATGCAGCTGTTCTCTAGAACTACATCCAAGCCAAGCCCACCGCATTCCTTGCCAAACTAACACCTACTGTCTCCAACAGCAAGGCACACCCATGCTCTGGCTACCAGAGGTAGCTTCAGCATGACCACCTGTACAGGGTTTGTGTGACCAGGTTTTGGTAGCCAGGAGACTACAGGGCTGGCTTCTGTGAGAAGCTGCCAGAAGCTTCCACCGCGTCCAGCAGAGCCAATCCCTGGTAGCTCCAAGATGGCCATGCCGCTGGCCAAGGCTGGGCTAATTACAAATGATCGTTACACCTCAGTGAGAACAGATTTAAGAATAAGGGGAAAAAAAAGTTCTTGTGCAGATGTAATGTGGCCAGAGAAGAGCGGGGTGAGAACATTTGAGAGGAACAGCTCTGCAGACACCATGGTCAGTGGAGAAGGAGGGGCAGGAGGTGCTCCAGGCACCTGAGCTTGGTCCCCTGCAGGTTCCCCATGGTGAAGATCATGGTGAAGCAGGATGTGCCCTTGCAGCCCATGGGGATGCAGAGATCCCCCAACAGAGCATGGAAGAGACCCAGACTGGAGCAGGTGGATGCCTGAGAGGAGGCTGGGACCCCACAGGAGGCCTGTGCTGGAACAGCCCCTGGCAGGACTTCTGACCCCAGGGGGGATCCATGCTGGAGCAGCCTGTCCTTGAAGGACTGCACTCAGTGGAAGAGTGACCCACATTGCACTGTGGAAAACATGATTAATAACCTTGATACTGAGACACAGCAAAGCATGTTTTAAGTATCCTAGTTTTTGTAGCTTTAAGGACAGTCGTTTTAGAGCCCATTTCACTGTAAATAAAATGTGGAAGATCCTGCTTCATGAAGATGGAGCCAGAAATCCAGCTTGCTCCTAGCTGGAATAGTTAACATCTGCTTAGTAAAAACCTGTAAGACTGATGAAATACTTTTGTCAGTGTGACAAATAGCACAGTGTTTCAAATAGCATAACCATAAGTTACACCTGGCTAAAAAAACAAGAAGAGCAAGAAACAGATGACAATTCAGAAGATGTAAGGATAAAGGGGATTGCAGCTGAAGTCACAAGACAGAACATTCTCTCCATTGTAAAACCTAAGTATTGCATAAGCAGTACTGTAGGACAATGAATGAAGTCAGAACTTTTGAAGTGTTGAATGCAGATTTTTCCCAAGCTATATGTTCCCGTACTTAACGTTTGCCTCATTCTCACATGCTGTGAAACTCTATACATCAATAGATTTATAAATACACTTAAGAAAAAAAATATCATGGATATGTTCTGCATAAGACAAGAGCCAGCACTTCAATGGTCAGTATGCCAGAAAACAGCAGCTGTACTTTAAAAAAAATAATCTGAAACACAGCTGACATGCTGAGGTCACCGCCTATGAAGAAGTTACCCTGTTCAATGGAAAAACTAAATAGAAACTACCAAACATTCACTGAGCTGTGGGCTACAGAACCTGCAGGTCAATGTGTTCAAAGCAGCACAAGAGCAACTTTGTGCAGAAGCTCTGTGAAGCCAATAACATGCATACAAACTCCTCACACATCAGCAGCAGCAGGAACTAGAACTTTCGGTGCCATTTAATCCAGGCAGCTCTTTACATCACATGTACATCCTGCTCATTCCCAAGCCTTCCTTCTCCCACAATATTTTATAATCATCTCCATTCAGGTATTCCAGAGGATGTATGTAGGGCGCCGTTTGGCACCACGTTTTAAAAGCCAAGGTAGCTATCATTAGACTAGTAAATTCAGAAACATTCCACTGAAACTTCTAGGCAAACTCTCCCCAGATTCAGTATAGTTGTTTCTCACAACTGAATGCAGGACAGCAGAACTTGACAGCATTTTAAACACATACAACTTCGAGTGGATTAACACTGATTTCTGTGAAGAAATCAAGTTTAGTGTTACAAACTGTTTACTTATTTTTACAAATAATCTAAACACATAAGATAACATATACTGATCTCTAGCTCTGTGTCTTCAATTAATACATATTTCTACATTTTTGGTTCTTTCACCTAGGTGTTAGAATTATCTAAGTCCCAAGATACTAGAACTTCCATGCTTAAAAATATATATTAACATTCCACTGGGGGAAAAAA